>OX387643.1:11355042-11955042 GCA_947568875.1 Fissipunctia ypsillon
TTTGTTTTGATATATTATAAACAAATCACACTAAAGCAAACAGAAAGAGGACAGTGCGTGTAATAAATTCAGAGTTGTGTATTCTTGTAACGGACTCATTGGTTCCCATGGATGAGAAAGTAAAAAACAGGGCTTGTAACGGATTTTCACGGTTCGGTAACGTCCTTTACGGATGGCAAGTGACCGGAAGCCGCAGGTGCACCCCTTTTACAACCTTACGTTTCTTGAAGATACAGGATAATTAAAACAAACAATCCAAACGACGAGAAATAGACTCAT
Source organism: Fissipunctia ypsillon (assembly GCA_947568875.1). Taxonomy (NCBI): domain Eukaryota; kingdom Metazoa; phylum Arthropoda; class Insecta; order Lepidoptera; family Noctuidae; genus Fissipunctia; species Fissipunctia ypsillon. The sequence goes on from OX387643.1 coordinate 11,355,322, forward strand.
CAGCTAACACGAATGTGTCAAAATATCGTGACAAGCTCAATTTATTAATTTATACCGATTATACCTAATGTTGCGTTTGACTTAATAGATAAATTCAATTAGTTTGTCAGCGGGTGCCCTTCGCTGATAATAATGTTATCAATTAATTTTATAATCAATTTGCTACTAATGGCCTCCTTGGTAACTCATTAGATTACGTAGATGAATGCTGACATATTCGATGTAGCCCGTCTCATAGTTTCTGCTAATTACAAAGTTAGTTTCCGCTGGATATCACAGCGCGTTAAATGCTTAGTAGGAACAAAACGTTGTGACGCAGACAGATCTCATTTGAGTCATGTCCATTCAGTGTGATGAACAATACGCGTAACAATTAAAACGGATGCGAGGACCGGCGCGGGCGCGATCTGTGCCGTTTGTTTCGGGTGTATAATTGCAGGTCGCGGCCTGCGCACGCACTACCATCAGACGGATAGTAGGACTCTCGCTTGTTTGTATCTTCCATTCTGGATTGATATACTTACATTTATGTCTTAGCTTAGAACTATTATGAGCGTTTTGCTGATAAACCGATTGCGCCTAAAGTAACAATATTTTCTGCAATGTTTGGGCAGGTTTCAAAACGAATCCCTTTTCCATGAGTTAACTGGTTTCCTATAAGTATACAAATGATGATGTATCGGAATCGTTTGCTATGCCATTCAAGTACGAAGGTAGCCCATGCTAACGCGTCTCTTCCGCCATAGATGTCACAACACCACGCCCAGACGCACCCTCCATGTCCAATTTATTAATATTTGTGACTGACGGATGAACTCGTTTTTGGATATGTTTATCAGATACTTGCATTTGCTAGCTGTCAATTTATATTAAAGTGGTGATTGCTTTATTAAGGGAAGTTTAAGGAATTTCAGCCTTTGTCCGGATTCGGATCACCCCTATGTGTACACTTTTAACGAATTTCTTATTTCTGACTTTATTTGTTTCCAGCTAGTTTCGCCAATAAAAAGCGTAGTATATAATAGTAGACCCTTATATTTTTAATTTTTATAACAATTTTCACGGCAGAGTTCTTAAATGAAGCGAACGAAAACATGAACCCTGACTTGACAATTACAAAGTTTAGCGCCACTTTTTAAGAACATAAAGTGCTTGTTTACGCCGACAAGGACATGTCTCGCTATTAGGAACTGTTAGTAGGCACGTGTTCAGTAAGTACTGTTGTAAGCATTTGTCAAGAATCACGCAGACACCATGTTTTTGGAAAGTGCTGGGGTCTTCTTGAGCTTGCATTAATTCAAAATACATAACAGAAGCCATCAATTGCTTGCACACACGAGAAAGTTAAATAAACCTAATTAAGTAACAAAGTAAATTAACGCCTAATTACCCAGTTTCCTGTCTCGTGCCGTAATAATAACAAAACAATAACTACTCCCTTTACAGTCATTAAAATCGTCGCGTCAGTTCATTGTTGGAGCGATTTCGGAAACGCGCTCGGAAGTCCAATTGGGAGCGCAAGCGCACGCCGGACGCAGGGCGCTGTGAAAGCACTCACGGATAATTTACTTTTTAATTGCTTCATAGCAAAGTTCTCCTACTTATGTGATATGTCTTTGTTTGTGCAGAATTGCAGAATAACCTAAATAGCCAAGTTTTAAATGAGACAGATTGATCAGGTGGGCGCGGCGAGGCGAGCGAAACTGTACACCTAAACTATAATGTACTTAACTAATAGCTCTATATTGTTGTTTTCGTTCGTGATCTCATCTTAAATCACAAATTAGGTTTCTGGGTAATACAAAGTTAATAGTATTGTAATCTATAGCCGTAGCGGGTAAACGTTCACTGCTGAAATCCAAGGCCAGCCTTGAAATTGATATGGCCACATGGATTTAAAGTAAAACGTTACGATGCTCTTTTTCAATACACATCAGGATGCCTCTGCCTTTTGTAAACAACTTACCTTATATTTTTCTTTCCTCATGTTAAGTTACGATATTGAGAATGCGCTGAGCCTTTGCAATGTTTTTTATCACTTACCAATGTAACAATAATTTTATTCTACTACCTATAGGTAAAAGTATTCGTCATATTGTATAAAAAATATTCACATAACAACAAATCTGGCCCGTGACCCTCATAGATTATGTGTAACGCCTGCGATACTATACAATGTGTGAAAATGAAAACAAGTGCAGTTTTTATTTTAATTAATTATTAATGTCTAGTTATCTCGTAGGTTTGTAAATAGGCGCCAGTAGATACTAACTTGCGTGGATGCTGTTTTTCTTATTCCGTACGTTACTGACCTGAGATAAACTTTCAGATAGCGTATCCCAGATTTATTTCAGAAATTGTTTATTAGCAACTTTGATTAGTAATATTCTAACACGAGTTGGTCGGCTGTCAATGGCATGAGAAACTGTAATCACTCTGTAGGCATTCAGGGTACATATTGTAGGACATGGTGGCAACCTTTAGGGTTAAGTCTAAGCGTCACGATGTGCAACTGTTGCGCCTGTTTATCATGCATCAATAGTGCGTAAGTGGCTTACCTTTGTCTACAGCAGAGTACCTACTACCTAATGACTATCATATGTCACTTAGAGCTGCTTGTTTAGTACAATTTGTCTGAATCTGATTAACAAATTCAGGAAACTCAGAAAGTCACCCTCTCTGAATTTCCAAGCCATGTCTGGGAGCTATTCTAGCGTGAGAGTGACAGATTTCCCTCTATTGGGGCCGCTGTAATCTAACCCACAATGTAACGTACAAAATAATCCTACTAATATTATAAATGTGAAAGTTTGTATATTTGTATATTTGGCACACAGATAGTTTAAAACCTGGATTAATACATAGGATAATTTTTATCCTAGTAGTACTTTCCCGTGGTATAATTTCCGACCTGCACGCGGGCGAAGCCGCGAGCAGGTCGAAAAACTAGTGAAACTACATATTAAATATAGTTGATCGACGCCATCGGACATAATTATGGCATAAGACCATGTATTTCTTAAAACGTAAGTAAGTGTAGGTAAAGCCACTTTCATTCTATCATCAATCGTAAACCATGTCCGGCGTGCCCTGATACCTGGGGGCCAACCACCACCTCTTACAGCAGTATTATTTTAATGTTACTTCAGTGTGAGAAAGAGATGAAGCTATACAGGACGTCTAGCTCCATCTCTTTCCCACACTGAAGTAAGATTACAGTAATACTGCTTTAAGTGGTGGTGGTGGTCTAGCTCCTGCGCGTTACAGGAACTAATAAACGCCAGTGGTGCTAAACTCGTAGCGTAGCTAAGTTCTAGGCTAACATAATTTAGATTACCACCGACACGCTAAGAAGATTAGGTAAATGTAACTGTAAAGCACAATTCAAATAAAATCATAAGCGCCTAGTTACTTCAAATTTTTTTCCTATTCTTTTCTTTCAAATTCGCTTCTAACCTAAACGCTAGTTTCAAGACTAAAGGCCACATTTTCCTCATAAGTAATAGCAGTCTGTGTAACCCACACAGATAATATATAACTATTATGGCTTTACCTACACCTATCATGAATCACAACTCTATTGTTGGTTAGTGGCAAAACAATTATGATTTTAAAGAACTTTTAAGATTGTGCAGATTACAACATTAAATTTGTATTGAACCTATGTTATAGAGACTCAAAATTCGAGAGCAGGTCACGCGCTGGCCCACGCCAACCATTTTATTCTGGCAATTGGATAATGCTGAGGCAAATTGGGGCCCACCGGCATGCTTCCCGCCGCCTCTGCCACGCTCTAGCCTCGAGAGCACTCCTCTCAATCTACCGCCCTATTGCTAGCCTTTATCAGTCAAATTTACAACGTCTAGATGTAAAAAAAAATGTTATTTCTCAAACATGCTTGGAAATTCGAGCATTATTTTGACAACCTTCTTCGAGATAAATCGAAAATGATGTACTGGTTAAATACATGCGAGCAGCGGCGCGGCCGGCAATGTTAGAATGAAAATCCATATCTGTGTATAGCGGCCGAATAAATTACTATGAAAAACTACCCAAGCAAAGTTAATAAAGGGAATTGAAGATATTTTTGGAGCCTGGCATACCTATTGTTCGCCATGTTGATTGTTTTTCAAAATGGCGGCCACGCATGAAACTTAGATTGATCGATAGCTGACATCAATGCAAACAGAAAACATAATAGGACCAAACCCTTTCCAGAGACCTGCCCCCCTTGCCAACTAAATAGTTGTTTTTGGTTATGTGAAAAATTCACGGCAGTAGTAGGGTGTTACACAGACGGTTGAACATACGAAAATGGCGGATCCGTGGGGCTGTACTGCTATGTGTTTAGGCCCAATAACAAGGCCATCCGTGGGGCTGTACCTACTGTTATGTGTTTAGGCCCAATGACAAGGCCATCCGTGGGGCTGTACCTACTGTTATGTGTTTAGGCCCAATGACAAGGCCATCCGTGGGGCTGTACCTACTGTTATGTGTTTAGGCCCAATAACAAGGCCATCCGTGGGGCTGTACCTACTGTTATGTGTTTAGGCCCAATGACAAGGCCATCCGTGGGGCTGTACCTACTGTTATGTGTTTAGGCCCAATAACAAGGCCATCCGTGGGGCTGTACCTACTGTTATGTGTTTAGGCCCAATGACAAGGCCATCCGTGGGGCTGTACCTACTGTTATGTGTTTAGGCCCAATAACAAGGCCATCCGTGGGGCTGTACCTACTGTTATGTGTTTAGGCCCAATGACAAGGCCATCCGTGGGGCTGTACCTACTGTTATGTGTTTAGGCCCAATAACAAGGCCATCCGTGGGGCTGTACCTACTGTTATGTGTTTAGGCCCAATGACAAGGCCATCCGTGGGGCTGTACCTACTGTTATGTGTTTAGGCCCATCCGTGGGGCTGTACCTACTGTTATGTGTTTAGGCCCAATGACAAGGCCATCCGTGGGGCTGTACCTACTGTTATGTGTTTAGGCCCAATGACAAGGCCCAGGCCACACGGATTTTTTAAATCACTTTTATAAATTTTATTCGAAACTAGCTGTGCCCCGCGACTTCGTTCGCGTGGAAGTCGTAAGATACACAATAATTATACTAAAATAACAGCCACATTTTAATAAAACTTCCTCGTCCCCCGACCCGCCGCATTGCATCGCCCGCCCGCGCTATTACTTCGTTTTCGCTTAGCGTTCTTACTGACTTTTTTATTTTTGCTCGGCTCCTAAGGTCGTTGCGTGATGTTAAATAGCCTATAACCATCCTCGAGAATTGGGCTACCAAATGCAAAAAGAATTTTTCAAACCCAACTTTTTCTTCACAATTTCATGGGTTTTAATTTCTTGTGCGGAACCCTAATTATTTTTCTGAAATAAAAGTAGCCTAAGTTACTCCTTATACCATCAGCTATCTGCCAGTGAAAGTCCCGTCAAAATTGGTCCAGCCGTTTTGGAGATTAGCCAAACAGACAGACAAAAATTTTAAAAATAGTTTTTTTTTTTTATAAGCACCGTATATACTTTCATATACATTTAGTAAAAAACTGTTATTTAGACATTACAAACAGACACTTCAATTTTATTTATTTGTATAGAAGATGTAGGTATATAGATTTACTTAGTTTGAATTACCGCACATTATTTGAGAAAAGTACTATGTATAGGTACAAGCCTTGGCCGCAACCAGGCATTGATTGGATCTATCCCTCTTTTGCAGGCCGCTGCAGTAATATACTATATTTAGGTACCGGCAAAATAAATACAACAGACACTTCAATTTTATTTATTTGTATAGATTTACGACTCCCACGCGAATGAAGTCGCGGGGCACAGCTAGTGTACTTACCAAATTGTATTTACCGGCAAAATAAATACAATTTGAAACTTATGAATTTATGATGCATGTAGTTAGATTGATCTAGAAATCTAGGTGCTGAGGTACTAACCTCAGCAAATCAATTTGATAAATATGATCGCCAAAATATTAGTGTGAAATATGTACATGAATATTTTGGTCACAATTTTCTTTTAATGTTTTAATCGTTTATTGTCAACAGCATCGATATGATCGTCCAAATTATTATGATGATGAGCAGATCTCCATTAGTTTTATTCGTGACCAACGGACGAGTGTCCAATAAAAGGACAATAAATCAAAACACTTAGCAGAAGCTGAGTGCACTCTAGGTAATTTCGCTCAACAGATCGGTATCGTGGTGTTGAAGGGGCAGTCGGGGGATAATGGCGCAGAGGGGAGGTGAGGAGACTTGTTGAATGGGCGCAAGCGCAACTCGCAAGCGGGGAACGGTCCACCTAATGAGGAAATAAGAATTAGCGGGCGACGACGAAGCGAGTGCAGTTCTTTATCATAACTGAGCGTCTCTTCATGATTTATCATTGTGGTTGATATTTGAATATCTCTGCTATTGTATTATGCGTTTTTTTAAATTGTTATAGAATAAATCAGATTTTGATAGATACTCTCAAAAAAGTAAGATATAGGAAATATTCAGTTCAAATAAGGTGTCTCGACAGTTGAGGGGATATAAATATGATCTACCAGATTTGGTAATCGAAGTGGTGAAGTTACCACTTACGTTGCGGTTTTAGATCCTTTTATGTAAGCGGATGAGCGTTAAAATAAAATCTTCAAAAGGAGATCGGTAACCCAATGATGTTTACTTCATATTAATGGGCAAATTCTTGGAGAATATCTCTTGAGGTTGGCCACAAAATTATTGTGTATTTAAGTATGAAATGTGCGTTTGCGATGGTTCAAAGAGATATTTGTTTGCAAGTTGTGAGTTAGGAATTAAGCCGTCTGGCTTTCAATTAACGCTAGACACTCCAGCCAGAGATTAGCGCTGCCACTGCGCAGGTTGAATAGCGAAATAGTAACAATTGAATTAGGAACAACAATTAGCGTTGCTAAAATTAGCACCCTGGTGACTTAGAAGTTGCAAGGTCTTTGTTACAGTAAATTAGGAGCATTCTTTAACAATTTATTTTAACAGGCCCAGTTTGAGTGGGCGTTCACATTTATGGCTTTAAATAAAGGGTCATTTGCTGCTTAAATATAGCTTCATATGATTTCGTATAAGAATAAAACCAGTAACAAACAAACAATCAGCGTTTATTAGCTAATTGAAGGGCCGACTCGACTTCATATTGCACTTATTACAATTGATCGCTTAATTGTTAGGTACTTACACGATAAGAGTTCTTTGTACGCGTTACAAGATCGTTCTCATGTGAAAGTTCATGAAGATTTGTACTATTTACTTTGTGCTTATGACAATATTTGCTGCAATATTTAGGAGAGATTAACACTAGTTGCAAAAGACTATGGTAAAATTGATTTGTTTAGTTAGCTTTTAAGCCCCAAGGCAAAGTGCTAATGCACCTGACGGTTTAAATAAATTACATGCAATTAAATACAACATTTATTCATGCAGTTGACTTGGCCCCAACTCACAAAAATGTTTAGGTTGACTTTCAAGTTCTTTCCCCTTTGACTAAATTAAAGTTTAAATGCCATAAAATCCCACATTTTCATACAATAATATTATTAATTATTCAGAATATTCATGAATGCACCTGACGCCGAATGCGGTCACATTTTGTTTACACGTTTACACGTAGTGAATAAGTGCTTTTTGTTGCATAGTAAGAATGAGAATTTCATTGTATGATAACACGATTAAAATAGTTAGATTTAGTTAGAAAATCGAAATTTTAGGTGAAAAACGTCAAATTCAGAATAGCAAAATTACCATTTTCACTAAACTAATAACTCAGTGCCATCTTAGTGCTGTCAAACTAAAATATAGTTAAGTTGTGTCACTTTAGTCAATTACAGAATGGGAAATCGTCGTTTGACAGGATAAACTAAATTTTGGTGATTTTTAGTCTAGTTTAGACGCATTTGTGACAAGAGAATCGGCACCATTATCGATATTTCTGCGTTATGCGAGTAAGATAAGTACTCGTACGGTTGTTGGAAATTAAATATTGACATCACTACCTTATGTAGTGATGTCATATTTGGTCGGACTCCAGTCCTATCAGTTGCGGTTCCAAATTGGAATCAAAATATTATATCTAGTAGCTTCTACCCGCGACATCGTTTCCGTGGAAGTCGTAAGATACCTACACAATATACTAAAATAACAGCCACATTTTTATAAAACTGTCCCGGATCCTGGCCCACCGCGTCGCGTCGCATCGCCCGCCCGCGCTATTACTTCGTTTACGCTTAGCGTTCTTTCTGACTTTCGTTTCTTTTTCTCGGCTCCTAAGGGTCATAGTGTAATGTTAAATAGCCTATAACCTTCCTCAAGAATTGGGCTATTAAATACAAAAAGATTTTTTTAAATCTGGACTGTAGCTCCAGAGATAGCGCGTTCAAACAAAAAACCGGCCAAGTGCGTGTCGGACCACGCACATTGAAGGGTTCCACAATTGGGGTGGATTTGTCACAAAAACAAAATTAACATTATAGTTGATAAACATGTTCTACCATACATCGATATACGTCACGGTCAATTCTCCAACTGCAAATGTAAGTTTGTAATCGCAAAAAAATGTGTTTTTTTTATATGATAAAACTATAAATTATTGATTTCCGGACTTTTTCCTTTACTTGTGCTGTGAGACCTTGCTTCTTGCCAAATTTTATAATCCTAGGTAAACGGAAAGTACCCTATAGGTTTTGATTTATTTACGAGTATCAAAATATATCGCATAATTAGCCGTATTTTTTTATTGCGTTGACTTGGAAGTGTGTTTTTTTTTAGAGCTCCAAGGGACCGTAGATCTACTTACTTATTTGTTATAGCTTCAACTTGATTCTTCCACGTGTTCCTGAGCAAAAGGGTCTTGACAGACTGACAGAAAGACGGACAACGAAGTGATCCTATAAGGGTTCGGTTTTTTCATTTTGAGGTACAGAACCCTAAAAACAAACTTGAGATTTATTATTAGTATAGATTATATAGATATAGTATAGAAGTAAAGATAGCTCATTTACTTATACCATTATCGCATTACTTCTTCAAAAATACCTATAGGTAGAGAACTTGCACAATATACCAAATCCTTTTCCCAACTGGCAACTCTGTACAGTAACAGATTCCAGCACACACGATTCAGTCCAATTTCACACATAAATTATGAACTAATCGCAGGTACTACCTTTACTTCCGATAGATGATTGTTCATTTCCGAACGCAACGCAACGAAGCGCGCAGGGGGGATTGAATTCCCTTACATGAGTTCAATATCCATGCATTGGTCACTTTATGGTCCACTTCTCTTGAAGTACCTTCAGTCACAATTTTTTTTTAATGAATAATAAGTTTTTTCCAGTATGGTGTCTGAAATGGTAAGCGATGATGCAGTCGAAGATGGTGCACGCTTCTTAGCTAGAAGAAGAAACCTATTCAGTCAAGGCTTCGAAGATAAAGCTATCGAGATTCGAGATACACAAACTCAGATCGTTTTAAAAGTATGACAGGTATGTGAACCTAATGACGAATTACACACGGAGACAGATTTTTGGTTGTCTATATTGCTTTTTTTTAAGATTGGTCCTTGGCAGCTCTGGACAGAGAGGGGTGGAAAGAGAGTAGGGAGGTTGCCCAGCAGTGGGACAATAACGGCTAACAACAACAAAAAATTGCTTTTCTTGGGACCAGTAAAGTTTACGGATTAAAAATTAGAATATTGCAAATACGTTTAGGTCATTTACATAAACCGTCGTAGGTATTTGAAGATGTTGCGCCACGTTTTGTGACATTTAACTGTTTTCTCCGAAAGAAGATAAGCTTTCAGATAATTTAGTCGTTAATTGTAACGTTCGCAACACGTGTTCTGTATAGATATATAATCCATGTCTCCGTCTCATACATTAAAGATACCCGGAAGATGAAATAACCGTATACATAGTAAACTAGGTTCTTTATGAATAATCGCCAGCAGAGCTATATAGGTATAGGTAGGCTGATTCAGTCATACATTATACATCTATAACCTGAACGCCAGGTGAGACGAATTATGGACCTAAATAGTAATGGCTACTATTTTTACGCTCACCCAAATACATTTAGATGGCACAAATTAAAATGTATTAGCTCCTAATCAATTAGGCTGAGTACCTAAGGTTTTTTTGGTGAGCATTTGTCCTTTGTGGTAGTGCAATAAGTTACAAAAAGCATCCAATAGTTACTTAATTCGGAGAATGTTCTTCAACAAGAGGTTTCCAGAACGGGATACCGCAATTTTAAGTCGGCTTGTATTAAAAAGCATGTTCTGTAAATGATAGAATAAAACGAATGAACTCTAAAATAGATCCGAGGGGAGCAAGCTGGCAACTAGAAGCTTCCTTCCTGCGTCCATCCGGCGTCGAGTCTCACGCGACCCTTGCGCAGGCGCAGCTCGCCAGCCGCACCATGCCACTGACCACCTATCACTCCATAACTACATCCCTTCCAGGATGAACATTTACATTCATCAAAACGAAACTGACCTCTCTTGCTGATAGTCCAACGCGGTACAGAAAATAGTAAACCGAAATGGTTCAAATTACTCTCACTTCGTCGCCTTGGAGGGTAATGGAGCTATTCCACAAAACTAAACTTCTGAGTTATGGACGTTTAAAAAATAAATGATGCGCGTAAGAACAGTAATTTTTTTTTTTTAAGATAGGTTTGCTCTTGACTCTAGTCTAGGTCAGAGATGACAGAGACAAAGTCGACGATGGAGCGAGCTTACCCAGAAGAAGCCTGTTAACTCTCACTTTGAACAGATCGGGGTTGTATACGTTCGGAAACATAGACGCAGGCAGAGAGTTCCACTCCTTTGCTGTGCGCATCACAAAAGACATTTTAACATATACCAGCGTTATATTTTAGTATCAGTCATGATATCTGTTAGATTTATTGACTAAAATAAACTATGGCTCTTTCTCAACACGTTAATAACTTAACTCTATTTTGGAAAAATTGTGGCTTAGCTCCATTGCCCTTCAAGACGACGACTTTCTAAGTTATTTTCACGAACTCGTTAAACTTAGGTATAGAATTAAACCTCTAGCTAGGTTCTACAACACTGCCTCAAATCTGTATGTTTTTTAATCAAAGGAAAGCAGTTTTTCACTTACTTATTCGATAACCTAAGCTGACCACCTGTGGTTTATGCCCGCTCCATGCCCATTATAAACAAGAAAAGCCCGTCAAAAACAAGTAACGCCCATTAGAATATATGGCTATGCTGTAAGGGGACCCAGGAACCCCTACTTAGACCCAGACAGACATTATAAACATACTCATACTCCCCACAGTAGTAAAATAAGTAATTGGTACTTATATGTAATTTGAATGAACAAATTCTAAACAATAATATCAAAGAAATATCGTATAATCCATGCATTTGCAATTAGACAGGTTAACACAATGTTATTCTTGTGAACAGTTTGTTAAAAAAACGTTTCTCAGGAACTACATTAATAAAATAAACAAGTTGTAAGGGAACAAGAGATAGAAATGAGTTTGTTTAGCAGTAAGCAAAAGGAACGCCGGGGCATTCGATGCTTTCTGTCTACCACACCTCGCGACTTGACGAAAGATATTGGGCACAGCTTCGCAGTTCTTGCAACGTTGATGCGATGTTCAGATAAATAAATTCCCATGCATTCTTTTAACACCGGAGGTGTAAAACACTCCCGTAAACAGAAACAACTAAACAGACTGAACTTAACATTTCCATAAACGTTGTAAGATCTCTAAATTAAATGTTAGGGAAACGCTAAACAGACGTAGCAACTTTTAATCTATGCTACAGATATAAATATAAGCAAAGAAAATAATAAAGTCGTAAAAATAAAATAATTGTCAATTTATATTTCACATTACTGCAGTGTTGTTATTGCCATGGTAACAAATAATAATAAAATGGAAGCAAGTCAATTGACTTCATTTGCTGCGCGAGGGGTGCGCTTGTTCGTCCTACCCGCCCCGCCGCCACTTGAGCTTTTTTGCGCTGCGCAGGGGCGTAAATTGGACATCTGATAATTTTGACATAAACCAGTAGTAACTGTCAGGACTTCGAACGAATGCGCCGTTTTATGTCAGTTGTGTTACAATAAATGATGGATAAGTGTAACAAAACTATACAGTTTGTACTCTAATAACAAGTTAAATGAATTCAAACCTAAAGATAAATAAATGGACAGAAAAACCTTTTCATTTATTTAGGTATATTATATATCATTATAGGCATTCGCGTGTGCTCATAGTTTTTTGTAGACTAGTTTAAACATGCTGTAATACATATTTGATCTGTAATTCATAAACATTTTTGATATAGGCATTCGCGTGCGCTCATAGAATTTTTTGTAGACTAGACACGCTGTAATATTTGGTCTGTAATTTATAAACATTTTTAAGGTGAAAGCGCCAGGGTAGCCCGTGAAATTCAAATTTTCTTAGGTTTTTTGCAATTTGCAGGTCAGTATTAAGTTTTATTTTGATTAAAATATGATTCGCGGCCGTAACAAATATGTATTTACAGAATTATAATCATTAAAGTCATCAATACAACTCTCTAAGACCAAATAATTCTATTGAATGACTATTTCATGAAATCTTAACATTTCAGGATTATACTAACTCAAGGAATTGTATTACTGATTCTAATTTTATAATTCTGTAAATACATATTTTTTACGGTCGCGTATCATACTTTGATCTACATACACCCAGACACTGAGCTGCAAATTGCAAAAATCGTAAGAAAATTTGAATTTCTGGGGCTACCTTAGCGCTTCCCCCTTAATATAGGCATTCGCGTGTGCTCATAGAGTTTTTTGTAGATTAGTTTAAACACGCTGTAATATTTGGTCTGTAATTCATAAACATTTTCATTGTCATCCTTGATTTAGTTTCAGTACCTCTACACTACCTATTAGCTACGTAATGGCGTACAACGCATTTACCTACCTACTGTGTACTACAGTGAATAATTTAAATTATTTTGCAACAAAAGAACTAGGATAGTGCCCAAGAACTCGTTTTGTTCATGTACACGGTCTAGCTAGCTTCAATGTTATTTAGTTAACAAATGCTCTTTTGTAAGCTTATACTCTTGTCACTTTTCGTTGCGACACGCCATTCGAACACTACAACCGAATATTAACTTTGTACCCGAAGTGTTAGGTTGTAAGTATATCTTAATGTGCAACTTATCTGATGTTTTGGAACCAGTATTCATTAAATACAAAAAAGGTTATAGGTGAAAGAAACATTGAGATTCAGTTATCGCTCAGTAATTATAAACTTTTTAAATTATTTTAATATTTTGTCTGTTGACATGCTAACCCAAAAGATCCTCTGTATTTTTTTGACAAATTTAAATTTTAGACGGTACCGCCTACATTACAATTTCCTTTACGGGGCCGTAAAAATGGGTTACCCAATATTGGGAGTACATAAATATACTATAAACAAACTTATCGGACCACTGAATTTTACGATCGCTTGCGTAGTTATGGCCCATTTTGACACGTTATACATAATGTAAAACAATTAAATATGTGGGTGGTAAACAAACAGGGTAAAAAATTACATAATTACTGATAACGAAAATCCTGCAGCACGATCGCTGATATGATATGACTGTGAACAAAGTGATCACTGAGATGATAGCTGATAATGTGGAAAGAAGTCTAAATGATAAGGATTAAGGCAGAAGGATGATGATCGCTTAGACACGAGAATATAATATTTAGACTACTTATAAAGAAACAAATTAGGTAAAAAAAGACGATTTTTCATAACATCTACTCTGAATGAACACACACATACATCACGCCGGTATTCCCCGAAGGGTTAGGCAGGTGTATCTATAGTAGGTACAACCACATTCCGAAATAAAAGTCTCCCTTGAGATGTTGCAGATATATGCTGGATTTGTAAGAACGAAGTAGGTATCTGCACTAATGCATTGGATATTAGGTATGTGATAGATAGAAGGTCGTACGTATGCAGGACAAAGGGACATGTGTCGAAAAATGCTATGCGGCCTGCATTTTCTATCAAAAAACATGGCGTAGAGTTATCTTAATTTTCCACGTGCCTATTGCCAAATTTATGATTTATTACTTTTGGTCCCTTTCATAAAAGTCCATTTTGTTCCAGATAAGCCACGGTACAATGCACCTCCAAGCGCTGTTGTGCTCCGAGTTCAATTTATCCCGTAAGCTAAATACAATGCTGACGCGGCCTTGTTTGGTACCTACATGTAAATAGGTATTTTGATTAAAATTAAATGTGAAATAGTTTAACTCATTAATACCCAATTAAAAGCGTGACTTACCTGTTGAACGCTGCAATCGGACCCACAACTTACGTCGAAGTGGCCATCTCCAGTTCGGTTCTATGAAAAAAAAAAAAAATTATAAAGTAGCTACTTACTTAGAATTTCTATAAAAACGGATATTTTATTTAATAGGGTCATCACGGGATGTTCAACGAAGGCACAGTCCTGATAACTTCCGTTGCGACACGGTGTCGGCGCGAGCGCAACGGAGCGTGATAATCGTTAGGTCAACCTGTGCCTGCAATTTAGGTGTGATTGATATATTTTAGGCATCATTCTCCTGTCCTTATACCAATCTATTTGGATCGGCGCAACATGTCTTTTTCTTCCATACTTCTCTATTAGTCGTCATCTCGGTAGTCACTCTCTTTCGAGTTCATTTGTTTTTATTCTAGAGTAGATTTTATTTTTTTATTTTACGTAAAAATGCATTTATTAGATATCCCAGAGGTTCGAACGTGACTTTGTATGTATGATCTGAAAATGATCTATAAGTTGCAATTGACATAAGCCCTAAACCATAAATTCATAATCCTAGTTTTATAAGACTAGAGTCTACAGTCAGTCATTTCAGATTCGGTCTACAGTGAACACCTTTACGTCGAACGGGATTTCTGTCGGAAAAATATTGATCTATAGGTAATCCCAAGGTCGCATTTACCTGGTTATCTTTGGTTTGCGTTGAGATCAACAGTTGGGTACAGATTATACCATATACCGTATGTTCAAGTAATGTATGCTGTCTACCTGGTTTTACTTATCTCTGCCAGAATCCGCATAAAGTCATTTCATCGATATTATTTACCTTCTCAAAAGTCGTATGAACCACACGAGTTCAGACAAGACTTTTTAATTGTTTTTGTAATGAAGTAATTCTGTATGCGAAAGGTTTAATAGGTATAGAAATTTTGTCCTCTAAATATGCCAACAAAATTGGTGAACGAATCATACATAGGTACATATTCGGTTGTCAATAATGTTGTATGGTCTAGGCTCAATATCTTGTCTATGACACACCAGTTGCCCCTGAATGGTTATTTTTATTAACTTTCTAAATACGCGCCTCAAATTATTCGGTCACAAAGTCAAATTTCAGCGTCCCTTATGTAATAATCATTATCCTCGAGCCAAACTAGCTCTAATTATCTGCTCTTCGAATACTTCCATTGAACAACACTCCTGCTAAACAATATTTTTTACTTTACACCATCTTTTTTTTATAAGGTTTTGGTGGTTTTTTTTGCAGGCGTGTGACCGGACTTCGCCGAGTGGCACCTCAATGGCTTCACCCCGAAATGTGATCCATCCGCGGTTTCCATGTTTTGGTTTTTTTCCCACATTAGGTACTGACATATGAGGTATCAATCTTTCATAGCACCCTATAAAAGGTCTATCTATTTTTACACGAAATCTTTTAAGGGATCATTGTACTCATCATTATGAACAACTTTTACTATGAAACTAAGCCTGAAATCACAAAAAAATCAGCTGTTCTCTACATTTTGACGAGTTATCATCATTTGCCTAGCCTTTTCCCAACTATGTTGGGGACGGCTTCCAGTCTAATCGGATGCAGCTGAATACCAGTATTTTTCATGGAGCGACTGCCTATCTGACCTCCATAACGCAGTTACTGGTTTATACGATACCCCTTGGTAAGACAGGTTGTCAGACTTTCGGGCTTCTGACGACCCGTAACGACTGTCAAAGATCAACGAATGCTAGTTATGCGAATATAAATGTAGGAAACAGCAGATCTTTTTTTCGCGATTTCAGGTTTGGTTCCATAGTAAAAGTTGTTCATAATGATGAGTAAAATGACCCCTTAAGAGATTTCGTGTACGAATAGATAGACCTTATATATGCTCTAAATAGCTTTCATCTATCGCCTGCAGGTTTTCTTTTGCATTTGTGCACTTGTGATTACATTTAGGAGTGGATCTGCCAAGATCATTTGTCTACTTTTATCCGATTTATAGATAATGGGAGGATAATTTTGGCATTTATGGATGTCTTCTTTTGCTGTAAAGTACTCTACGAAGACTTTATTTCATCATTAAAATTTGTTAAACATGCAAGGGGCTTATCCGCGCACAACTGAGTCGCTTGACGTTTGGGAACGCTGATCTATATTTAGCTCGTTTGCGTTGATTATAGTGGATCGCTAATTGTCGACAATTACTTAGATGTGCGTTGAACCTGCACGACAGTCGCCGCAAATAAACTACATAATAAACTAAGATCATCGTTTTATCCTCGACCAAATAAACTGTTAGTTGCAATCTTTATCAATGAACGCACAAAGCGGAACGTTGTGCATGCGTTTGTGTCATCTCCGTAAACAAACTTTGCAATCAATAATTATTGTTCTGTAATGACTATTTTTCTAAATAAAATTAAGAGTAACACTGTTGTCAAAGAGTGTATGTTGATTGGCAAAAAATATTGATTTAGATGAGCGAACCTGGAACGGGCATTTTTCATTGCATCGAGCCACAGCTTCCGCTCCAAATTTCTCAGTGATGGAACTGTAATCGCAGCCAATTGTCCGAGCGGACAAAGCCAATCCGAGCAGCGACAACACTAGCCATTTGTGCCAATTCTGTGGCGCACTCATTGTGCCCACCGACCACCGCCACCGTCGCTGGATTCACTCTTGCGCACCTTCACACGAGTCACACATTTTTTCCGCAATGTAGCATTGTTCCTTATAATCACTGTATTTACCATACAATCCCTTATATCAATCGAAGTCCGTCTGACACACGTGATCGTAAATCTAGTTTATAGCTAAACTATAACAAAAAGTTGTTGCGCGATATTGAGTACGCGGCGAGTCGGCATACTCCTCCGAATTCGAAAATCGCGGCAAGGGAGTGTTTGGTGCGCGTACGCAGCTAAAGCTACTCATGGACTGAGTCGCGCGCATCCGCCCGCCAAGCGCACGCGCTGCGAGGACGGTTCGTTTAGGCGCTACGGCCATTTGTAAACTGTAGCCCCTACCTGTCAGCAAACGCACTTGTTACACCTATTATTCCATGTCCTCAAACATGAAACTAAATGTATCAGTCTATAAATATGTAGCTAGGTTCAAATAATTTATCTAACAGAATCACTTCTTGGGTCTATTTTGAAATTATCTCATAAAATTCATTATTTTTATGCAATTACCGATTTCGACGCACTCTATTCATAAAATTGAAAATATTCTGGTTTTGTCTTTCTTAACGTGGCTGTCTTTAAGGAATTACAAAGATATATACATACACATATATTCGACGATATAATTATAATAAGTTTCTAAAACTAAAGCTGGGTATTCCGTTGTCGACCGACCTCCTAGAGGTCGGTAACAATAGAAATTTAATTGTGTTTCATATCATGACAGTTGAAGGTTTAAATAATATTGAGCACTAGTAAGGTGTCACTCACGTCCATCTTATTAAAACCCTATTACCTATTACTCTTGAATTTGGTGCTCACGCAGTTAACCTCGTTGATCTTAATCTCAAAGTATGTTTTATAACGTCGTATATCAGCGTAAGAAGCAAGGCCGTCGAATGATACGAGAACTCTGCGCCATCACACGAAGAGTTCAATTAATTTAACTACTCTCCATGTATGACTTCCCACGCTTATCTTAACTGACGAAGATAAGAAGACTAGACTGTTACATTAAAACTTTTAAGAAATTGTAAATGTTCGTCATGTTTAGAAATGATTTTGTAAACTAAGTAATAATCAAGAATAAAACTTCTTTCCACAAGTGACAGATGGCGCTAGTGGTTACATAAACTTCATATATATAAATTTCTTTATTTCGGACTACACATACAAGTAGACACAATCCATATAGTATTAGTAACAATGACTAAAAACTATGCATCTGTTTTAGGTATTAATTAGTACAATATCGGTATTAATTATTTATTGGATGGAGATCCAATTGGTTGGCCTTTTGGATTAGATGGAGAGCCTGTTGTGCTGCCTCTGTTGGAGAACAGAGGCTACACAATAGGCTAGTTGACAGTAAGAAAAATACCTTATGAATTCTGTATTGTGGAATGGTTGTGAGCTAAAAATATACAACATCAATTAATGTAAATGTATATTTTTGAGAAATATTTGCGCAAATAATTTTCCAAGTAGCATTTACTTTGTTATTGGATTTTTAATTGTCTCGCTTAAAAATTTTGATTTCGCAGTAATACAAATTTTGTAAAATAATTTTTGACTTACTCTAGGAATGAGTATCAAACCTGTATTTTTTCAAACATAACTCTTATAGTCTTGCTCTACTTTTATAAATACTTGGAGTAGCCCATTGGTTAGAGCTAACGGAGGTGCCATTAATGTTAAAAGTTTTCTTGAAAGTAGATTGCATAAGATCAAAAAGGGCTCTGTAGTGTCTGTGAGTGAAAGAGAAGGAAGCATTATGTCATCTCTAGCGCAAGTGCGGTCGTAAAGCAGTTAGTCACTGTGAGCGGCAAGAGTGAGAGGGCACGCGCGTCTAAGAGCCGACAATATAGAGGGAAATACAAGTATGTAAGCATTTTGTAAATATTTGTAATCTGAAAAATATATTTAATTCTGAGCCGACCGGGAATCGAACCCGGCCCCCGTAGTTCAGAGGCAGGAATTTTAAATACGACTTTTCAGGTTTCCATTCTCCCTCCACTTTTTTTAAATGCAATATGTTGCGTCTTAACTGCTGTCCTGTTTCGTCGTTCTGTACTTCCACATCTCCCCCATTTTTTGACTTAACCGTATGCGTGGCTGTATCAAAATTAAGACTAAGTCTATTCATTGTATTGGCATTCTTCACATATACTTTATCGCCCACCAGTAAGTCAACATCGCGTGCTCTTCGTCTTTTATCTGCATACTCTCTCCCTTTTTCTTTTTGTTCTTTGTCTTTATCTCTTACATCTATGTCTCCAAATCTTTGTTCTGCAATATCTATCATCGGAGTCTTGTCCCTAAATTGACTTTGAAAGAATAGCTCTGCCGGTGTTTTCCCAGTTACACTATGTGGGGTACTATTGTACATTTTCAAATACTCCGTCAATTCTTCTTTCCAGCTTTTTCTCTCTACTTGGCATATTTTGAGGCGTTTAATTATATCCCTGTTCTGTCGCTCCACCTCTCCATTCTGTTGCGGCCAGTAAGGTATTGAATTAAATAGTTTGATATCATTTTCATGGTGTTTGCCATTATCGGAAGTTATGGAAACCGGATGTCCTAAACGGCTAAAAATATCTTTAAGTAAGTGAATCATTTCCTTGCTGCTTATGTCTCGACACGCTTTAATCTCCGTGAATATAGAATAGTAATCGATCACAACAAAAAGGTAATCACCACTTGGTTACGGACCTAGCAGGTCTATGGCGATATCAACCCAGGATTGGGTAGGTAATTCTCTCCTCTTAAGTGGATGTGGTGGATTTGGTACCAATACCAATGTGCATACTTTACAGGACCGTACTAAATTTTCCACGTCCTTATCATAGTTAGGCCACCAAACCTTCGCTCTAAGTCTCAACTTCATCGCGACCATTCCTGGATGGCCCTCGTGAGCAGCATCTAAAACAAGTCGTCGTAATTGTGTTGGGATAACTATTTTGGTCCTTCTTAGCAATATGTCACCAAAGAAACACAACTCGTTCTCAAATAGCTTATAACCCTTTACTGCGTCATCCCACTTTTTGTTAAATACTTTGTAATATTTTGTTTCACTTTTTGTATGCCAATGTCAATCTTCGAATGTTCTTAAATATCTTTTAGCGATACGGCTATTGGTCTTGCATGGTCAATAATATCCTGAACGGTATCTCTGTTCTGAGTCTTATCGTAGTTATAGGTACATAATCTAGACAAGGGATCGGCTATATTATTTTTTCTGGGACGATAAATGACAGTATATTTATAAGATTGAAGTCTCAGAATCCAACGCTCAATCCGTGCACAGGGTTTGGACTTCGGACCGAATATGACTTCAAGAGGTATATAGTCGGTAATTAGAACGAATTTCTTGCCGTACAAAAACATGTGAAAGTGCTCCACAGCCCACACCAGTGCCAAAGCCTCGTTTTCAGTTTGGCAATACCGACGTTCACAATCACTGAGAGTTTTGTTTCCAAACCCAATAATGCGTGGACCACTTTCATTTGTCTGTACTAAGATTGCTCCGAGTCCGACCAGGCTTGCACCTGCAAATACCATCGTTTTATCGTCCACATTGTAGTACCCCAAATTCGGTATGTCACTCAATGCAGCCTTTAAAGCACAAAAGGCTGTTTGTTGACTTTGCCCCCAAGAATCCCTAATGTCAGCATTTCTGGCTGATTTTCGACGAAGCAATTGCTTCAATGGTTCTGTAAGGGTGGCCATATTAGGAATCCATTTCCCAATGTAGTTAATAAGCCCTAAAAAGCTTGTAGTACCGAAATGTTGATCGGGGTCCTAAATTCTTTTATAGCCGATACATAAAATATAATATTTGTCTAGTGGTCGAATTCCTTGATCTGACAACTCATGTCCTAGAAATTGAACTTTGGTTGTTCCGTAGATACATTTATCTTCTCTTAACATGATGTCATTCGTCTCCTTAATGTTTCTATTACGTTTTGTAACCGTTTGTCATGTTCTTGCTTGTCCTTTCCGTATACTAAAATGTCGTCGATAAAATTGACTACCCCTTCGCATTCAATTAACACCCTTTCGAGTGTTTTCTGAAACATTTCCGGCTCACAGGTGATTCCAAACATTAACCTCTTAAAACAATATAATCCTTTGCCAGATATGAATGTTGTAATATGCCTTGAGTCGTGTACAAGCTCCAATTGATGGAATGCGTCTTTTATATCTAATTTACTTAACATTTTAGCATTTGGGATCTTTGGTAGTAGCTGTTCCATCGTTGGTAGCGGGTGATTTCCTCGCCTGATGGCCAAATTTGCACGCCTGATACAGAGACGAACATCCCCGTCTGCTTTCAGAATCGGTACTACCGGCGATATCCATTCAGACGGTCCTTCTACTTTTTCTATTATATCTTTTTGCAGTAGTTCGTCTATTTTTTAATTGATTTTTTCTTCCAGAGGAATCGGTATTCGTCTGTAAGGTTGTGCGACCGGTTTTACCTCAGTATTAATTGGTATTTGTATTTGAATGTTTCTGAATTTAGGGAAAGGTGTCGTCTCAACTTGATTTATGTCTAATCCAAGTTTTAGTACGCCCAATGCTATTGCCGTTGTTTTGCTTAGTAAATTACGGGTCCCTTTGTATATGTATTACGTAAAAGGTGGCGTTTTGCGTTTTTGATCCCACACGGATATCTGCATTAAAAGACGTTAATAACTTGAGAGAGATTTCACTGCCATAAGCAACGAATATTTTTCCTGGATTTTTTAAGAAATAAACATGGAGTTAGTGAGAAATAAACATAACTAAAATGTAGTATAACTCAAATTATTACGTTAGTTATCTGATGTCATTTGACCAGAAAACACGCTCTCCGTAGCTCAGTACTTAAAGTCTAATAATATTTTCTTGTTTTTCACTTCTGAGTTTTATTTTTTGAAAAAAATGGGTATAACTAAGGAATATTCCCAAGAAATCAAAGGCATAATAATCGGCCTTCATAAATCCGGTAAAATTAATCGTGAGATTTCAAGACTGCAGAAGGTACCAAGGCAAACTGTTGACTACATCGTTAAGAAATTTGCGACTGAAGGAACAATTTGCAACAAACGTCGTTCAGGCAGACCGAGAGCCACAACTTTGAGTGAAGATTTGAGTATAGTTATTAAAAGCAATCGGAATAGACGATTAACTGCACCGGAAATAGGAGCACAGTTTAATGTGGATCGTGATAAACCAGTCAGTGTGTCCACAATCAAAAGAAGACTCCGTGACGCAGGACTTAAGGGATGCATAGCAATGTTAAAACCACTTCTTAAAACTATTTACAAAAAGAAGAGACTTAATTGGGCTAGAGAACACAAGAACTGGACAATAGCAGATTGGGAAAAGGTCCTCTGGACGGACGAATCAAAATTTGAAATTTTTGGATCCAAACGAAGAATTTTCGTACGGCGGCAAGCAAACGAAAGGGTGAATGACGCTTGTACTGTAGCTTCAGTTAAACACGGCGGAGGGTCTGTGATGGTTTGGGGCTGTTTTTGTGGCTCCGCCGTTGGAGATCTTGTGCGAATACAAGGAACCTAAAAAAAAGAAGGTTATAAAAAGATATTAGAGAATAACACAGTGCCTTCTGGAACCCATTTAATTGGTCCGGGATTTATATTTCAACAGGATAATGACGTGAACACACGTCAAGACTATGTAAGGACTTTTTAAAAGTAAAAGAACAACAACAGGTGCTGAAACTCATGATATGGCCTCCACAGTCCCCAGACCTAAACCCGATAGAACTATTGTGGGATCAGCTGGATAGACAGGTGCGGAAACGTTGTCCTACATCTCAGGAAGACATGTGGAGAAAACTGCAAGACGAATGGCAGAAGAAAACCAAGACAACATTAGAAAAATTAGTAGCTAGGTTGCCGAAGCTTTGTGAGACTGTCATTAAAAATAAAGGTGGACACATAGACGAGTTCAAAATTTAAAAAGTGTATTATTGTTATGTTTAAAAATGCTAATAAACAGTTTCATTAAATCAAACTTTTACAAAATGTATTTATTTTTTAACAGTTTATGTACACACATATAAACAGACAAGAAGAAAGGAACAGAAAAATACGTACAAAGGTGATGCTTATTTCTAAAGAAATCTCTTCCAGCATACCTACGATAGGAAAGTAGATAAAGAGATGTAGACAACGTGTGTAAGAGTAATAGAGAAAACAAAAGACATAAAATCAAAAACGATACACTAATATGAATATATACGAATATATATATAAACATAAAAATGAGTACATACAAATACATACATGTATACTACCAAAATAAATATCACTAAAATATATACGATATAACGCATAACATAATAAATACTAACAGCTATGACGAAGTGAAAAGATAGTGTTCCTTCACTCTTCTATTAAACACAGCAACAGTTTGGCAGTCCCTAATATCAGGCGGAAGTGAATTCCATAACCGAACCACATGCTCAGTGAAAGAGTAGGAGTAGAAGTCGGTTGAGTGGGGAGGGGATTTAAGGAGATTTCTAAGATGCGACCTGCAAGGTACATCAGAAGGACGAGCGTAGGAAAAGCGTTCCCGCAGGTAGGATGGCATTTTAGGATTGTGAAGGACGCTAAATAGCAGACACAATATCCGAGAGTTCCTGCGAAGTCGAATAGGGAGCCACTTGAGTATCTTGCGAAAGTTAGAAACGTGATCATACTTTTTAAGATTAAAAACAAAACGAATACATATATTATATTTTGCAAACGCTCAAGTTTATTTAAGAGCTCCTCGGTGGCATCCAAGTAACAGGCATCAGCGTAGTCAATAATGGGCTGTACGAGAGTTTGGGCAAGGGAGATTCTGGTATTCAACGGCAAGAAGCTCTGGAGGCATTTCAACGTATGGAACGTGTAGTGCACTTTGCGACTGACTTGAGCAACTTGGGCAGTCCACGATAGGTAAGTGTCCATGGTCACCCCCAGGTTTTTAACCGTATTTGCGTATTCTATCTGAACTCCATTCAAACAGAGTGGAGATAGCGACGCGACATCGAGCCTATTCCGCATATACCTTCCGCCGAGGATTATAGCCTGGGATTTCTTAGGGTTGATTTGCAGTCCAAAGGACCGCGACCACTCGCCAATCAAATCCAGGTCACTGTTCATGGCAGACACGGCTGCTTCCGCATCTTGCCGCAAGAAGTGATTGTAAAGCTGCAGATCGTCGGCACAGAGATGGAAGCGGGAAGCGATGACTCTGGTGACAGAGTTAATGAAAATAGAAAAGAGAAGAGGAGAGAGAACGCCACCCTGAGGCACACCCGCGGTAAGAGAACACCATTCAGAAGAAAACTCATCGAGACGAACCCGCTGCGAGCGGCCATTAAGATAAGAATCGAACCAATCAACCGTAGGAGAAGAGAAATTGAAAGATTTAAGGATCCCTAGAAGGATGTCGAAATCAACAGAGTTAAAGGCGCTGTTAAAGTCCAGAAGTACAAGCAAGGTGAGAGATTTGTGGTCCATAGCCCAGCGAATTTCGTCAGTAATCTTCAAAAGAGCCGTTACTGTGCTATGACCAGGTCGAAAACCGGATTGAAAAGGACTGAGAAGGCTATTTACAGATAGAAAAGAAGAAAGCTGCTAATGAACAATGTGCTCAAGAACTATAGAGAGATATGGGAGGATAGAAATGGGTCGGAAATCGGTCGGTGAGACCGGGTTACAAATTTTTGGTAAGGGAATGATATGGGCTCGTTTCCAGGCCTCAGGAACAGTACAAGAAAATAAGGAAAAAATTAAAAATGTGGGTCAAAATGGGAAGTAATGCGGGGAGGGTAGGAGAAATCATTCTTGAGCAAAGATTGTCATTACCAACTGTAGAGGAGGAGATAGCACAGATAGATCTTTTGAACTCTCACTTACAGGACTTAGCTCGAAAGGAGGACACTGCGGCACAAGCAAACAGGAAAGTTTATCTAACGTAGCTGATTTGACGTGCGGATCCAACGTAACAGGGGGATGTGAGAAATGTTTAATAAGAGCAGACACGTCAGTGTCATTACTGGAAGCAACTGGAGACTTACCAATGCCGACAGTTTTTAGAAACTTCCAGACTTCTGAAGAGTTACGGTTGTCGAGAGAATTATGGAAGTAGCGTCTCTTTGCATCTACACATACGACAGCAGCGATTACGCAACACCTTAAACGCAATCAAGTTGCGTACGAAAGGACAGCGTATTAACCTCCTTTTGGCTCTATCCCTAGCTGCCATCGCATACTTTATGGCAGGAGTAAGCCAGGGAACTGGAACATACTTAACTTTGAGTCAACGGATAGGGGCATGACGATCGTATAAGCTAAGTATTTTGCTATTGAAAATGTGAACCATATCGTTGATACACGAGCTTTCCAAGACGTCCTTCCAGTCGATGCTACCAGCATCACGCAGCAATGCTTCCAGGTCCATGCCCTTATAGTTCCTAAGGAAAATATATTGAGGCTTACGTTTTGGGGGGCGAATCCTGTAGGACATAAAGATGAAGTCGTGGTAAGAAAAACAAGCTGTGAGCTGTCCGTGGACAGAAACATTATTAGAATCCGAGACAATCATCAGGTCCAAAAGAGAAGGGGTGCAGTTAGGGGAATGATGAGTAGCAGAAAGAGGCAGAATACTAAGGTTAAAAGAAGATAAAAGAGATTGAAGTTTGTGGGTACGGCTGTCATTTTTAAGGAGGCAAGTATTAAAATCACCCATCAAGACAACGTGGTCATAAGAGGGACAGAAATCGTTTAAAACCGAATCCAAAGAGTTGAAGTAATCGATAGTGAGATTAGGACACTCCAAGAAGCATCCTAACTCGATGCAAGGAAATTTCTAGAAATAGATGCTCCGCTGATCCCGAGTAGGAAGATGGTGATGTGCTGATAAACTTGTAAGGAATATCAGTACGCAAGTAAATAGTAACCTCACCACCACCCTTCCCAGTTCTATCATTACGAATAAGAACGAAGCCAGGAATGGCAAAGTGTAGAGATAAAAGAGAGGGCTTGAGAAAGGACTTGGAGATCAGCAAAGCGTCCAGAAGTGCACTGTTAATGGAAGCCAGAAGATCAGAGTAATGGCATGGGACACTCTGGGCATTGATGTGGCCTATGTTCAGATTGTTGGGGAGGTGAGAAAGCAAAGAAGAAATTTGATCGCCAAGAGTGAGAGGAGAGGAAGAACCACTCGCTGCACTAAGGAAACTGCTAGAAGAGGAAGAACAAGAGAAAAAATCATCAGCAAGGTCCGCAACGATCATAGTTTGCAAAAGTAATAATAAATATATTATATAAAATATGAATTTAAAAAATAATAATAATATATATATATATAAATATAAACTACCTACCAAAACTAATTTTTAAAAATATCAGAACTTTAACTACTTAAGTGCATAAAATCAAAACAATAAAAATAATAAATTTATTATGAAGTGAGAGAATTTTTGCACACAAAGGATTTAAACTCTGAAAAGTCCTGAACAAGTGCAGCAAGATCCGAGTGTGCAGGGTCAGTTCCAGCTGTAGCCTTCTGCAGCTTTACTTCGTACTCACGCATGCGGGAGCTAAACAGCTTTTCCAGTTACTCCATACTATGCACAAGCTTGCTGTCCATGTTTAGTTGGAATATTTTAAGTGTTGTGGTTGTTGAAGAGTGAGTTGAGGAGCTCGTGGCTAAGTAATAACAGCCGCACGGGTCGATCCATCAGGTTAAGCTACGCTTGCCGGGGTTGTCCGTGGATGGGTGATCATCTTTACATACCGAGACTCCTCCGTGCCTCGGAAAGCACGTTAAGCCGTTGGTCCCGGCTGTCATTCGTAGATCTTTGACGGTCGTTACGGGTCGTCAGAAGACCGAATGTCTGACACCAGTCTTACCAAGGGGTATCGTATTACCCAGTTACTGGGTTGTGAAATACTGGTGTTTAGCTGCATCCGGTTAGACTGGAAGCCGACCCCAACATAGTTGGGAAAAGGCTAGGCAGATGATGGTTGTTGAAGAGTGAAAGTGAAAGGAAAGTTCAGAGCGAAGGTGGGTTTATAAGTTAATTAGCACATAAATATAGTGAAAAAGAAAAATTATCTATTTTAAAATAAATATTAAATAAAGAAACTATTAAGATACGTGTATATATCACGCCTACCCACTTAGGAATCCCCCATCTTTTACTAGGTGGCTGATACGGACCACGGCTTAGTGATGACTTATGTATATTTTAATTGTGCGTTGATGTTACGTAAATCTGATTTTGGTTAATAAAGACTCGTTTATAGTAGGGCGTAGAAATAAGGATATGTAAAATACGATTAAGTTTGTTTTATTTTCCGATAGATAAGTGCTATTGTAAGGGAGGTGGCGCAGAGCGTGATTCAAGACTGAGACGGAGAAATGTTCCGCAACGACGAATCACGCGCCGCGGCCCTCCCCCACCACTTGCTGTGCTAAGCACGTTTTGTATAAAAGACGGGCGGTTTGCTGCATAAGTAGTTTCCCCCCGACCCTTGCTCGAAGAAGCGCCAGCCCGCGCCGAAGCTGAGCCTGTAGTTTTAAATTCCCCAGATAATAATAATTATCCAAGTTTTGATCCAGCCTGTCCCAACTTGCTGTCCCCCCAGTGACGCCCTAAGCCGAGGTTCGTACCCCACAGGGGGTGCCCTTAGCGCGCAGTCACTTAGTATTGTAAGTAACACGCCCCTGGCTGGAGGCTTTGAGTTAGCTTAAGGCAGCCACAGGATTGACCGGTTAAGTAGTCACGGCCACTCTTGGCCAACTACGAGATGCCATAGTTAGGAAAAAAAAAAAAAAAAAAAAAAAATGCATAAGTAGTCCCCTGGCTGGAGGCTTTGAGTTAGCTTAAGGCAGCCACAGGATTGACCGGTTAAGTAGTCACGGCCACTCTTGGCCAACTACGAGATGCCATAGTTAGGAAAAAAAAAAAAAAATGCATAAGTAGTCACGGCCACTCTTGGCCAACTACGAGATGCCATTGCTAGGAAAAAAAAAATACACCCGTGCTATCAACCAGATACAACAAGTCCCCACTTGCTCAGTAATCAATAGCGCCCTAAGTCTAGGTTCGAGTCCCGAAGGGGGCACCCTTAGACGTGCTATTTAAAAACTTTGTTACACGGTGAGAGGCCCTTATGGCCCCACCAAAGCCCGGTTACGCAGTAAAGGCTCCCGGAGCCAACTAGCAAAAGGTCCGAACCAAAAAAAAAAAAAAAATGCACCCGTGCATTCGTCGCCGGACCGTCAGCAGCAAGCCTCCCTGGAAACAAATCAAGAAATAAATCAAGAAATAAGAAACCGAAGTTTTAATTATACAGTCCACCTCGTCAGTGGCCAAATACTTTGAGCGGTAGTGTATATTTACTTAGTTGCTGAAAAGATTTAAGTCTTCAGCCATACATCACTCGCGTATGGCGCGGGACGGGCACGGGAGCCAAAAAAATAGGTAATACCAAATTTTACAAAGAAAAAAAATCTGTGGTTTTGAAGCTAGTCACTCAATATCATTTCCGTTTGTCATTGTTCCAAAGAAATCGAAGTACTAAAAAAAACAGTTTCAATTGCAAAAAGTCTTCTTTTTGCGTTTCTCAGGGGCAAAATTACCGTGGATTTTTTTAAGAAAACGTATGGTTTACATAGAATAAATATTTAACTTGAGGGCATTTACGACGGCCGTCTTGTGGTTCTCCATGGAATTAATTTATGCCACTATGACGTGCTATAAAAGGTTCTCCCATGCTTCCAAGATGGCTGTTTTCAGCTCCTGCAAACTTTATAGAACTGGTTAGTTAGTTCGAACACGCCACTACAGCTCATCCCATAAGTGTTCTATTGGATTCATTTAAGGGCTTTTTGCTGGCTATTCTATTACTACGATACTAACGTTGTGCAGGTATTTTCGAACAATTCTTGCAGTGTGCGCCCTTACATTATCATGCATAAAAATGAAATACTGGCCCAAAACACTCAGCATATGGCATCACATGAACCTCTAGGCAGTTACGAGTGCATCAATCGCTATTTAGTGGTGGCAACCGTGGTCCTGTCACAATCTCAAGGCCAGTTTTTCCTTCGGTGGAAATCCCGCCCCAGACTGACCCATCGCCATAACTCACCTTCTCTTCAATGCAACTTGCTGAAAACGCTCTCCCTGTCTTCGGTAAATTTCCAACGTCCATCGTTGCCATACAGCATAATCTTGGTTTCATCCGTAATAAGACATTTTTTTTTTTAATGGGAAATCATCAAATGACTCCTCCCGCTCTGGGCGGAGCGGGAGGGCGTGTCAGACTTTTACTGACTAAAACCCACCCGTGTTCCTTCAGTTGCCTGTGCCGGGGCCACAGTAACTCTTTCGAACATCCCGCGATCCTAGCTGGCATCGGCCCTAGCGGACCCAATCAGTAGTGCTGACATCTCTTTGAGGCGCGCGTGGAACACAACGTGCCGTCGACCCGGGCCTCGTCTTTACCGGACGGCGAGCTACCCATTGCTCACCGTCCGCAAGTCCGCGCCTACGGTGGCCGGGAATCGGCTATCAATTCCCGATGCCCAGGGCGTCTCCTGCGGCGATTAGGGGCGTGAGGGCGCAAAGTTTAATATAATATATATCGTTTATTAATATATATCGTTTATTACAGTTTGCCTCTCCCTCACGCGTTCCGCCTCCTCTTTCACGAGCATTACTACTTCGCAGAAGGAGGGGATGGCATCCCATGTACTCTGGCTCCATTGCCAATATTGTTCGCGTGCGAACTGTACGCGCGCCATTTTGTGTGCACTTGTGTCAGTTTGGGACCATTGGCTGGCTTATGAGGTTTCAGACCATGTTCTTCGAGTCTCGTTCTAACAGTACGAGCCCAAACAGTCAGTCCATGAAAGTCTCCAGGTATCGATGGCAAATTCTTTGAATGGCGGGTGGAACGACTTACATGAAATTGTGCATTTATGTTTCGCTGGCTAAGCCCAGACTGAAGAAGTGCCATAGCTTGTGCGGCTTCTTCAGGTGAACTTTTATCATTATTAATTATGATTTTTATATGTTTACATATCTCGGGACCCTGAGGTCCCGGAACTTTGGAAGGCGTATAAGGGGCCGAAGCCAACTCGCAGAGGTTTAAATGATGAGGAGGCACCAACCGACGATTATCTCGATGGTCAGCAGCGAGGAGTCCTGGGACGCGGTGGTTTCCTTCTGCGAGACAGTCATCTCGCAGAAGGAGGCTGCGGAAAGGGAGAGGGAGATCACATCCTCTCACCCAGCCCGCAGCAGGCGCACTGGGCGTCGGCAGAGGGCGGACAACGCCCTCCTCCAGCCCCCCTAAATGGGTCCAGGATTGACGGAATCGGGGACGTCCGTTCCGTTCCGTTCGGTTGCGGAAGGATAGAAAGTTCCCGCGACCCTCGGCGTAGATCTGAGTTGGAACACCGGGGTGGTTTTTAGTCAGTAAGAGTCTGACAGACCCTTCCGCCCGCCCCAGGGCGGAGGACATTCATGAGGATTTTCCACCCCGAAACAAAAAAAAAATAAAGGTAAGTACGAATGTAATAACCAGAAATAGGTTGTTGAGAAGAGGATGCAAGTGAGACAGCAAAATTGTGCCTGAATTAAATGAAGACAGGCTACCTTCCTAGCATATATGGGATCGGATAATTAGCGGGCTGTTATATTACATATTTTATTTAACATTTTCGTAAGTCCTCCCTACCCATAATTCAATTAGCCACAAGTTTACCCGCAATCATGCTGCGGGCAACTGGACGGCTGGTCGTAATGCAGTGAGCCGGACAGTGTGTAAATGTGTGTGCAATGCCCACATGCCCAGTTCCTCAGACAAGAATCTCTCTAGCTAGACTAGGTGAGAAGAGAGCCGGTTTGCTTATATAGATGATAATGAAAACAGTTGGTTGACTAATGGCATGCCATCTGTACATTGCTTTATTAAACATTGAGACACTTTTAAGAGGTATGTCATTGTAATCCGAAATGCTATACCTAGAGGTCGCTGCACGCTTTTACTCTAGTTTCGCATATTTGCAAAAGGTGGCGCTACTGAATCGTTAACGTATCTAAAGACAATCATTTTTGATAGATAGCGCTACTGAATCGTGGCATAAAGACGATGGACTGTAAAATTTTAGTGTCATGCATATAAAACATAATTTGTCATACCTATTATAGTTTTGTAGCGATAAGTTTCAACGTCAGCTTGTTTTTTTCCATATTTTGCCTGGCACCTAATTACACACGTAGGTACTTACTTATAAAACATTGTTTAGACCTACAGCTCACTGTCTCTCGACTATTATCTAGGTATAGTGGGAGTGTTTTCCTTTGAGAAGTAAAGACCAAAAATGTTTAGGAAAACTGGGAAGCGTATATATCGACAGTCTCTTAGGCACTCGCGGTATACGATTACATCGTACATTTATTTAGCAGCATTTGTGAATCGACATTTTTACTAATATTGTTGAGTACCTACACTTTCGACCGTTTTATTGTTAACATGTACATACCTACCCCCCGTATTTATATTAGGGGCACGTGGCTAAATAATATAACACACGCACATGTCGATCGAAGCTTAACCTACGCTTGCCGCGATCGGTTAGTGAATGGGTGACCATCCGTTACGGGTAGTCAGAAACCCAAGTCTGACAACCAATCTTACCAAGGGGTATCGTGTTACCCAGTACCTAACTGAGTTGTGGAGGTCAGATAGGCAGTCGCTCCATGTAAAATACTGGTACCTACTCAGATGCAACCGGTTAGACTCGAAGTCGACCCCGACGTAGTTGGGAAAAGGCTAGGAAGAGTGATTTTGATCATTCTCCTGCCCTTATCCCATTATATGAAGAATAAGACATGTTGCGCCGACACCAAGGTCGGTGCAACATGTCTTTTTCTTCCATACTTCACTATTAATCGTTATCTCGGTAGTCACCAGCAGCATCAGTTCCAGCCATATCGTCTTTCACGCCGTCTCCTTGGTCTTCCCATACTCAT
Source organism: Fissipunctia ypsillon (assembly GCA_947568875.1). Lineage (NCBI taxonomy): Eukaryota > Metazoa > Arthropoda > Insecta > Lepidoptera > Noctuidae > Fissipunctia > Fissipunctia ypsillon. The sequence continues at coordinate 11,387,422 of OX387643.1, forward strand.
ATAGCCATCTACGTGAATACTCAAAATTTTCCTCCTTCGTCACATGGCTATACCGTGACAACCGATTTCCATACAACTTTTCAGTTACCGGTGCCACTTTCAAACTTTTCATACCTTTATGTCAAATAAAGACCAGTCCTTCTTTCACTGTATGTGCTACAGGGGCGTAGCCTTCACATCACATTACATAATTATATTTAATACCAGTTTAATACATCATAAGATTAAAAACCTACAGTTTTTTGTCTATGAGAACTGAACAATTTTTTCTTCGGCTTGAGGCTTCCCTCTAATGATAATTGTAGCTGCGCCACTGATGTGCTATACGAAAACCGAAAAAACTCGACATCTACTTAAGTCATGTTTATACCTTTTTAGTTGACGGTTTTGTCGTAGTTGATGATCCAGCCTCATCCAACCTCAATTGTCGTAGCCAGATGTAGTCGTCGTTGGTAGCCTGCCGTAACCCGGGGATTCTTCGTGCCCATGTCCCGCCGTTATCGTGACCGCTATCTTGACCAAGAATAGCGGGACCACCGGGAACTGGGAGCCGTTGTTTGGGGACTTCAATCATGGGAGATTTATGCCCATAGTCACCACACTGGGCAAGCGGGTTGGTGACCGCAAAGGCAATCCTTTCGCAACGATGCCACTGCTGCCTGTCATAGCTCTGGAGAATTTAGGTTGGCTTGTTGGATGGTTATACCGCTATACTTGCCAGCGCCTGCGCCGTCAGTGGCAGAGTGTACCGCGCGCAGGTGAGGTTGACATTTGGGGAGTCCGGTGTTGTTGTGTGCTCCCCCTTACACTCCCTTTAGGATTAGGAAGGAGCTTTAGGATTATTTATTTTAGTCCATCTGCATTTATTGGAATTTAAATGGACTAAGAAAAGTCGGTTGCCTAGCATTTTACCCAGGGTGCGTATAAATGCTTGATCGTTAGTTATGGCTGTTAGTCTGGATAGTTATCTTTTAACATCAATAGTGTCGTAAGCTGCTGATAGATTGATTAGTACCTACAACGCCGGTAATTTGGTGGGCTCATATCCATCCTCGATATATTGGGTGAGACGGAGGATTTGCCCAGTGTATGATTTTCCAGGGCGGAAACCATCTTGTTCTGAGATCAACCCAGTGTCGATCAGGAGCTGGAGGCGGTTAAGGATTAGCCGTTCAAACAGACTGTGTTACACAGAAGGGAAATTGAGTGGTCGTTTTTTATTTCCGTTAGAGATTTTGAAGGTTTGAGGAGCGCTATTACTTTAGCTTTTCTCCATTGCTTGGGACTTTTACTTTTATGACTCTCAGACATGAGTTAAAAACAGAGAGCAACCACGACGCCGCTGCTACTGGACCCCAAGTTTTTTAATTATTCCACAAACATAATTATGTCGTCCACACCACCGCCGTTTCCGTTTTTAAGAGCCTTTTTTGCTGATATGATGATAATGTAAATGTTTTGCTGATATCGGTGCTGCAAGTCGACTGTTACAGTTTTAGGGATTTTAGGTAGTATAATCGGGGGTTTTCCATTTTAAAGAAGTTGATGAGCTATCTGATTGGCAGTAACTTGATTCGGTGATTTGGGGTCTGTTTTAAGCAATATTAACTAATGAAGTTTTAAAATACGACTCAACTCAAAGCATTTATTTGAGTTGAGTGAATGCCAGTAATCAATTAGGCACTAAGGCACTTCTGAATTTTCAAGGAGTCAGTCAGAAAGATGAAGCTAGTTGTCATTCCAAATCGTATCTAGTAGCTTCATTAAACTAAAAATAGGTACAGTTTTATTTTCCTTTAAAATTGAGGTTATTGTTCCTTTGACCACTTTACCCTACTAGTTTCGATGATGTGCCATCGCAACAATCATGATCATTTACGCGACTGACATATTTTACCCCCCACTTCCAAGCTGACTACTTTTTTTATGGTTCCAAAAACCGTACCATACCTACCTAAGGTTTTGGTGCGGTATGAAATTACTTTTTTATAAGTTTTTTTTTACAAGTTTCTCAAGTTAAGTTTTTTGACATGCTCTAACTTTGGACTGGAGCAGCTGACGCTCAGAAGCCCAATTATTCCCGTAGTTAAAAACGTTCTAAATCTAAACGCAATCTCATCTCAGCGACAGTCGAATGTCAAAAACTTGTCAAAAATGTAGGGAAATTAACGAGAACTGTCCCTCTGATCTCATGCACTAAGGAAAATCTATTTTTGCTATGATTTTCAGCCGGTTTGAGATTACTTTTTCAAACTAATGCCACCGACACACACATTATTATATTATACATTCTACGAACCCTACATGTGCGTGATCCTACAGAATTTTCTTGGATTTAGCCCTAAAAAATCCTCGCACTAAGCCGCAGGCAAAAGCTAGTGAACAATAAAAAAAATATATAGGTACAGATAATTGTTATCGCTAAATGATAATTGTTTCATCAGTAGTTTAGGTATAAAAAAAGAAGTTCGAATTAAATATTAAAATATTCATGTAGGTTGTTGTACAAAGATCAGTCGTTTATTCAAGCAAATGAAATGAAGTCCTTCAATATATTGCCGTGTTGCCGCAAACGTCCAGATTCGTTGACGAAGGTAGGAGAAACATTTTCTAAGCAATTTGTCATACGTCACTGAAGCGGGAAAATTAGAATGTATGTTCGAATAATGAGGCGTAGCTTATCGGAAATGAAATATACCTTTGTAGGAAGGAAAGAAAAATAATGTGTAATAAATATTGTATGAGTCTAATCGGGGAAACAGTTCTTTGACTATGGTCTATCGTCATCAGCCTACAGCAGTCCACTGTCCACATAGGCGTCTCCGATTGTACGCCATTCAGCTCGATTTTCGGCAACTCTTTGGTCTATGTCTCACATTAATTCTAGTGTTTCAATGTATTAAAATGTCGGGTAAAATCGTGCAGGTAGCTGCGCGGGTAGGTGTACCTCCACGATTTTACCCGATTTTTTACATTTTTTTATGTTACTATATTTAAATTTTAAATACAGGATCTAGATAAGTAACTACTCTAGGTACTTTAAATTCAGCAAAATTACCTATGTAGTTCTTTGGTGGTCAGCTTTTAGTTAAATCGAAATATAGCGTTGTGGCCAAATAATTATTCAGAAGCCGATGACGTTTAATTTTCTGTAGCTACAACGGTTTTTGTGTAAATTTTTTATATTGTTTCCTAAGTAGGTAGGTACTATTATATTACTCATCCGCAGTGCAAGCTGCGGTTGTGATCGGGAATGTAACGAAGTAAGATTTGCGTTAACCATTTAATTAAAATTAGATTATTCACATCGATTCAGGTACCTACTTACTAATGTCCAATGTAACCTACTAAAAAGTAAGTTTCGAGATGAAAACTTTCCCAGTGTCCATTATTTCAGTGCATAACATAAAAATTGCTCGATTAACTATGTCACATAAACATATTTCATAATGATGAGTAACATTTCCCGAGATACTGACATCTAATTAATGTTACCTTACAGAAAGAACCTCACTTTTTCGCATTCAAAGGTTAAGGTCGCTTTGTAGGTGCAATTAATGGATTAAATAACAATTCACTTTTATGGATTGATAAAATTGTTAAGTGTGCCTGCAAATACAATAATTTCAAAGAATAATCAATCACCTCAACTCGGTGTCGTGCCTACTTGCAGAAAATTACATGATAATATTGATAATAATTATTTTACTAAACTGTCAGTATGCTCTTAGGCCGGCCGATCACGTAAATGGACTCAGAAAATATAATAGAACAGTGCCACAACGGACTTCGCCGTTACTTATAGGTAATATCGGAACTTTGTTTTAGTAACGTCTCTAAAATTTTCTATTTCATAAAGGAAATAAAACATCTCGAGCGAAAATAATATGTCCTAGGCGTCCGAAGTGTTCCGAGTCTCATCTTCCCACACCTAGTTTGGGAGAGCTCCAAGTATCGTTATTTTAGTGCCAAAGTACGATCAGACTAGTGATGGTTACCTAACCATAATACCCGCATTTTATTTAGTTTCTGAAGACCACCACGGCCAAAAATATTATCAATCCATAAAAGTGAATTCATTTATTGTACTTTTTAGAACACCAGCGCGCGTTTAATTGCCATCATTAATTTATAACACATGCGTATATGCTGTTATATAGATGTAATTCTACCGCAATTCATTGGACGCAATTTAGATAAAGAGTATACAGTGGTAAATGTCAAGATAAAGGATTTTATTGTGGAGCTTCATAGAAAAGACGTGTTGGAGAAATAATCGACTTATTTCCATATTAACTGCGATACAGAGTGCGTCGGTGAATATCGGAACAACTGTCGAGACCGAAAAATGGCTACGGACTTGGTTGATTACAAGGTAAATGATTTTAATACGCCAGTATGTGCCTGTAGGTACTTGCATAAAAATATTTCTAGTTATTGGAACTTGCAAAAAGACGATTTGCTCATTTTCAGTTACGTAATCCTCGACTTTAATTGGATAACGAGTCACTGATGTTTATAAAGTATCCATATAAAATGGTAGAGTACTTAGGGCGACATTTAATAGTATTATGTATTTGCACTGCAATGAAGTTTTCAAATGAAAATATAATTTCATTATTAGCATACCTACATAATGGATTAAAATATGTATCATGAAAAGAAAAATATAAAAATAAATATGTATCATGAAAAGAAAATCTAACTTTTATAATAACAACAGTAAGTACTGTGCGGTTTAGATTTCATAATAGGGTATTGATAGGACACTGATCAGAAAAACGGATCAACGATCCTACACACTTGGCTTCATGACAAAGTTTCAGAATGTAAGTACCGACGCCGACGCCGCGCTGCCCGTAACGCCCTTACAGAATGAAAGTATGACGTATGCAAATACCCAATATTGAAATACGAGTACTTGCGTACCAAAATAAGCAAGTTGTTTGTTTTTATGTCATGTAAAATATTTATATTTAAATGTAACAAACAACGGGCTTTAGTTAAGGGTAACTTACTTTTAACTAAAGCCCGTTGAATTCTTCATAACTCTAGATTGTCGTACTTATTAAATAAGCTATTTAATGACTTAAAACCTAATGCGCAGTTTATTATCTACTAGCTGTGCCCCGCGACTTCGTTCGCGTGGATGTCGTAAGATACACAATATACTAAAGTAACAACTCCCTCGTCCCCCGACCCGCCGCGTTGCATCGCCCGCCCGCGCTCTTACTTCGTTTTCGCTTAGTGTTCTTTCTGACTTTTTTCTTTTTGCTCGGCTCCTAAAGGTCGTAGCGTGATGTTTAATAACCTATAACTATCCTCGAGAATTAGGCTACCAAATACAGAAAAAAAAATTCAAATCCGACTTTTTGTTCATAATTTCATGGGTTTTAATTTTTTTGCGCGGAACCCTAATTATTTTTCTAAAATAAAAGTAGCCTAAGTTACCCGCCGCGCCGTAACATCACCTATCTGCCAGTGAAAGTCCCGTCAAAACAGACAGTGACAAATATTTTAAAAATGCTTTTTTGTTATAAACTTATAAGTACCGTATATACTTTCATATGCGTTTAGTAATAAGTTGTTATAATGACATTACAAACAGACACTTCAATTTTATTTATTTGTATAGATTGTTGATCTAATACATAGGTATTAAAGTAGTTTAGACGTTATATAATTATTCACTCGTTTGTTCACGGGTAATCCCCGCACAGAATGAGGAAAATAACGTTTCTATTAGAGTGTTGTTTGTTAGTGACGTGGGTAATAAACCATTGAATTAGCTTTTGTACGTAGATGTGGGAGACTATTAGGTATGGGTTCTTTACTTGAATAAATATACCTAAGCTCGAATCATCGGCAGCATGAACGCTCATTATCTAGAAACATCGTTTCTTGAACGATCATCTAATCGATTTACAGAATTGTTTTAAGGATTTTTATTTGAGTACAATATACCTATGCGTAGAAATACAGCCGCACGGATCGATCCATCAGGTTAAGCTACGCTTGTCGGGGTTGGTCCGTGGATGGGTGACCATCTTTACATACCGAGACTCGTCCGTGCCTCCGGCAGTCATTCGTGGATCTTTGACAGTCGTTACGGGTCATCAGAAGCCCGAAAGTCTGACAACCAGTCTTACCAAGGGGTATCGTATTACCCAGTTACGTTACTGGGTTGTGGAGGTCATAAGGCAGTCGCTCCATGTAAAATACTGGTATTCAGCAGCATCTGGTTAGACTGGAAGCCGACCCCAACATAGTTGGAAGAAGGCTAGGCTGACTGATATTATATTGTAGGTACTCAAATAAAAATCTGTAGGTACTCAAATAAAAATCCTTTCTGTACTTAAATCGATTAGATGGTCGTTCGAGAAATGATGTTTCAAGGTAGTGGGCGGGGCCTTCATGCTACCGATGATTCGAGCTTATAATTATTCGAGATTTTGATGCATCGAGGTAGTGCACTGTCGTGCTCATAATTTATGATTTCAAGTACTATCGAGGTAACGTTTTCGAGCAAGTATTATTCGATCTCACGTCATTCGATTCCAAATAGGGAACCCATTAGAATTAGGTATACACGGTAAACTAGCCGTTAAATGGGAAATGCTCTGATGTAATGCAGGAAACAGAATGGTCTCACTCGGTATTTGTACCTCATCCGAATAATTTCATCATACATAAGTATTCCGTGCAAAAGAAAATCGGAGATAACAAAATATTGCTTACAATTTTCGTATTATGCAGAGTAATTAAATTTATGATCAACTAAGTTTATCAAAAATAAATAAATATTATTAAAATAATTTAGCTAGGCATAATAATATTTAATATAGAAGATTTATCTGAGATCAAATGGTAGGTACAGGGTCTGCAGGTCAATCATACAGTATCCATCATTAAATATACTTACTCAATAACAATCGGCGCTGTATTGATGTTTGCTGGATTCTGTGACCATTTGTTACATTATCTCTGTAGATAACCTTATCTGGCAGATAAAGAAGAATAATGTACTTACCTACCTATCTAATTTTTGTGTTATCTTCCGACATAACTAGTCAGTTATGTCGGATTCTTTATAAATCAGTAAAAGATTACAAATTAACACAATAAGTAGGTATATCGTATATGCTGTAGTTAGTTTCATTGTAAATCTAATACAACATTTTTTTCTTTCCGGACTCCGTTTTAGGAATCAAAGGTCGCACATGAAGGTTATCCTTTCATTCAGGATTATAGGAAGCTGACGTAAACAGCGCCATCTGCAAATAAATAAAATTGAAGTGTCTGTTTGTAATGTCAAATTAACAGCTTTTTACTAAATGCATATGAAATTATTTAAAAGCACTTATAACAAAAACAAACAATTTTTTAAATTTTTGTCTGTGTGTCTGTTTGTTCCGGCTAATCTCCGAAACGGCTGGACCGATTTTGACGGGACTGACACTGGTATATAGCTGATGTTACTATTGTTATTGTTGTAAGTAACTGATGTAACGGCCCGAGCGGTGGCGTTGTCGATAGGTGTGAAGGAGATGCTTGATTGAGACACAATTTTGAATCACTTAACTTTTACTATTGTCAAACGAGCGTTACAAGTAATAAAGTAAAGTCTACTAGTAATAAACTAAAGTCTTATTGTATGCGGATGATATGAAGATTTTGGGTCAAGTGTCAACTGTTGAGGACGCGCGCCTATTACAGGATGATCTGGATCGGTTCCATGAATACTGCGCTAGAAATAGGTTGGATTTAAATGTATCGAAATGCTATGTATGCACATTTACACGCAAGCCAAACCCTATTAAATTCAGTTATAGGCTTTCGAATGCCTTGGTGGCTAGAGTGAGTGTCATAAGGGATCTTGGAGTTACTTTTGACTCTAAGCTTTTGTTTGATGTACATATCAATAACATAGTCAACCGGGCTTCTAAAGCCATGGGCTTTATTTTTAGGGTCACCTCAGATTTTAAGAATGTTAAAACAATGAAAATTCTCTATTGTGCGTTTGTCCGTAGCCACCTTGAATATGCTTCTCAGGTTTGGAATCCAAATTATAATGTATACATTAATCGGCTTGAAGGTATACAAAGGCGATTTTTGAGATACACTCAATATCGTTCAAATACCTATCTCCCGAACTATGAAGGTCGGTGTAAAAAATTCCATATTTTGCCTCTATACGAGCGAAGGAAAATTGCAGATCTTGCTTTCTTATTTAGTGTTATGAACGGAATTACTGACGTCCCTGATTTGGTGGGCAGGATTGGACTTCGTGTACCAAGTGTATTTCTTCGGAGACCACGTCTTCTTCATGAGCCTCAGGGCAGAACTACCTACAGACAGAACTCGTACGTGATAAGAGCTTGTCGTACTTTCAATATGGTGTGTCGGGATGTCGAGCTAGATTTATTTACTAGTAGCAGTAAGGAAGTTAAGAAGGGTTTGAATAATTGGTTTTTCGATGCATAACCGTTTATTTATTTTTTTCTCTCAATTTTATTTTTTGAGCGTGGGATACTCCATTTGCGTAATTCTTACATCGCTGTTTTCGCGTATTTGTTAATATTACTCAATTTTATCATTAGTGGAAGCTTGTAATTGGCCATCTTTTACACATTGTATTTGATATTGATATGTATTAGCTGTAAGTTTTCCTAAAATTAATAAAATAAAATAAAATAAAATAAAAATATGAACTAAAATATTTCCGAATCTTCACTACTGACTGATTGTCTGTAATGAGTTAGTGATTACTGAACTACTGACTTACTGAAGCTTTAAGTTATAATGTACATACTACGTTATAATAACTCAATGTACTGAAGTAACAAAAGGGAAGAGCGGTGGTGAGTATATTATTATATAAACTGCACCATTTTGTAGGGAGGATAGATTATATTATATAAGCACCACGACCCTTACGTAGGTACATTAATTAATTATTTAACAAACAATATTAGCTACATATTGGTGATAACATCTGCATCCTTAATGCTATTTGGAAATTAATTAATTAATGAGATACAAAAATAATTAACTCCTATGAGAACAGTCTAATAATGAAGTATTAGATAAAACAATGATTTCCTTGAGAAAGGTGAATAACAATATCATTTGTCCATTACACTTAGCGTTACTTTTATTTTAGAAAAATAATTATGGTTCTGCGCAAAAAAAATAAAACCTATGAAATTGTGAACAAATAGCGCAGGCGGGAGATGCAACGCAGCGGGTCGGGAGACGAGTTTTATTAAAATGCGACTGTTATTTTAGTAAGTACCTATATTATACATATACATAAGTATATTGTGTATCTTACGATTTCCACGCGAACGGTCGCGGGGCACAGCTAGTAAATACATAAATTTTAAATAAGTAGTACCTACAGTGTGAAAATATTTAAATTGGCATACTGAGACATGAATACGCTAAGCACGTGCACCGTGCACTGTGTCACGCACGCACTGCGGCACAGTGCTCCTATGCGTAGTGTGGTCCGTTGCGATTTGTGAGTTGACTGTTAACATAAACATAATACCTACATGGTTTGGGGCACGTCACCTCGTCGCTGACACACCCGTGGGTACTTTATCTGTGTGGACAACAGCACCCTAATTGCGTAACACTATCAATCGGAATCTGAATCATTTTGAAGCAAATTGCTAATCCATTGCTTCATAATAACTTTGAAAAATTTGTCTGCTCAAACGTAAATAACGCAATTGCCCCGCTGGACACCCAGCAACAAGATTGAAAGTAGCTATTCAATCTTGTGATTGATTCTATTCTATCATCATCACTTTAAACAAGGCATAAGTTCTTACTAAGTATTAGGAAATTGTGTGTAGATAGAAATAATATTTTTGTCAACACTATAATTTACATACTTACGAGTCAAATAAGTACCAAAGTATAGCTTTTAAATTTTTGTAATTTATACTTACTTACCTACCTACTTCAAAAAGCACTACCTACCATCAAGATACTGAGCTACCGTACTTTACAATTCAGTATTCGGTAATAAAAAAAATTACTGACGTACATGAAGGGCATCACGTGAGCAAGGTATCATAGCTGTAGTATAGTGCGCGGGAGCGGGGCAGGGGGGCGTGCGCGACGTGACGTCATGTTCGGCGCGCCGCGATCTGCGGGCGCGGGGAGCGGGCGGCGAGTCCGAGGGTGTGGTGCACATGCGCCGCGCCTCGCGTCGTCTCAAGGTGACCCTCGACTTGCCGAGCAAGTGTTCTGCGTGGCTCACGGCACTCTACTCCGTTCCTTTCACTTCTACACGAATTAGCGGTCACCGATACCGGTATTTGCTAGAACGCGGATACAATTTTTATCTTGTGCCCGGTTAAATTTATGTCAGCACCCTGTGGACTCCAACGTTACTCGTCCATCACCTTTTATCTCAGTCATCGCGACTGACAAGACAAATCGATATGCGGCAAGCAAGAGATGTTGTGAGTATTACAAAGCCAAATATTTGCTCCGATTAGAACTTTTCCAATCCACTACAAACGAAAGGATGTTCTGCATTATACTTTTCAATATCCTTATCTGAATTTTTTGTTCAGTCACAAAGATTATACAATAACACAGAATCATGCCGGTTGGTAATTTACCGCAGGGACCTTTTTTCGTCTATCAAATCATATATCTACATCTACCCCCGATATAAGTAAGGTGCACTGGGGTAATTCCAAAAAAGGGTATATTCCGAAAATCCATAAAATTCTCTTCTTGGGGTAATTCCGAAATACAAAACTATAAGAAATGATATTGGCGATACTATTACTTTTGTGTAAGGGGTAAATACGATTGAAAAAGAAATGTAAACTTTTGGTCAAAGTACAATAAAGTCGACGTTTAAATAATTTCGGAATAACCCCAAGATAGTTCGTAATTTCCCGTAAACCAAAAAATTATAATTCAAAAATTCAAAATGCTCTATCTAGTGAATCCAACTACATATTTATGAATCTAATATATCCATTGGTTAAATCTTTTCATTAAGTTAACCGAAGTCGCTTATTAATGGCAGTAAATATGAAACTACTTTACATAACTAACCGAAATGTAGACCTCTAGACATCTCGTAAAAACTCCCGTCGGAATTAGGTACCCCAGTACACCTTACCTACCTACTTAAACATTTGCTTTGGTCTTAGTGTTTTAGAGGTACCTACTTATTGTTATTTTCCGCCCTTAAAATTCCTGGCTGATGCAGCGTAGGGATTCCCCTAGCCATCGAATGAATCATATTTATGATTCAGATACCTAGCCACTTCAGATGATTATGTTCCTACAAAGCAATAAAAATGAACGGTACCTATGTACTCTTACAGTAACTAATTGCATCATTTTCATAATAGGTTAGGATGTTAGGTAGTCCATAATTGTTTTCCCTGGAATCTATGGATATAAGATCATAAAGGCTAGCTCTTTAATCACCCTAGCTAAACAATAGTAAAATCCACATTAGTACGCTACGCTACGTAACTATTTGTGGGCGTCCAAGCAAAAAGGGTCCAGTTCTCGCCATTTAGTTTCCGAGATATAGGTACGCGCAGTTTTATAAAGTTGGGTGAAAAATTGTATTTATCGATTTTAATTGATTATTAACTAACGCTCAGTTTCTCTTGCTGATGCTTCAGATGCTCTTTCTCAAATCAAGTTTTTTCAGTTTCAACTTCAAATGTCTGATAAAAAAAATGCCAGTTTCGAATATTTTTTTAATCCTTAGGTATTATCAATTGACTATTCTAGATACTGAATCTGGTCTTAACTCAATACCCCACTACTGGACCCTTTTTTCTTGGAAGCCCACATCTAGACATAAATAGGTGTTATGAGAGTGTTCAGTCTTTGAAAACAATATTTTACCATCCCTTGAAGCCTAGGGCTTAGTAGATGCAATGAATAATAATCCGAAACAATAACATTTCAACAGGTCAGTTCGTTTTTAGGGTTCCGGACCCGAAGGGTGCCAAACGGAACCGTATTACTAAGCCTCCGCTGTCCATCTGTCAGCAGGCTGCCGGCTGTATCTCGTGAACCGTAATAGGTAGACAGTTGAAATCACAGATTGTGTATTTCTGTTGCCGCTATAACAACAATAATAAAAATAAAATAAAGTAAAAAATCAAAGTACAATAAACTTTTGATTTTTATTTTTTTTTTCTTACCCATGTGGGGTGTTGTTGTCTAGAACTCATCACAGTCATCACGTAGAGTACAACAATATTTTTTTATTTTCAAAAATTACGAAATGTGGGCTGTAAAAGATATCAGTTTTAGACCATTTTTGTACGACCACTATTGCAACAATTAAACAAGTTACGAATTTGAAACTTCTGTATTACATGTTAGTATTTAACCCTCTGCGACTGACGTGCCATAATTTTTATAATGCCACGGAAGTGGACACCATACTAGACACCACTTTGACTGGTCATAAGTTTATAATTTCTTTTTAATTATTAGTGGCGTGAAGTTTTCTTAGTAAATTAGAGTATACGGGACAGCCCTCCGCAGACTGATGGGGTGCATTCAGTATATCATACTAAGATGACCGGTACATGAAATTATTTCAGGAACGTTATGGGAATCCAATAAACCTGATTTGTTTTATTACCTCACACGCAATGTATTGTTACCATGGCAAAATGCACGTAGCGAAAGGCAGCGCAGCGAGCCTTCGATGCCGAGTTTTTCAACATCCATTGCTGATTTTATTTTTATTTTAGCTGTTTTATTTACCTACATAAATGGAGTGCTGCGTACAGATAATGTCATTTTACATTGAAATAAACGAATATTAACTGAAAATACGATTAAAAAAAATGAAAATGTTCCTGAGAATATTTCCGGTGGAATATGATTCAAAATAAGGAGCTGAATGCACCCTATTAGTTTGCGGAGGGCTGCCCCTTACACCTTGTATTGAGCAAATTTTGCTATAATTTGTTTGACGCATTTCTACAGATGGTCCTTAATTTTGACACTCTTCATCAGAGACTGCATCGAATTCCAAGTGTTCCGGTTCTGGTTGAAACTCCGGGTCGTCGTCTTCAAAGTCCAGATCATTGAACTTATGCCTACTTTCTTCCTCCAACCACTGTTCTACAAGCTGATCATGGCTTTTATAAGTTCCAGCCAAAGTTCTTTTGTAACCGTATTGGTATTGGCTGTTATTTGAGTGAGCCATCTGAAGAAATGTGTATAAAATCTCATTTAAGAAACAAACTGACGGTTGTCCAGAAAACACTATAAAAATATAACTATTTTACTGAGGTGGTTGTTTTTTAAACACATAACATTGACGTGGTAGTCTGGTGGACACCTTCTTGCATAAAATGGCGCTTGTCTCAACTGCTCTTGGCACACTGACTGACACATGACCACGCGACACGAAGGTACTAAGAATCCGCGGGGCAATTGCGTAACATACAGTGGCGGTAGCTTCATAAAAGCCAAAAAGCCGGGCTTGCCTTAATAAAATCATAATTTACAACAACAAACGTAAGCCTATCAACAAAAAAAAAATTTACTCTTCGTATTTTAAAGGTTTTCGTACTACTAACAACCATGAACAACATAAGAAAATCCCTCAGCTGCCCGTTTTTTTTAATCGTAAAAAATCGTCGGCTTACCCTAATTTTCATCCTTAGGCACGCCACTGGTAACATACTATAGGTAGTAGGAATTGGTTTCGTTTTGACAGTTCAACAAGAATCATTGCGCTATTTACGTTGTTGAGCGGACAAATTTTTCGAACTTAAGAAGCAGTGGATTAGCAATTTGCTTCAAAATGATTCAGATTCTGATTGATAGTGTGTTAAGCAATTAGGGTGCAGGATTCGTAATATAAAAAATAGAGACTCAGGACATATTTTTCGATTTAGCAGTGTCTGTGGTACTACCACGTCAGTCGCAGAGGGTTAATCAACAAATACTAAAAACTCTGATCCATAAGGTATTTATACCTATAACTTACGAGACAGCAAATCAAATTAATATTAATAATTGTTTTACAGAAGTAAGTCTGTGGGTAGATGAAGAAAAACCAATACCAGTCATGTTTCAGCTTTGTCTGTCTGTGATACAGTCTCTAGGTTTTTTCAATGTAATTATGCTAACTTGAAGTATAATATTATTTTGTTGGGACAAATATTTAAATTTTAGACATGAAAATTTAGGAGGTAGGTAATTCAAAATATTTTTGAGACCCTTGCGTATGTGGCGTATTGGTATATAACGAATAATGTTTGGCTCTCGAGAAGTTAGGCATCGAGTCAGTCGTGAATATTGAACTCAAGAATAGTTTGTAGAATATATTATCACTTACCTACCATTAGCGACGTTGTATCTTGATATAACTAGTTTTGACTAGTAAATAGTGGCTTTTAAAACGTATAATCTGCTACTCACGAATTCCAATATCAACAACCAAGTACCTAATATTAATCTTAGATGATAGACTTGGATGTGAAAATAAATGTGAAAACAATACTTAGTTTTGACTTGAAATGTGCTCGAGTTAAATTAACCAGAGATGCATAAGAGATTTTCTAATGCTAATGCTTGGATTAAATCAATTTAAGAGGGCACCTAAAACTGATAAGTGTTCCTATTTACAAAAGAGATGGATCGTAAATAATACTTAGTTAGATAGATAGATAAAATTTAATTTTAATAATAGGTAGCAACAGACTTAATAGAAAACAGATTGTAGACAGTATTGCAGTTAGTTTGTTGCAAAACAGGAAACTTCACTTGACTCCACAATTTAATTGCGAATTACTTTATCACTTTTATCATAGAGGTATGATCACAAAGATAAATGAATCACTATAAATTGCTATCTAAATCCGATACGGTACTTTATCGGAGTACTCGGGTTGAAGTAGGATGATAATACTGTCTAGCCAGCGGCACACCCTGATTTGTTTGTGCTCAAGAACACTTTTCAAGACGAATTTACGTCAGTGTTATTAAACTAAGTTAAAAAATGCTTTATAGGAAAATTCCACATGAGACACATTGTCAGTATTTTTTTACGTCAAATGTAGTCAATTATGTAGATAGGTACTCGTACAGCGCGGTTGTCGTTGACTCGTCGTCATTGAAGGTATACACAACACTCGAGTCTCAAAAATAAACAGACACACTATGCCAAGAGTTTGAGCGTGCGTTTGTCTTGACGCGAAACGATCTCATTTTATTTATAGTTTTTCCTCAATTATTACTATGTTCACCTATTTAAAATAAGCCGCATTTGCAATTCTTAAACAGGCAGCACATAAAAATTATATGGTTGAAGTTTACCTTAGTTACCTTTGTAACTTACCATGTTTCTGGCAAATAAAAATATTTTGAACAGTCATGTTATGTAAAACATAATAATAATAGGTAAAATTAACAGCATATGTACCTACATTTATTCCGCGTTTGTGGTACATATTTTGCTATCTTTACAAGTTTACAGGCCATGACGAAAATGAAAACACTTAAGCCGAACGTCCACCGCCAGCTAAACTAAGTTTAGTTTAGCTGGCATCGTTGAGCCAGTTTTTCATACATGTGCGTCCACCACAAACTATGCCATCTAAGCTAACTAAGATGAAAAACTGGCTCAACTATGCGTACTAAACTAAACTAAGTTTAGCTAGCGGTGCACGATCGACTTTATTTTTTCCTTATCTGCTGAATAGCATAAGGAAAATAATACAAGTTGGAAATTTCAAACGAGAATAAGATTCGTCAGTAAAACAGGAAAACTTTTTAGATGGAACTGCGGCGGTCCAAAAGGCGTTGCGAACAGCACCGCCAATTGTCACAAATATTTTTTAATTGTAAAGGGTAACATTACTACCGAATAGTCTTCGCCGTCATCAGTCAGTCACACAAATGAAAAGTTTTGAGAATATATTCTATGCTATAAGTTCTGCTTCTGATATGGATTTTGTATAACTTTTCGCAAGACAGTAAGTATATAATTTTGATCATTGAAAGACAATGGGTGAAAATAATTGAAACACTTGAACTCACTGAGATAAAGTATACGCTAGTTATAATATTTCTAAGTATGCTTAAACTTGACTTTTTGGAGAATGACCGTTCTTTCATGATGTCTACAAAAGTTACGATACCTAGTCTTCCAAAGCATTTTTCTGTAGCTAACGAATTATAGATTTATGTAAAAACTTTACCGGATGGAAAAACTGGTAAAAGTGACAATAATATGTTTATGAATAATGATTTTTATGTGTAAGTACCTACATAAAATATTAAATTAAATCGAGGAAGTCTAGAGCGGTGTGTGTTTATAATCATAACTAACATAACATCACGCCTTGTTTCCTGAAGGGTTGGGCAGAGGTGCACCTGTGTGCGTTTATATTATTTTAATAATCATTACATACAATAAATAAATATCAGTAGCTCGCTAGATACATTTATAAAATCCTTAATATAGAACCACTCTTAATAATAATACTGGTTTAAACATTTTAGAATCGCGCGCCGCATTCATTAGCCATATATCGACCTTTACACATAAAAGGAACAACTCACTAATACTCATGCAATGTTTAATGTGAATATCAAGGAATGCCATGACGTCAAGAGCGAGCCCACGCGATAGCCAATCAGATTCGTACACTGAGGGGCACGCCTTGGGAAACATGATGAAAAGCTCTTTCAAATCATTAATATGAACCTAAAGGCGATGAAAATGCATTTTAATTATAAAAACACATTATTGCATTGGAATTAGGCAACACTTTTCTATATTTTTTTTATTTTCGTGTGTCATTTCTCTACCTTTACCGTTCTAGCACACACAACATGAACTGGTTAAAACGAGATAACAATAGTTTACTATCATGAATGAAAAAGACCGCGTATGCGAGTGAGCGCGTTCAATGCAGTGCTGACGGCGACGTCCGTTACATGTACTAGCTAGCTGGTCGTATCGTATTATTCCTCAATTTCTTGCGGATCTGGCGAGACGTGTCGTACTTATTATAAGCCGCGCGGTGTTATATTGTTTATTAAATATACAAGTGTACAAGTGTTTAAAAATGGGCATAGTAATTAATAACTTACCAAAGGTGAGTGCAACACGTTTACTTTGATTTCAAAATGTATTATTTCAAAGCCGGCTTTGCATTGGAAAGCAACGGTAGTGTTGTAATGACCGCTTTGACCTTGTGAAACCCGCTCGCGATAATGAACAACCTGCTCGTTCGTCTACAAGTATAGCGTATTTTGTTCCATACCAAAATGTTCAAAACTAGATGGAATGTTGGAAATAAAGTATTCAGTAAAAGTAGTAACTTTTTAGGATGCGCTTTGGTTTTATTCTTAAGCAAAAAAAAATTACGTAGAAAACTGTAGGCTGATTATAATAAATAAAGGATGTTTCGCCATGTGTATTGTATAAGTAAAAATAATAAAACAGGTCTTTACTTGTTACAAATATAATACTTAGGTACTTAATTTTAATGATCTATTGACTTTTTAGGATGCGCTTTGGTTTTACTCATAAGCAAATAAAAAATTACGTAGAAAACTGTAGGCTGATTATAATATTTATAGGATGTTTCGCCATGTGTATTGTCTAAGTAAAAATAATAAAACAGGTCTTTACTTGTTACAAATATAATACTTATATAGGTACTTAATTTTATTGATGTATTGTTACGGCGTTGCTCTGAAGACCAACTAAAAACTTATATCGACATACCTACATTACAAGAACATCTAAAATTAGCATCTGTGTAATTTGTCTCACGTCAAACTTTCGAATAATATGTAAAATGGTATATTCGTTCCAGATTCGCGAAGAATGCGAAATTCTACACTTGACAGATAAACAAATCAAGGAGATAATGAGCAGACTCCACAATGATTTGATCAAAGGGCTTGGAAAAGACAGTCATGCTAACTCTATTGTCAAGTGCTGGAACACCTATATTCAAGATTTACCCAATGGAAAAGGTAACACTAAACAGCTATCATAATAACACTAAATCCGATACCCGAATCTGAGAAGGGTCTGATTCCCCCCCCACATGATATAATATCTAAGTACTTATTATAATGTTTCTTTCAGAACGCGGTAAATTCCTTGCCTTGGATTTAGGAGGAACGAATTTCAGAGTTTTAATTATAAACTTGGGAGCAAATCATTTCGATATGCAGTCTAAAATTTATGCTATTCCAAATCATATTATGACTGGCACAGGGGTTGCATTATTTGATCACATAGCTGAATGTCTAGCAAACTTTATGAAGGTGGGTAACTGTACCTTATACGCTAATTTAATTTAAGTAAGCAGTACTTATAATGTAACTAATTGTCTCATATTATTTCAACTAGGAACATGAAGTTTATAAAGAAAGACTGGCGCTTGGGTTTACATTCAGCTTTCCTCTAAAACAATTGGGACTCACAAAAGGAATTCTGCAGCGGTGGACCAAAGGATTCTCTTGTTCTGGTGTTGTGGGAGAGGACGTTGTTCAAGGTCTCAAAGATGCCATTGCTCGACGAGGGGTGAGTTGACTTTTAAAAGACAGCAGTTAACATGTGAACATTTACAAACATGATATCTTTCACAAACCTCACTGTTACACCTGAAACAAGTGTAAAGGAGTATTAGCATGATTATTGTTTCTTTGAATTCTTGTATGCATGATTAGCTGCCCAAATTATGTAAAAAAAGAAATTTTACAGGACGTTTCCATTTATGTGATGGGCATCCTTAATGATGCAACTGGCACGCTTATGTCGTGTGCGCATAAGAACCCAAATTGCCGAATTGGGGTTATAATTGGTGAGTTGATGATGATAACAGCTCTCTCTCTATTAGAAATGTAAGGCATGATTAATATTGGAGTCAACAGAAGAGAGCCAAGTAGAGGCTTTCAAAATAAGTAACAACTCGGTGGATATTGTTACTCTGTCTTGTCGTTGATATGAATTGTTTTATGCGCGTTATTCATAAAATGAAGCTTGAATATTTTTTTCATATTTTATTAGCAATTCTTTGTTATTTATTTTCTTAAAGAAATAGAAATTGCTTTGTTTTTATTCTTTTCAATGATAAATATCTACCTACCTTCAATAAGTGGCTTTAATTTGGTACAATGGATAATAATAAAAATAAGATAAGGAGCTCGTGGCTAAGTAATAACAGCTGCACGGGTCGATCCATCAGGTTAAGCTACGCTTACCGAGGTTGGTCCGTGGATGGGTGACCATCTTTACATACCGGGACTCCTCCGTGCCTCGGAAAGCACGTTAAGCCGTTGGTCCCGGCTGTCATTCGTGAATCTTTGACAGTCGTTACGGGTCGTCAGAAGCCCGAAAGTCTGACAACCAGTCTTACCTAGGGGTATCGTATTACCCAGTAACTGGGTTGTGGAGGTCAGATAGGCAGTCGCTCCACGTAAAATACTGGTATTCAGCTGCATCCGGTTAGACTGGAAGCCGACCCTAATATAGTTGGGAAAAGGCTAGGCAGGTGGTGGTGGATGATAATAAAAATATGTCCAAAACCTCACTTAATTTGTCAGAAAATAATTAGTCATATTTCATAAATAGGCACTTAAAACATTATATCGGCAATCATTTTATTATAATCACTACATCAAATAATCATAATTATTTCGACCTGTCATGATTGCGCCATTTAAACATAATATATGAAAAACAAAGAAGGATTTAGATTTCAAGCATGCAATCCATAAACTTTGGAGGTAACGTTGGCACATGTTTTGCTACTCATCGTATTTAAAAAACAGCTATTCAAAGATATGTCAACACATTATAATAATTTACCTACAATACCATTGTTATTTAAACGTGTGCTGTTGTCTCTGTATTGCCTTTCTACGTTTAGTGTATAATACTGATGATACAACAGGTTGACGCTCAAATGTAAACTTGAATGTCCATAATAAATTTTCGAAGTTTCAATTTACCAAAAAAAAAAAACAACAACCTGGAGGTAGACATAAATTCGTATTTTTTTCGACGACAATAGCTTGCAAAATTTTTACTTTTTGATATAGTTTTAATTCAAATTTTAATACGATTTATGTTTTCACTCATTGTAGGTACTTATTGGAATTAAATAGGTATCAAAAATACTAAAAACAAAATCCTTAATCATCATAACTTGGACATAATCTCATAAACAACTTTTTTTTAGAAAACATTGTAATAGAATGAACATTATCTAACGAGTTGACACACCTCCTTGAAAGCCTCTACGAATCGATCATCTTCAACCTAAAACAGGTGTAGAATAACCTCTCATGTCAGGAACCTGGAATAATGATTACTACCTATCTCGCATCTAAAACGCATGTTTTCTCACTCTTGTAGGACGTACAGATTGACATATGCGCTATTCTGAATGATACTACGGGTACATTGATGTCATGCGCGTGGAAAAACCACAACTGCAAAATAGGACTCATCGTTGGTAGGTTTACCTTATTTTTAATGTAACTAAGTATTTGTGTCGCTTTAACTGGGTGTCGTGAGTTTGTAGCTTGCATACACAATAACCATAGCAAACTGCTCAATAGTCGATAACAAATTGGATTTGCACACGCCTCGTACGATACGCTACCGTTCAAAATAAAATTACTTAGGTATTCAATATTCATAAGAACTCATTGGGTAGGCTGTTGGTATTTTAATGTGGTCACGGGGTGCTGAAATAATTGCTTATCATATTTCCTAACAACCATAAGGGTTTTCATAATTACTGCAGGATTAGTAGTAATACCTGACAGTAACTATGTATATAACAATTTAAATATGTATACAGTACGGATGATGGGTATAAGGTTATTTTGGTCACATGCAGTGACACTAATCATGTTTCAACGAAACCATGCCTAATCAAAAGCAATAATTGCGAGCCTTTTTTTTCACACCCAGTAATTGATTAATCAAATACAATTAGGACGTAATTTTTATGTTATTTGTGTTGTAATAATATATTTAAACTAACTTAAAATGCTTTTGTTTGTTCTTTGTAACATAATATTCCGGTTCTGGTTTTTTATTAAAACATTGTTAATTTAGGTACTGGCAGTAATGCCTGCTACGTAGAGAAGACTGAGAACTGTGAACTATTTGATGGAGAGCCTGGAAAGCCTGATCTTCTCATAAACACCGAATGGGGCGCGTTCGGAGACGATGGAGCCCTCGACTTCGTTCGCACGGAATTCGATCGCGAAATTGACAATAACTCCATCAACAAAGGCAAACAAATGTAAGAACATTATCATTACTTACCAACCAGTTGATTTTAGTGATAAAAAAAAATCCCTAAACCACACCTTTTCTCCTTAAACTTGACACTTCCAACAATATTATCAAGAATATCGATATAAATTATATGATATTAAACTATAGATAATATTGATAGGATACCATGTTATCTATTCTTCATGTTTACCTACTTAATTTAAGTCGTACACAGTCTGTTAGTTGGTCATGATCCACGTATCATCTTTTCAATAAACAAGCTAAATAGAAGAAAACTAGAATAAGTCGGTTGGGCAGTCTTTTATCTCTTGAAGAGGTGTGATTTTATATTTATATAACTGTCGCTATGAACTCGCAATCTTGCACACGGCACAACACGTTGTTTCTATTCGCTTTGTTTATTGTATGCAATAAATAAAGATATTATAGTTTTGTTAGACGCGATTCGCACACAATAGAAAAATTCAAACTCTTTTCTGTCACGCGATTAAAATGTGAAGGCACAATACCTTTTTATGCCCAACATTTCAACCAAATTACATCAGTCGTGGTCAAGGCACATAATATTTTGTAAAGCATCGTTAGGTTTTAATGCGGTTTTTTTATCAGATTAAGATTATTTTAATTTGTATTTGATACCAATTTTACTTCAATTTCAGACAAGAGAAGATGATTTCAGGCATGTACATGGGAGAGATAGTTCGTCTAGCGTTAGTGAAGTTTACAAAGATGGGATTGCTGTTTGAAGGCCGCGGTTCAGACCTTTTGTTCCAGCGAGGCAGCTTCTACACCAAATACGTATCGGAAATTGAGTCTGACAAACCCGGAGACTTCACCAGTTGTATGGAGGTTCTTGAAGAACTCGGTTAGTATTTTTAACATTCTTATTTTCTATAATAAGGCTTATTCAAACAATTTTTTTTCCGAATGAAACTATCGTTACCAGTTACTTTGAACTCCATGACAAGGGTTTCCACATAAAGTTATGTAACCTCTCTGCTAATCAAAGCCGAGTAATAAAAACCAAACCATACATGTTGCGTCACTATTTTTCTATGTGATTAATTACGTCATGCCCAATACTTACATACGAGTACGTATATCTGTTAGTTATGGATGGATTAGAGTATGTCATTGGACAGACTAAATGAATGAACCAAACTCGCATGATGCAACAAGCGCGCCTCTTATGAAAGCACCCATTTACATTATCATTTAAATAATATGACGTGAAAGGCACATAGGGAGGTATATGCTTTACGAAGATTTATTATATTTATGGGTTAAGATAACATTAACATCGTAAGTGGTTTTACTAATGTTTTCCTAGATCATCATTTGAAAAAACTCAAACGTAAACCTTTAATAAAACATAATATAACATCACGCCTTGTTTCCCTGAAGGGATGGGCAGAGGTGTACCTATAGGACATCCACATTTCGCCAGTTATGTTGAAGTCCCATGTAAGAGGCGGAGAGAGAGAGAAAACGGATAAAAGTTTACGGTTGATGGCAATAGGCTATCAACCGTAAACTTTCCTCCGTTTTCTAATACCTATTCGGAAGCTACCAAAATTGTGATTTAATGTCTAGATAGTCAGCCCACCACGTCTGTCTGCTAGAAAGCGCTGATCTCAAAAATTGCTTTATTGATTTTATTCAAGTTTTCTTCAATAGATGTGGCTTTCGGATAAGCCAGGGCGGGTCAACTCATATTTTAACATTAGAAGAAGAAAAAGGCATTAATTGTGACTTGGAATAAGTAAATTCATTTCCATACACATAATATTATTATTGTAGAAGTCAAACATAAAAATACATAAAGGTCAATTGGACCGATTTAAGCAAAAATGATCCTACCCACAACCCCGACAATGTTGGTTGGATCATTTTTGCTTAAATCGCCTTTAAGCCTTGACATTTTTATGCTCGAACGACATCATTCATTCCAACTTAATTAAGAACCGGACTTTGTCAATCAAATTAATAAACCATCAAATTAAGTAAGAATTGAGTGAGATTAAAATTAAATAAACAATTATTTACCAATAACTTTATCATAAATAAACAAAAATATTAATTAACGGACCTAGATTCAACTAGAAGCACTTTCTACCCACTAATTCAAAAAATACTAAGTAGGAATGTAATTGAAAAGATACTACCTAATTATATTGTATGGTAGGTACCTATTTTTCTCACCTTAGTACTAACTAACTAACTCAAGACCTATAAAATATTTTTCCTTGGCGCTCTTAATAATTTCTTCAAATGTGACTAATTTCAGTTGGCAATTACCTACATGCCCACGTCATGAGGAAATTTAAAGTAAAAAACACGTGTTTCCTTGAAATAAAACTTAATGAATAATCTCTTGCAACTTAGATGTTAAAACATCTAAGTTGTAAACTACATTTTCTGAGGCTATGTTAATTAGTTTTATTTAGCAGCATTGACATGACAATGTCAACGGGTGATAGAAAGATATCATAGGACAACAAATTAGTTCCGAGATAATTAGTATAATTGCACATCGTTTCAATAATCACAATACTTCTATATGGGCCCTACTAAATATATGAAAAGTGTAAGGTTTTTTACAGTGGTCGATAAAGGGCGTTAGGTCCAATGTTCCATTTTGGTCATGATTTCGTGCCAATGACGGAGCTTTGAACTTTGGCCAGCTACATGTAAATAAATGAGTGTGCGAGAAGCGTGTTTTAAGCGTCAGACTTTGACTTTGTGTATGAACAAGCGGATTCCGCTAGCAGAGGCAAAAACTTAAATAGTTTTTTTTTTAAAACATCATGTTGTCTAAAAAAAATATAATTAAAAACCCTGTTTTTCAAAACACACTGGTTTGTTTTTATAATAAGTTTAATAACGGTTAACAATAGTAGGTTTTTATGCGAAGAGGAAAATGCATTTGCATTTTTTTAGATGTAGATACCTGTTGGCTTATAAACTCAAACATATCGGAACCTTATTCATATATTTATGGACTAAAAAGTCGTTAATAGACTTTCCAATTTCTCAGGTTTGAACTAATGTTCAATTACAGGTCTATCACATGCAACTGAAGCGGACATGTCTGCTGTACGCCACGTCTGTGAATGCGTGTCGCGGCGCGCCGCCCACCTCGTGTCCGCCGGCATCGCTTGCCTGCTCAACAAGATGAACGAGCCCCGCGTCACCGTCGGCATCGACGGCTCCGTCTACCGTTTCCACCCACACTTCCACACACTCATGTGCGAAAAGATCGCTCAACTTGTGCGGCCTGGTATTCAGGTATGTTAACAACCTCTATCTAGCAACAGCCTAAAGACTAAGATTTTCACATTTATATCTGTAATTCATAGGGATATACATAATAGAGTACCCCGTACGCAAAACACGCGCTAGGATATGTAGTTGCGGACAACATCCCATTGAAGAGTATTCTATTCAAAGATCATCATGTCTCCTGCCCGTGCCCCAATTTACTTGGGGTCGATGCAGCATGTCTTCCTACACCTCTATCAGCTACCTTTCCACTTAGTTGTTAATTCTTTGGGTATTTCACCTTATAATACAAGGTGTAATTTTAATCAGTGTCAATCTCTAAAGGGGTCATTGTACTCATCATTATGAACAACTTTTACTATGAGACCAAACCTGAAATCGCGAAAAAAAATCGGGTGTTCCCTACATTTTATGCGAACATAAATGTAGGGAAAACCTGATTTCTTTTTCGCGACTCAGGTTTGGTCCCATGGTAAAAGTTGTTCATAATGACGAGTATAAAGACCCCTTAAGAGATTAACACTGTTTAAAATTACACCTTGTATATGCTCAAATACATATGTCTTTAATCATCTTGGTAACTTAATGTTATGCTTGATTAATTGCTTAGCAAAAAAAAAAAAAAATGATTTTGGGCAATGTTGTTAGTACTGTTAGAAGTTAAAACATTTGATATAATATAAAGATCACAGAAACCGGTGCAATGTTGCTAGTCTTTAAGAATAAATAATTCTCTTTTGATATACATTTTGTACTTCAATACAACCGGAACTATGAAGCTTGCCAAAACGACTGTGACGTCCATGTTTATAATTTGGTGAATTTTCATTGGAATCCAATCAAATGAAATAAAACGTTAAAAGCTAAACGTTATCGGAAAAATATCCGGGACGGCCTCCACCCACACGCTAACGAAATTTACATAAATAAAGCTCTCTAGATAAAACCATTATCTACTGTTAGTAATCAAGTAGAGTATGACGTCCCTATTAGTTTTGTCTGTGCTAGATTAGGTTCATTATTTTCTTATAGCGTTCAAATTCCAAACTGATAAAGTTTTATTATTGTTCAATATTATATTGTTAGTGCTGATATATCATGCCGAAAGGGGCAATTACTCGTAATCTTAGAGGACACACCCACCTCAGCGAATTTAGTCAGTTGTATAAATTTAGGTAATCATAGTTTAATAGAAACACGTTCACTATAATTGAATTCATTGCACTTCTCGTACTCGTGGAATATTATTGTTATAGAACTACATGTTCTTCATATAAATGTAATATCTTGGGCTTTCGGGAAATTTAGATTGCAATTTAGGATGAATGCCTGTAGGTATATCAATGCACTATTTAAAATATAGAGAGCTTTTGTAATTCTCATAAAGACACACACCCTCGAAGTTAAATAGCGATATTGTGATTCTAAGCCGCAATCACAATCGCTGAATTACACAGCACAAGCGGAAATTTGATCCTTCCTGAAGATTTTAATCATTTGTAGGTACAGATAAATGCCTATTTAATTATAATTACCTACGGATTTAATACAGCCCAACACAATTGCGTTATAATATATGTGATTTTACACAATCTTCATTAAAATCAAAACTGATAGGTGTCCATTCCACTCCACCTAATCTTAACGTATAACGATATAATGGAACAGTCACCGACCGGCATGACTCTGCAAAACGTGATGGAAATCAGACACTGTCATCATTACTCGAGATGGTAATGAAATAGTCTGACGCACTAAGATACCGCAAAAATGGAAGGGTGTCTCTACAAAAACATGATACAATAACAGTACTAATTTTTTCGGACTTCGCGAATTAGACCCAACGAAGCAATCCGGAGGGCATAGGAAAAAAATCTGGCCTCACACCTAAAATAAGTTCCAAGTTCAATCAAGTTTTCCCGAGTACTTTTTTGATAGCAAATGTTATGCGCAACATTATTTTTATAACCATGTTTGTCCGGTAAAATCTATGTAGGTTATGTCTGTGTGGCTTTGTTTTTTTAATAATGTATAAATTGTATTACAGTTTGACCTGATGCTGTCAGAGGACGGTAGCGGTCGCGGCGCAGCTCTAGTCGCTGCCGTGGCCTGTCGTCAGAGTAATACGGTCGCGTAGGTGTCACCCACACCCACTCGTCCCACACCTCACTTGGCGATCTCTCCGACGCGCGGCGGCGACGCAACTCTGAGCCTTCGCATGTAAGCCACCTAAGCAAACAGACACTGCAGTGATCAAATCCTAACAAAATAGCAATATATTTTTAAAATTATTTACACCTATTGATATTTATATCGTTCAATATCGTTATGAAACTTTTCACTGTAAGTGTGAATCACTAATAATGAAAACGTTATAAATGCTGGTCTTTGCGGTTTTACATTCACATTTATAGTCAACACACAGCCATTTAAAAAGGATCATAAGTAGACATGAAGGCCAAGCTGGCGGCTATTATAGCAAGTTTGAATAATTATAATTGTGTATTAAATAATAATGCCGCTGTGTGCTACGATCCGACGGCTTTCATGCATTCGCTCTCTGTTGGAATACTATTAAAATTGTCGTTGCTATTAAAGAATTCTTTTCTGTCCAAATCTTGTAGCATGTTAGACACTAAGATTTAATATTTTGTCCAACACCACTTAATTTTACTTAAATGCGATTTGTTTGTACTTATAATGATGACTTAAATCTAGTCATGATATTAGAAGTTGGTCTTTGTAAAGTTCTATTTATGTCTTTAGCAGTGTTTGTATGTTTTAAGCTCTTTTACACTTTTTGTTTTTAAATAAAAAGCATAAGACTGATTTAAAGATGCGATCATCATCATCGACGTAATTAGTCTACAAAATTATAATTGATCTTAGTGTCGATCGGTAAACCGCGATAACATTAAGCATTTCCTTGCTAGCACACAGTAACATGGCTCAGAATTCTCTTCAGTGACTTGTGTTAGATTAGCAATAAGTAGTTATATAGTAATGTATATTTTATCGGAGAGAACGCTCTTATATTGTTAAGTAGGTATGTAATTTTATATACTAATAGCAACTGTTGAAAAAGTAAATTAGAATGATGATATTATAAATTACTCAATAACTGAACACTTAATGCGAAATACTTCTCTATGTGCATTGTTTATGCATATAAATATCTTATACAGCGACCACGTCGACTGATGTATTAGGTCCTTACATATGAAATTGGTGTTTTGTACGGGAGGAATATAAAGTCAATTTTTTTTGTAAAATATATTTCATTAATCAAAGTATGCACTGTTGTTATCTATGTAATTTGCCATCTCATAGGTAGTTCATTGATCCCTTTACTAAAAAAACAATGGGGGCGAGAATCAATAAACTCTTTGAAAGCGGTTTGGACTGCCGCAACGGAGTTGAATTTTTTTCCTTGTAAGAAGTTGTCCAAATTCCGGAAAAAATGGTAATCTGTTGGAGCAAGGTCCAGGGAGTACGGTGGATGTCGCAGACATTCCAATTGTAGCTCATCTAACTTAGTGGTTGTTTGTTGTGCAATGTGTGGTCTTGCGTTGTCGTGAAGCAGCAGTGGCCTAAAGCGATTGACCAATCTCGGTTCTTTAGCAGCTAGTTCTTCCTTCATGGTTTGCAGTTGCTGACAATAGATATC
Source organism: Fissipunctia ypsillon (assembly GCA_947568875.1). Lineage (NCBI taxonomy): Eukaryota > Metazoa > Arthropoda > Insecta > Lepidoptera > Noctuidae > Fissipunctia > Fissipunctia ypsillon. Next base: position 11,415,681 of record OX387643.1, read on the forward strand.
AGCCGTAATCGTTTGGCCAGATTTTAGAAAGCTGTAGTGAACGACACCGGCGCTAGTCTACCAAACACTCACAAGTAACTTTTTCTGAGTAATTTTTCGTTTAGGGCAGGATTTGGCTGGGTCTCCAGGGTTCAGCCATTGCGACGAGCGCTTCCGATTATCGTACAGTATCCACTTTTCATCACAAGTAATGATTCGATTTAAAATCCCTTCATTATTGTGTCGGTTGAGCAAAGTAACACAGCAGTCGACGCGTGTTTGCAAGTTCGATTCACGCAATTCATGAGGTACCCATCGTTCAAGTTTTTTTACTTACCCCGAAGCCTGCAGCTATCTCTGAAGTGCTTTGTGATGGATCCGCTTCCACAATAGCCTTTAATTCTTCATTTTCCACTTTGGTCTCCGGCCGTCCACGGGGTTGGTTCTGAAGGTCGAAATTTCCAGAACGAAGACGTTGAACCCAAAAACGTACCGTGCTTTCTTTTGTGACACCAGCGCCGTACACATAATTAATCCTTCGAGCTGTTTCTGCAGCACTGGTGCCACGCCACGGTAGAACTCGTACTCGTAAATATACCGATATTTCATGTTTTCCTTTGTGCGGTAATAAGCGACGCCAAAGAAAAAAATAATGAGGAAAAAACAAATGAATGACTGTTTTCAAAACTCAAATGTACCAGCTAAATGAATTTATAAATTTGAATTTGGAATTCTTTATCAAAGAGGAGATATTTCAGATCAAAGTGGTCAGTACGACAAAACGCTAATTTCATATGTAAGGACCTAATATTTTGGATAAATGATGTACAGATTTGGTTATAAAATAAATACCGCATACATACAAAAGATTATTTCTTAAGCATGTTCTGACCAGATTTATAATGACCTTTCCTAATGTTTTGTTAATGTGGTCAACAAGGACAAGCTTTCGGAGACCTTCCACTATTTATTTTTGTTCATACCGAAATCAGCTGAATCAAGAAGATGTATTCTGTATTTTCGGTGAGAATTTCAAAATAATGTATGCCGTATGTACCTATACAACACACTTGTAACACCATCATTCAATCAAGATGTTGATCATCGATTAGTAAATAAAATAATAAATAAGAAATGAATACATTAATCTATTTATGTAATGAAAATCATTAATTAATTCAAGTAGTCAAATATGGAGCTCTATTAGATTGTACATTGGTTCAATGAAGTTAAAGAAGTTGCGCAAGTGTTTTGTTATTTTACTGTGATAGAACTAGGACTAGTTAAAGTATATTATTTTCTGCAAATGTTCCGTCAGCAAAACTTATTCAGCACCCAACACCGATTGTGTGCCACTAATTTGTTCAGTTCAAATAATATCAATCAACAATAGTAAAAATGCAATTTATTCTAAAGCTGTGTTATTGAAAACTATTTATCAATTATAATCGGGTTCATTGTTTCACAAGATACATAATGTGTATCAAAATAAATAAGCCACACCCAATTATAGTTCCTAGATTCATTATATAGGTGCATTTTAATTTATGTATGTGTTGTTACATCTGTGTGCTGCACGCTGTAACGAACACTGTTAGATTTATTTATAAGTAATAATGGTGGATTAAGTGTACAGTGTTTTAGATTTTATTAAGTACATGATTGTTTAGTCGAAACTAATATTTAATTTAACCACGCCGAGCTTGTGAATTTCACAGGGCTCCGTAGCAACAGTTTTAATTTGTCATTAAATTATGGATGGAGTCTAAAAGTACAAGTAAATCTTTTCTATAGATATTGTTAGGAAAGATACTAAATTTAATATTGCTAATAAAAATGGTTGAAGTTTACAATTTTGCAAAGAATAAAATAAAATTTATTCAAATGCTTTGCTCAAATGAAGAATTTTATTTGAAAAAATATGATTTTATGAAATGGTATGAAAATAAATAACTAATCTTATCTCGATTCCTTTTATTTTAACTTCAGTTAGATGCATTATTTAAAGATATGGAAACTTTCTGCATCAAATAACAAAATACCACATTCCACTTATAACTGGAGGGTCATAAATGTGTTGATTTTATTACTACCCGCAGAAAATGTACATATCAATTTCAATAAGCCAAAAATATCAGAAAGGCGTATTTATGTTTAGAATGAATAATTATGTTTCCCAAAATGTATATAATATTATATTTTGTGACATAGTTATGGTATATATATTTCGGAGTTACTTATACTTTAAAATGTTTTAAATTTTGAAAATTTTTCACATGCTTTGTAGATAATTATTGTAATAAATCAAATTATGTTTGAGCCCGTTTAGGTAGTAATCAAATTCATTATGTACACGCTCTTAAGGCATAGGAGCTCCTAGAAATGTTATTATTTCAGAAATAAATTTATATAAAACCTATGTTGTCTTTATTTTTTTTTTATTAAGTAGATACGTGCTTCCTTAACAACTTTATAACTTCTTATACTTATAGCAACTTTATAATTTTATGCAAAGTGAACACTAGTGGAATATCACAAATCTGTTTTTGAGGACTTATTCCCCCCCCCCCTCTTACACCACACCGTGTATTCTCCGCAGTCGTTTGTTAGCTTGCTTTCTTTACGTGCTGTGCGAATTCTTATGTTTAATTCCTTGCGACTTTGGCTATCGTTTACTGAACTTTTTCTGATTCTCTACTTGCGACCTAGGCTTTAGCACATCGGACTTTCTGTTTTTGCTAATTGTTTGATTTTTTTGTGTTAATGCGAGTGGAAAGAAGAAACTGTTTGTTGCAATCATTGTTACGAAGAAGGAATTATCAGTTACTTCAACAGTTTCTGGATAACCACTCGGGAACAGCTGAGCATATTCAAGGACTTTTGGCACCTCGTAAATATTATATACATACATGTGTTTTCATATACACATATCTTTCTATTGTTTCGGTTAATTCATTACTTTTTAAAGCCGGTGCCTAATCTATTTCCGAAACGCATATGAAAGTAATCGATTTATATGCGTATTGAAACGTTTTATAGCAATGAAATGATATCCTGAGATGATGTACTAAACAGAGGCAACGCTAAAATTCTTATTAGATTAAAGGTGTATGTCGGACGCACTGATCGGTTGGCGTTGAGAAAGTGACAAGGATACGTATGAATAGTTTAACATAATAATAATTAGTGTATTGTGTATATATATATATATATTTTAATTTATTGAAGTTACTACTAGTACTAAATGGCGAGCACTATATCTGCCGCAATTGTTGGCTGAGGGTGCGGTATGCAGTCGATCGCGGACATTAGACAGAGCGAATTATTAGACAGAGTGTGCACGAACCAAATCGTTTGGTTGCGTATGTAAAGAAATGTAAATAGACAGCGGGCTCACCGATAACATCGAAGCCGATGTTATCGGAGCAGACGAGTTCCCTGTACTTACATACCAAGAGTATTGTTTGCACTTGGGACATATCATGTAAAACTTGCGCGTAGCTGCTATGGTGAGCATATACGCAATGGCGCTGAAATAGCAAGAGACGGTGTTTTTAATAATATTGTAGATGTTGGTATAGAACCTGAATATGCTATGTTGCTACGCGCAAGGATCCAATCCAGACACGCACGTGCAAGATTGTATTACACGTATGTTACGATACATGGTCGAGAAACAATTTCCAACTATTACTGTTCCTGTTTATCTGCATGCGAACTGTGTGTTGCTATGCGCATATAATGGTAATTGTGTGGTACTTTGGATGGGCGAGACACCAACCCACAATTAGGCTGCCAGCTGCGAATCTAGACAATATTATTGTTGAAGTAGATGTATAATGTTCATTTTTAATTATATCACTTTATGTTAAACTGCAAGACATTAATAAAATTATGGTGAACCATTCTTATGTTTCTTTCTTCCGGGCCTTTGATCAAAATCTATTTCAGCGAGAACCTAACACGGGACACCGAGCGGCATGACATAAAATGCGTAGATTCGTTCAAAATGTGCGATCGACAGAATGATATTCACGATATTTTTCGCATAAAAGGTAAAAAATATGACTTTTCATTCAGTAATAACTTTTGACTGGCTGCATATTTTTGGTTACGGTCCGGTTGTAATGACTCAGTACCTATTTAATAGACTATTTTATTACATAGGCCTCGTTAGTGGTGGACATTTGGACCAAGCTCCATACATTTTTGGTCATTCTTCTTTAGTCACCAATTAGTCGGAGCCGGTCGCCAGATATCAGAATCTGTCGGTCACTGCTTCAAAAGTTATAAAGGTTTATAGGTGGCCGATCTGGAGAGCATCTCCCCAGCTTGGCCCAGTTTAAATCTCAAAAGTTAGGGCACCAAGCGAAGATCTGTTTTCTCCCAAATTTAGTCACTAATTAGTCGGAATCAGTCGCCATCAGAATCTGTCGGTCACTGGTTCAAAAGTTATAAGCGTTTCTAGGTGGCCGACCTGGGAAGAATCCCCAGCTTGGCCACATTTATATCTCAAAAACTTAGGGCACCTACCGAAGATCTGTTGTCTCCCAAATTTTGTCGCTAATTAGTCGCAAGTTTTCGCCAAGTCACAGATTTAGTCGGTGTGTAATTAAAAAGATATTAAAGAATTCAATTTCTCTATACATTGGTACAAGCAAGTACAAAATAAGTAGTTTCTAGATATTATCTATGATGTCACATGGTGGAATATTTGTTTCGAAATATATAAATATAAAGTTATTCTATAATTTCAACCTACGAAAGGAAAGCTGTATTCATTACCTATAAACAGATCTATAATAAATACATATATGTAATTATTTATCAAACAAAATGTGCACTTGCGCTGGCAGATAGATGGCTGCGTTCCGTTTTATTTACGGTAAGTAAGAAAGAGATAGATGCGCGTGTACAGACGTGACGTAAGTGGGTGGATCCGCCGTTTTGATTCTTTCTTATTTATTTTGTATTTTTTTTAAACTGGTCGGAAATGCGTGCTAAACGTAAAAAAGAAATAGTTTTTATAATAACCATTACTAAACTACTGAAGGCACTGAAATCTAACAAGAGAATCAGAAGTTATCGATTTTCAAAGTTATTTAACTAAAGTGGTAATGACGTTTATAACATGGTAATGACTTTTCTTTAACGGGAATGACAATATGTTAATGGGAATGATGATAAAGAGTAAATAATATATATCCTTCTGCTATGAATCACTATAATCATAATCAAATATCACAAATCAATGATTGATACATATTCGCAGGTAGATATAGATGTTCTAAACAATAACAACCGAATGGTATAAAGGTACCATAATAAAACCTAACAATACAATTTTGCAGTGATTAAACGATTTTTGTCTAATTCTTTGGAAATTAAGTCATTCGTACAATTAGTTTATTAAATAAGAACTATGTTTAATTATAAAACAAATTAGAAATCATCGTAACAGCCCAGTATTTCTTTTATTGATGACAATATGAATGATCCCACATTGATGAATTTAAAAAAAAAAAACAAAACTAGAAGAAGAACTAAACAAAATTTGCTAATTGCAGTCAACTATTCTTCGACAATCAATATTATAAATGAGATCAAATCTGAAATACTGACTATTTGAAACACTACAACTATTTATAATACTAGTTTTAATTTTTTTGTCATTATAACTCTTTTATTAGATAAAATCTTTATGTTAGAAGGTCCAGCAACACAAATATTATCTACAGTTGATGTGGACGCCTGCATCGTGTTAGTAATATTTGCGAATACTGCTTTACCATAATGACTCTTTGTAGCTATGAGGGGTATCACTTTATCTGTATCAGGAATAGGAGACGAGCTCAAACTTGGTGGAATATTCAAAAATCCAAGGTGTTTGCGCATATGACTCCGCAGTCACAATCAAAGCAGCTTGCATTTCGAAATGTTAAAGTAGGGATTCCCTTTTTCCACAACACTTGATGGACTTCTAGAGTTCCTCTGAATGGCTGCAAGTTCTTTGGGGTTTTCTTCTCTATCTCACTGATGTTTTCTTCGGGTACATCAATTAGGGTCACATTTGTTATATTTTCTCGGCACACACGCATAAACTGGTCATAACTGCCTACATCAATACCATGATTGACGCAGGAATCAACTGTCCTCTTTAGTGTTCTCCCGACACCATCGGCAGCACCCTTGCCGTGACCAGCTTCAGTATAGTCCCACGTTATTGTATTTATTTGTGGGAATTCTTTGCGTATTTATGGAATCATATGAAATATATATTTATTTCTATATTGGGAAGTCGGGGAATCTGTTTAAATATGCAAGGTGTCAATAAATGGGTTATCTTTGATGGTTTTTTGTATCAAAGGAACAAAGTGTGCCCAAACAGCTGGAGCGTCATGTCTTAAACAAGAACTCGTTGTACAAATCGATTTTGGTTTTGTTGAACTAGTTGCAAAATCAAAACTGTAGATAATTGCTGTGTGAAGGCTAACTTATTTTCGACTTCCACCAAAATGCATGGATTGTACTTCTTTATTAAATTTTAATCCATAGTTTTCAGAAAACTCTGCGTGAATTACAGCGCAGTTAAAAGGCGTTGAATCCTTTCATTTCTTAATATTGGTTATGAATTTTGTAAATATCCATTTTGTATCCATTTACAGTAAGTAATATCTTGATCATCAGAAAATTCCTTGAACTGTACTAACTTATCTTTACAGTATTGGCACTCTCGCCTCAGACATTTCTCTACGTTATACGAGTAGAACAACACATACTCTTTACTAATGCATCACAGTCTGGCTCGTCTATTATAGAAGATGTTTTCAATGCTTTGGTCATGAGATCAATATTTTCGTGAACGATGCACTTGCATGTGTCCCTTAGGAGACAACACCCAAAACGGTCTATGCTTACAAAAAAAGCTATAACTAACTTTTACTTGATATTTAGTCATGAACTTCTGATGCAATACTTTTTGTGTGTTTGTCATGTAACGTTTTTGCTTTTGTACTTTTAATCTTGACATATACTCTTTCTTTCCTGCTCCCATTGTGCTGTTTAAGTCGTCAAGATAAAAGTTACGCACTTTTCTTACCAACTGTCGAATTCGGTTATCTTCTTTACCCTTTTCTTTATTTATCACTCTTTTAACTTTTTCAGCCGACTCTAATTTATGTTTTTCTTTATTCTTCTTTTCTCTCATACACATATTAAGCTTTACTTTTAACTGATTATTCTCTTCTTTAAGCTTCTTAATTATTCTCATAAGGTACTTTCTTTTCTTCTGTTCTATGTATCGAATTCTTCGAAGTATTACATCAGCTTGAGGAGATTGATTTAATTTTAAGGGATCTTCATACTTTGCCTCTATTTCATTGCTGTCTTTTGTCGTTGCATCAATAAGTACACTTACCTCAGGGACCTCTGGTTTTCTTTTAGACTCTTCTTTCTTATTTTCTCTGTATTTTTTTGAAGCTTCGCGCCATTTCTTCCATTTATCCCGTTGATCGCGAGGAGATAATTCATTCACTCTTTTAATTTTCTTTTGATCTTTTCTGTTCTGATGTCTTGTTTTTTCTTTTTCCTTTTCTAACTCGTAGAGAACTAGATCTGCCTTGATTTCAGAGTATTTTATTCTTCTAGCAATCTTTTGCTTCTCTAACCCCTTATATTCCTTGGATTTCTTTTTTCTGTCCATGATTTATCTAAAAGACTAAACAAAATTTACATGTAAAAATGTAAACTAGAAATAAATATACTTTCGAGTTTTTAGCAGGTTAATGGCTGTCTAGCTTTTAGACTTGTTTAATAAATTAACTATTCGATTTTTTGAAACCAAACACATTAAATAGGACTTATTAACACACAGCATGTCATTGCCATTCACATATTATCATTACCATTAATACAGAAAAAATGGTAATGATGATGATGGTTATGACGTATATGTCTTCTTACGATTTTTGTACCTAAATACCAAGCTGCAAAGAGCACAACCAGCCATTTTTATGATTAAGCACCTAAAACACACAAATGTGCATATTTAAAAAAGATCTTGTATTGGTACTTACCTGATTTTCTGTGGAAATGGTGATGACTTAAATAATTGACACTGTTCACAAACTACTGTTAGTCGAAAAATTTGCGTGGTCAAATTGACGTGCGCTCCGCTTCACTTCGTAAGAGAGACTGAGGGGACCGAGGAAAGGAGACGCGACTTCTCGATCGCGGTAGGTAGTAAGAACATTCGAGAAATACAATTTTGACGGTGCCGGAACGGTGTTGACGAATTTCTGTGACAAAATTTATTTTATTTTTTATTATATGTTATTTATTGTCAAATCACTTCATGATTTATTATGTTATTTTAGATAATGTGTACTTTCGAAATATGAAAAAAAAAAATGGAAACTGCATTGTCATTTTTTGGAAAATAAATATGGAAGTTTAATACTCGGCTTTTTTTCGTAAATGGTTATGACGTTTGGTGCGTGTTAACTGAAATAATAAATTAAATGAAGGTGGTTAACTATTTTAGTGAGCGGAGCCTTACGTAAAAATATGTAAGAAATGTTATGTAAAGTAAAAAAAAAATGCAGCTATGATATTTAATTTTTTTTGATATTTCTCGGGACCCCAGGGTCCCGGACCTTTAGAAGGCATATGAGGGGCCGAAGCCAACTCGCAGAGGCCCGTTAGACGCTTTCAATGGAAATGAGGCACTAACCGACGATTATCCCTGTGCGTACTATGCAAGTGCACCCAAGGACAACCCCCGGATGGTGTAGGACTATTGCAGAATATGGAGACAAAAAAAAATTGGGCTATGGGTTTGGATGGCTAAAGTGGACTGGTTATCTAAAACTATGGAAGGACTATGGCCCCTGCCTGACCAATGTGTGATAAATACAATACACGGATAAAATGGCAGGGGGTGACTTGCACACTCAACAATGGGCCCCCGGAAACGGTCGCTAGCACATAGTGTCGTAGCGACAAGGGGGCAACATGTCTTGAGGTGCTTAAGAGGAGTGGAGAGGTATTCCACGGCTATCAGGACAATCCCGGAAGTACGGTCAAGATCCCTACCAGCATCTTACTGGACTACTTCCTTCCTCCGAGCACGTTTGCTCTTGCGAATCTCTACTCAAGCCAGCCAATAAAGGCAAGAATGAGGTGGGAGGTCAGTTCTCGTCAGTGTTCACTCCAGCCGGCCAATAAAGGCAAGCCAGAGATGAGGAACATGACTTCTCCCGGGAGATAGGGTACGTGGGGTCGCTACTGCCCAGCAGCTCGCCACATGCTGCCCTGCGGGTTTCTGTATCTCTCTTGGTCTGGCTCCTCACCCTAGACCTGTTCCGGCAAAGTAACCTCTACCGGCACAGACCTAGAGTTCGAAGCGCGCAAGCCCCACCACGACGTCAACGTAGAGATACGGCGATGATAATATTTAATTTATTATTATTATCATCTACTCGCCATTAATGGATTTCCGCGGATTGACCCCTTGTTAGCCAGTTTACAGTGGATTGAGTAATAACAGTTTTGTAATAAATAAGTGTGCGTTTTATATATTTTTCCTTAAAGATCTACTGTGTAAAAACAACATAAACAGAAGATTGAGGTCTTAGTATTTCAACATCCATTGCTGATTTTTTATTTCAGCTGTTTCATTTACATAAATTGAGTGCTGCGTACAGAGAATGTAATTTTGAATTATAGGAATAGTCACCGAAAAAGCGATAAAAAAATGAAAATTTTCCAGAGAAAAACAGTGGAATATGATTCAAAATATGGAGCACCCCTGAAACCTGAAACCTGTGGCTGAATGCACCCTGTTAGTTTGCGGAGGGCTGTCCCTTACAGCTTACACCCTGTATATGTACATCTTTGATTTAAGTTTATTAGGTATGTATTTTTTTTGTACCGTATTTTAGTATATTTCAAGCAATAGGTTGATACTTGCATACTTACAATATCGTTTTCAACGTTTAGTAAAGGTACGCTAATGTTAACGTATTATGTAAATCATATATTCTTATTTCGGCAACAGACGTTTTATTATTACAACGTAAATTAACGTTATAATTTGGTAAAACAGTTGCATGCGACTGTACATCTTGACACCAAATAGACCAAGAGCAAGGTTTAATGTTTTCAAAGAAGTTTAAGCCACTCTAAGCTAGTAATTTAAAAGATAAAAACATATATTTAATTGAGAATTTATCTCTCTCTGTCGTTTCTAATGACTTTAGACCGATAAAACTAGAAGTACATATATTACACATAGAAAACTAGACATATTTTTTTCTTGGTAATTTTTCGTAGGTACTCTTCGATCTAGCTCTTGGATTATACCTTAAAAATTGAACTCATTATTTCTAAACTAAAACCCGACTAAATCTGTGACATGGCGAACACTTGCGATAAATTAGCGGCTAAATTTGGCAGAAAACAGATCATCGCTAGGTACCCTAGCTTTTGAGATTCAAATTGGGCCAAGCTGGGGAGATGCTCTCCAGATCGGCCACATATAAAACCTTATAACTTTGAACCAGTGACCGACAAATTCTGATATTTGGCGACAAATTTTGACTAATTAGCAACTAATTTTTTATGTTATCAAAATTAAAATCTCTGATGGTGGCCATGCCAATGTCAGTCACACGTACAGCCCTCGCCAAACTTTGTGAATATAGTCGCGAGTCCGAACTTGCGCATGGTACAGTCGAGTGGACAATACGTAAACAACCAAACAATTTTCGTTTTCTAACATTTTTAATACTTATTTTATTATGTCAATTTATTTTTATTTGGTGATTATAAAGTTCGTGTTTATTTCATAGGTTATTTTATTTAATTTAATATATAATGTATGTGTTATTTGTAAAACATATAGGTTAGGTAATAATAGGATAAATGTAAATAAAAAACATTAATATAAATAAAAACTATATTCACAATGGGGCCACACCTTCCATAAAAACATCTCCCTTACTAGTGGATAGTTCCGCATCCGAATCACTCTCTTCACAAAAAATATCCGAATCATCTTCATCTGATTCATTATCGCTCACGTGAATTATTATTTTTTCAGTTAGGTCATCTATGATGACATCACTTTTCTTATATTCTTCTTCAATATTTATAACTTTGTCGCATAGTGCAGTCCGCTCCTGTTCACCCATGCTATTTACTTTTTCTTCCACTAGTTTCATAATATCAGTTATATTATTTGTGACATTTTTTTTCGCCACGTAACCTTTTATGGATGCCCAAGCCATTTCTATGGGGTTCAAGTCGGGATGGTAAGGTGGAAGCCGTAATATTGTGTGATTGTGTTCTTCTAAAATTTTATCAATATTAAATTTTTTAAATTTTTCTTTGTGTATAGAAATTAATTTATACAGTTCTGGTTTCAGCATGTCAGAACTGCAAGGGATATTTTTTGCCGTAAGCCATGCCACCATTTCTGCCTTTTTGCTATTTGACGTCGGCGCTGCATCCTCTAATTTGTTATGATAGGGTGCATTATTTATCACCATACCCGATCTCGGTGGGAGATTCGGCAAAAGTTGTGTGCGTATCCATTTTTCATAATTATTATAATTCATATTATCATGGTAATCTCCGGTTTTCGTACCTGCCTTAAACATTAAAAGGCCGTTGGGTACAAATCCTGATTTGGATCCAGCATGTACAATGACGACATGTGTGGCCCTGCCCCCAAGCTCTTGTGCGTCCCGCTAATACCCTGATTTTGTGTTCTGCGCAATGCAATGAGCCTAGTTTCGGGGTGGTCACAAAGTTTGGCGCGGGCTGTAACCTGCGTGATCTAAACTTAAAAAAAAAATGTCCCTTGGCTTTGCTACAGTCCTGTAATAAAAGATTTGTAGTCGATATTTGAAGCTAACTCTGCTTCGATTGATAGTATTCTTAAAGCTACATAAAGACATTAAGATAAATAAATACAAGCTAGCCAAAACAAAAAGGGTGCCCTTAGCGTGTAGTCGCTCCAAATTTTTTTAAGGCATCCACCGGATAGTCCGGTTAAGCAGCCGACAACCTCATAGGTAGGTCGACCTGCGACATGCCATAGACAAAAAAAAAACAGCTCGGCAGACTATTTATGCAACTGGCTAACGGTAAAGACCCTTGTGTGCTTCAGAATGACGGGTGTACGACTACAAAATATGATCATGCTATATGCATGAGAGCAATGTACCGAATGTACGTAAAATTTTAAGGTATGTACCAGTGGCGAAAGCAGCATATAACACGATTCCTACCGGCTTCCCTTCGGCGGAGGTCCGCATCAGCAACTCTACCGCTATTGAAAAATGGCACAGTCAATAGTGTCTACTATTGGCAACAAATAAATATAGTTATTTAGTTACACAACGGGTATTTAATTTACCATAACATTCAAACAACACAACAACAAAAACGCCTATTATTAGCTTGAATTATACCAACAACAAAAAAAAAATGTTTTAAAATAACCCGGCGCCAAAACGTCAGAATCGGCAACTAAAAATTCATACAATAGCGATCCCACAGACATAGATCTACATAGATAACGCAAATGCATGCACTTCGCGTGTCTGAACCCCGACCAAGCGTCGAGGTTGATCGCCGCTAACTTCAGTCCCCACGCGTCCGTTGTTGCAGCCGAACGTCCGCAAAAAACTAAAAAAATGCCTCGTTGCGTGATAATTAACTGCAATAGCCCAAAAATTTCGAGCACCCAAAGGCAGGAACATATTTCCTATCACAGGTAAGTTATTTTAAAATTATATTATGCGTAAATTCATATTAAAACTGTTTTTAAGTATTCCAAGCTGCGTGTCGTTCCAGAATATCCCTAACTATTAATTACCGTTAAGTAAACTTTATTCACATTACGTTGCCGCGTTTGCTTTGGACGTTTGATCTGACGTTGTGTGTTAGGAGACGATGAATATTGCACAAGCGATACTGTCGCGCATCGCTTCGACTTCGTGATACAGGCAATTTGTCATTCGTCTGTCAATTGTAGCAACTAGTGCTGTTCGTTCTACAACATATATCAATAATCGATTTTAATCGATATCGGACTGACGAATGATATAAAAAAAGCCAATTTAGTAGATATAACAAGCTCATATGCATGACCTAATTTTACAGGACAGCTATAAAAAGGAGGATATTTTTTTTAGGGTTGATGTATTTAATGTGTTTTTGTTTATCCTTTCAACATTATACGACTATTTTTATATATTTAATGTGTTTATTTTCTATTGCATTTAAAAAAAATTTTTTTTAGTTTCCCACATGATCCAATCATAAAAGAAAAATGGATTGCAGCCACGGGACGGAAAGACTGGTTCCCGACTAAACACAGTACTATTTGTTCTATACATTTTGATACAATTCACTTTCCTCTCCTTCTTCCCTAATATTTACTTGAAGTACTTCCTTATCCTGCTTTTTTTTGCGGTAATACGCACTCGAATTTTCACGCCACTTCTGTCTTTGGTTTTGCTGTTCATGTGTACTTTTATCTTTAATAGATACGACACGCTTCTCTCTCTTTCTCTTTGCATAGTTTTCTTTTTGTTGTTCTTTTCTCAATGCACTTAGTTCCGGATCCTTTTTTATTTTTTCATGACGTTTTCGGCTAGCTCTTCTTTTAGCTTCTAAAATATCTTCTCTGGTTTTATTTCGCGATTTTGTTGTTTCCATAGCCTACAACAAGTAAAATATGATTACGCATTAAATTTTATAAAATTCACTATATATATACCACAGCTTAGTCTTATTAAACCCCCCTAAACGTATAATATCCGGGATAAAATCTACCCCATGTGTTAATCCAAGTGTCAGCTACCTCCATGCCAAATTTTAACAAAATTGGTCCAGTAGTTTTTTCGTGAAAGAGTAACACACAAATTTTCGCATTTATAATATTAGTAGGATTAGTAGGAAATAAAATACATACATACTCATCTACTCACGCCTAAACAACAAACTATATCTGTGCAACAAACATCCAGCTTGACCAATTTGCTTTATTCATAGGATCCTTTGCCTCAATATGTGAAAAAAGTTGGCTACCTCAGAGATGAAACGCCATGTAGGATGTGGACTGGTAATTCCTCGAAACTCTCCCATTCAAATATATCATTCGTCTGTCTATATATCATTCGTCTGTCTATACCATTCGTCTGTCAGAAAATCGATGTCATTCATATTAATCGATTTGTAATTTTTAGGTTATCTAAACTACTGTTTCTTATCTTCATCATGCATGTCTATACTAATGCTTTGTGTTTCAAAGAAATATCAACAAATATATTTTAGTAAACTTACTTGAGATTATGCGAAAGTATCCAAAATGTAGAATGAAATTGCTCTAAAGCGCGACGCGACTGCTCACTTTTAAACAAATCGGCGTACTGACGATTGCTGGCGTGGTTGGCGGGTAGGAGCGCGAGGTGAGAGCGAGCGGGACAACAGATATAAAATATATGAGTATGAGCGAGACGATCACGGCGGCAGCTTCAGTTGAATCGTAGCGGGGCGAAGGGGCATCGGCGGCATCGATGGCTTTGAATCGGTTTGGATGTCCCGTCACTAAATTGCAGCTGTGACGTCACAGTAGGTATTAAAAAGTCGGCACGCTTGGTTTCAATACAAATCGTAATAATTGCGTTATCTATGTAGATTTATGTCTGTGAGCGATCCCGTCATGAGGTCACGTGGCACCGCTTGATAATGGACGAGAGCAAGCCGCTGTACAACGGGTTACCATAGAGACAGATATAGAATAAAAAATGAGTCAGCGAGAACGAGATGGAGGAATATTGCACATTATATTTAGTTTTCACTTGTTCAACTGTATTGTATTCGATTGTTTATATTCCTATAATAATTTTAGAATGAGTACGTAGTTTAGTTGAGTTTATTTCTCTAAAACATTGAAAGTTTTGTTTGTGGTTCTGCTATTTGACGATAGATGGTGTTAAATTCAGTAAATACTTTTATTTTTAAGTTCATAAATTAATTTTTACTTTACTGATATGTTTACACCTCGCCGCTGCTATTATTTTTAAAGGAGTAACCATGGAGTTTCTTGCCGGTTCTTCTCCGACGACCAATTGGACCAATTGGAACCGTGCACCTAGCTTCTAGCACCTAGTTTCATAAGTGCTCATGTAGGCTTATGTGAAATAAAATATTTTGAATTTTATGTATGGACGGCAGCACATCAAGCTACTACAATCTGTCAAATTTCTTTAATAGATTTGGAACTTTATTGCTATAGCATTAGGTTCAAGATTGATTGGGAAAATTTGACAGTTTCGGGTAGCTTGACCTGCTGGCGTCTGTACTATTTTAAAACCACAGTTACGCTGAGGTCAATAATGGGTTGAACTTACCTGTCACATGTCTTGAAAGAAAAATAGACTTCGACGTTTTATGACGTGTGGACAATTTTATGTAGGGGTGGGCTAAGAACACCACAACATGGGTTCCTGTAAACGTCCAACGGCATCGCGGAAGACCCAGGCATAGATGGCAGGTCGGACTTGACACTTATAGAAGGGATTGATCCATATTGGCTCAGGATCGAATCGAGTGGAAAAGGGAAAGGGAGGCTTTGGGACAATACAGGCTAATTATTATTACAGGAAAAGCTAACATAACACGATAAATCTCTCAATATTGTGCGTACAAACTTACTTTTGCAGTTGGAATGTATGGGAGCACATGTTTTTAACTACAATATTATGTTCTTGGGATAATTCTGTCTCTTCTTTCTTCATCCCAACTACGGAACTCTTCATTGTGCGTGGTCCGACCGGTTTCTTAAGACTGGTGGAGCTGTTTAGGTATTACGCCCGTTGTTGACAAAACTATATGAACTATGGTCACATTAGGCTGATTTCTATTTTATGGTCTGTATATTTTGAGAGTTTTATAGTGTTCTGTAGATTGTGAGTATTAGGAACGGCCATGTCCTTTGATTTGTGCAGTTTTGTTAATTTTATACAACCTGTTTTTTTTTTTATATCCCATAACTCTAGGGTATGATTGAGACCATATCAAAGAATCAACTAGCATTATGAATTATGTTTCAATCATCCTTTTTTTTTCATTTTTTATACAAAATAATTCGGCAAAGTCACGATTATTAACGTAAAACACTCTTACGTGAAATATGACAACGTCGCATTTTCTTAGCTTTAAATAGTATGAACTTCTGGACACGGCTCGCATTGTTAAAATTTATTCAAAATAATCAACAACAAATTAAATTAGATATTTTGGCTAAAAGTCATTCGAAAAAAGAGTTTTCTAAATTCTGGAAGTACACTAACAAATTAAATACCAAGCCGAGTCTCCCTGCAAGTGTAGCGGGTCTGAGTGAACCGAAAGATATTGCCAACCTTTTTCAAAGACATTTTAAGGTATAGTATCTCTTGCAAATAGACCGGCGGGTGTTCGATGATGAGGGGAAATTGTCGGGGTCTGGTGAGCTTGCCATAATATTTACAGCTAAACAGGTGGCTACTGTTATTAAGAAAATGACAAGAGGTAAATCGCCTGGCCACGACGGCCTTAGCGTCGAGCACCTGAGGCATGCGGGGCCACACCTGTATAGGGTTCTTGCTCTTCTTTTTAATTTATGTCTCAGTCACCGTTATTTGCCGCAGGACCTTATGCGTACAGTGGTGGTTCCGATTATTAAAGACAGGACAGGGGACGCCTCTGATGTGTCCAATTACAGGCCTATTTCGTTGGCCACGATAGTGGCCAAGGTCTTGGACAGTTTGCTTGATCAGCAGTTGGCTAAACACGTCGAACTCCATGACGCGCAATTTGGCTTTAAGTCTGGTTTATCCACGGAAAGCGCCATTCTGTGCCTCAAGCAAACTGTTCAATATTATACTTCCCGAAAAACACCTGTTTTTGCTTGTTTTTTGGATCTGTCAAAGGCGTTCGACCTGGTGTCGTACGAGGTACTATGGGATAAGTTGCGGAGTGATACAACACTACCAAATGAAGTTACATCCTTGTTTCGTTATTGGTACTACCACCAGAGGAATAGTGTTAGATGGGCGGAGGCTCAATCGGACGTGTACGAGCTGGCGTGCGGGGTGAGGCAGGGGGGGTTAAGCTCACCACGCCTCTTCAACTTGTACATAAACCGGCTAGTCGGTGAGCTTAGCAGCACCAGAGTTCGATGTCACATTGATGACGTTTGTTTGAACAATATTAGTTATGCGGATGACATGGTGCTGCTAAGCCCATCGATCGGCGCTTTGAGGAAACTGGTGGCTATTTGTGAGTCCTATGCAGTGTCCCATGGGCTCAAGTACAATGTTAAAAAAACCGAACTTATTATGTTTAAGACGAGTGCCATAAACTATTCTGATATTCCTGGTGTTTCGCTCTGTGGCACTCCTTTAGCATGGGTGACTAAATTCAAGTACTTCGGTCATTGGGTCACTGATGATCTTAAGGACAATATGGATATAGAGAGGGAGCGCAGGTCGTTGGCTGTTCGATGTAACATGCTGGTTCGAAGATTTGCACGTTGTACAAATCAAGTTAAAGTCACTCTTTTCAAAGCTTTCTGTCAATCATTCTACACGTGCAGTCTTTGGACCCGCTTTACGCAGAGGACATACAGCGATCTGCGTGTCCAATATAATAACGCGTTTAGGATACTGTTGGGGCTGTCGTGGCGTTGTAGTGCGTCCACTATGTTTTCGGAGGCGCGCACAGACGATTTTTACGCCATTATAAGAAAAAGGACCGCCTCCATAGCCGGCCGGCTACGCACCGCCACCAATAGTCTCCTGAGCGTGTTCTCAGATAGGTGGGACTCCCCTCTGTTGCGCCACTGGGTGAGGATCCATACCAATTGATATTTTATTCTATTATCTCCTTCTTATTACTAACACTAGTCATTAAGTTATTTTGTTGCTACTAACACTATGGACTTACGTCTGAAATAAAGAATTTGAATTTGACTTCACCGAGTTATCATTGTAGGAACTCTTGCGCGCCGCGCGCTAGGATACGTTGTGCTGTCGTAACTTTTTAACCTTTTAACCGCCTGACTTCATATCAGTTGGCGTGCCCCCTTCGCCCGGCACAGTGAATCGAAAAATATATACCTACAACAAAGAGGGATGTGCAGTACTTAACTTTTCGATGTCGATATTTCGTTTTAATAACGACATTTGCATTTGCAAGCGTGGTTAACTAACAACTACAACTCGACCAAGCTGAGTTTGCACCTCGCGTCGATTACGTCACACTGACGCTTAGGTACGGGCTGCAAAAAAGGATTCGCTATGACTTTAAAAAAGTAAACAAATCTTTTTAGATTTTACTTTGCATTTATTGTTTTTAACATTATATTATACATACGTACACGGGTACACGCCGCATTCCAGCGAGGTGCAAACTTAGCTTGGTGGAGATATAGGTACCTACTTGAATACCACTTACCTTACGAAATTATTCGGCATTTTTCGTAATCCAGTAAAATCAAAGTGTTTAAAAATTTGAACGATTTATAAATTATTACTTAGGCTATTCACAATAAAATCAGTCCAGAGAAGAAAAACTATTATTATTATTATTTAAGTTATCGCACGGTGCGCTCTCGCCATCTCACTCACTCTAATTAAGTTTAAAATTTTCATTCAGACATCACCACCATACTACACAATAAATTAAAATATAACTAGGTGTGTAATAAAAAAAATAATTACCTCTACATCAATGTCAAACTCTTCGTCTGATAAAAATTCTTCATTTTCATCGCCTTTTAGAATTCGTATTAATTAACTCTTCAGTAGTCGTCATGATAAATTTCTGACATTTACATTTATCGACATATGAACGTAAAACTACATGCACAAGCACAACACTAATGGAAAATTCCAGAAGTCGGTACTCGTTTATGACGTAAGAAGCGGTCGTCTTTATACGACCGTGGCGCAGGGCGTACTAACAAAGTAAGTTTCGGAACATGTAGGCTAGGGATGGGATGACCATCAATTCAGTCGCTGACATTTCACAAGTAAATTTACTTAATTTTAAAGAAATTAAATGAAATACTCACAAATATTTGTAAAAAAATGTTTTATTAACAATTGCTGTATTTGTTTTAAAGTTAATAATTAGTCAGTATAACGAGAAATATTTTGATTTATGTTTATTTTTGTATCGGTAAATCTTGGCATATGTCCCGTCCCTCATGTCGGATTTTGTCGTCATGGGCGTTGCACATCAATACAATTTTCTAAAAATAATGTTAGTAAGTCATCTAACTTTGGACCTTTTTTTAGGACTTCTAATTAAGAGACTAAAGTGTATTAAACTGTAAATGATTACTTAGTTAACTATTTACCTAATATAAACATATTTTTGATAGAATACAGCGTAATTAAATAAAAAAGCTGATTAAGAGAGCAGTGATATTTTGGTCGTACATATACGACTCTGGCGAAATGGGCCCGAAAATATTTGTCGGATTAATCCGACGTAGGCGGTTAAAAGGTTAATGAAATCGATATCGATTAAACCCGTACTTAGACTTCAATGTCATTAAACACTTACTTTGATTTATATTGTGACGACAATTACATTAAAAAAAGACTGCAAATTAATTTTCAATAGTATTTATTATCGTTATTATCTTGTTAATGTTATTTTCATATTTTTAAGAGCGTGTAAGTAGAAAAGCGTGCATAAAGTCACAATATGGCGTCAAGGTCATCCTATTCTTAGTTGAAACGCATATTAAATAAGATGTAATGTCATTTGAATTTTGCTTCGTAATTTAGATACTCAAACTACTTGAGGTTTCATCGATGTCGACGAGGTGGCTTTCCCTTCACTAGCTGCCGCCGGGAAGCCCCGATACCAACAAACCTACACATTTTATTTTACTACACTACTGCGAAGTTTGGCAACCTCGCAAAAGTAAAGATTCGTCATACTGGTCACAATTTTGACCTAATTTAATGAACTCGCATTATGTGTTTCTGGTAATTGCGAATTCTATTACTTGGTCCTGAATTGCTATCAAGAACCCTTCTGTCTCAGGGAACAGTTCTCCACCCCTTAACCATTCTTTCGACGCTAACTTGTCGACGTTAGGTTGATTCAAATATTGTGTCGATGTCTCCCATGCAGTGACTGTTGGGTCCATTCTACGATTTTAGTCTGTCGGTCAGTCTGTTGTCCATTACCTATTCTGGGTTATCTTGTCAAACATTCTAACGGGTTTGTTTTTCTAAGCTACCCCCAAGAGGAGGATTGCGGGCTGTCAAAGTTTGTATGGAAAATTTTTAACGCGCAGTCCGATTAACTCGAAACTCAATATTTATACTTAAAACCAAAAACAAAGAATAACCTGTATCAGGGTTTTTCGAAAATCTACCCCTGACGGGGTGATAGGGTTGTTAATTTTACAGGGGAGGATACGCACAGCCGAAACTACTGGGACCAGGAACGTGAAATTTTGCAAACAGCTTCCTTTTATAATGTAGGGGAGCACTAAGGGGTATTTGGAAATTCGACCTTTAAGGCGGTGAAAGGTGGGGATTTCGTTTGTATGATAAATCTTATTTCTTGATTTAATAAACTTGAAACTTGGCACGAATACTTATCTAAGTAAATACTTAATAATTTGTTTTTTTAAACTATCGCCAAGAGCGGGATTGGGGGCTGTCAAAGTTTGTATGGAAAAAAATTAACGCGCAGTCCGATTAACTCGAAACTCAATATTTATACTTAAAACCAAAAACAAAGAATAACCTGTAAGTATCAGGGTTTTCGAAAATCTACCCCTAACGGGGTGAAAAGGGGTAGTTACAGGGGAGGATTTTACTACGTGGCTTTATTAACTTGGAAATTGGTATAAATAATCGCGAGTCAAGTTTTGAAATATCTTAAAGGTTTTTTAAATTCCCCCTATGGGGGTGAAAAGCGGGGATACCACAAAAAATTGCCTAAGTAAGCAATAACGTTTCTCACTGTTAGTTTTTTAAAACCCGATTAACTCGAAACTCGGTATTAATAGTTTTGTCAGAAAATAAATAAAAATAAGTTTTTTTCTTAAATCGACGGGGCGAACAGGGGTAATCAGATTTCAAGGGGAGGATTTTACTGCATGACTTGATTAACTCAAAAAATTGGTATGAAATCTGTGAATACAGTTTTATTTAAAAAAAACAACCGACCTCCAAAAAAAACACTACAAAGTGAAAATAACTCTAATTTCGAAGTCGGTGTCTTTGGATCTGTATTTTAGGTTTTTGCCACCGACTTCTAAATTTAAAGTTATTTTTCACTTTGTATTTCTTTTTTTTTTTTTTGGAGGTCGGTTGTTTTTTTTTTTGTAACGAAGTTTTTTATTTTTCACTTTTTAGTGGGTCGGTTTTTAATTTATCTAAGTTACAATAGCCTAATGATAACTGAAGACTGACTGAAATGCACAAGTTACTATAAAAAATACCCAAATCGCTATAGGTGTGCCTATAATATTTGCAGAGTTCCCTCGATTTCTCCAGGAACCTATCATCAGATCCTAACCTGATGACTTTGGGGCCATCTGGAGACTTTTTTTATTTTTAACTCAGTCCGCCGCAGAGTTTTTATTATTTGAGAAAAGTTTTACAAATTAGTCAAGTACAGATTATTATCATTCATATACTTTTTGAAGTATTAGTTTTATTGTACTTTTGTCTTATAACATGAATGATTCCGAACCAAGCACAGAAGTGCTTGGTTATCGGGTATTATGATACTTCTGCGTAAAGTATCGATCCAACTCTTTGAAATTCAAATCTGAACTTCACCACTGCTACTGACGCCGTGTACGAGCCTCTTCCCGGGCCTTTGTACCGGCCACTATACTTTTGTTGCCAGATTTCTTCTTGCGACTTCTTGAAAAAGGGAGAGGTTCTCAATTCGTCTATATTTATTTTTAACCGACTTCAAAAAAAGGAGGAGGTTATCAATTCGGTGTTTTTTTTTTTAATGTTTGTTACCTCAGTACTCCGTCATTTACAAACCGATTTGGAAAATTCTTTTTTTATTTGAAAGGACATACTTCCAGATTGGTCCCATTTTTATCAAAGTCCAGTTCTGATGACAGGATCCATGATGAATTGTGGGAACTCCTCAAATATTATAGGCAAACACTTAATTATTTTGATATTTTCAACAACAAGTCAAGCATTTGCATTCAGAAAGTATTATTTGGTGAAGTGAAACTGATGGAGAAGACCACAGATGGCCACGGGAACTCCTCAATGATAAGTATTTCACGGGTGGCGATAAGATATCTCGATTAAGATAGTTAAGCGACAATGACGAAGCCAATTTAAATAAATAGTGCTGATGAAAATGGTACAATCGAACTGATCTGATGATGAAGCCGGAAGGTAGGCACCGGAGCTCCGTAATAAAACAATGTATCCTAGCCGTGTTTGGGCTTATTGGAATTGTCATGAGATGCACTCTGGCTATAAATTATTTTTAACCGATTTCGAAAAGGAGGAGGCTCTCACTCTGTTCGTCGGAATCTTTTTTTTAAAGCGTGTTCTCCGACTGCTCGAAGACGGCGGGACCGATTTGAAAAATTCTTTTTTGTTTGAACAGCAAATTTATTTTCGCTCTAATTTTAACACAGCAGCATTTACCGCAAAGTTAAGAATAGTTATTTATGCGGAAAGTAGGTGAATTCCGGCAAGTGGCATTTTTATTAATTTAAGTCTACACGAGTCGGAAATCATCTTACGCACGTGTATCATACAACGTTTTACTATGCATTGCGCGAGGAAATAAAAAAATATTAAGATTTACACAGATCGCCTCCGAACTAAGCAAGAAATTAGTAAAATGACGGGCTTATTTTAAATACATGCGCGCTCAGCATGTCTACTCCTGCGCATGTACAAATAGCTGCCACGTCGTATCGCAAAAAGGCACGAGCAAAATATACGTTCAGCCAAACATATTTAATGCATATTTAAAATTAATTTATTGATCAAAATCTAAATCTAGAGTAATTAATAACGCGTTTTTAATGAAGTATTAGTTTTATTGTACCTTTAATTTTTACCGTACCGTATACGAGTACCGAATTGAGAACCTCTCCCTTTTTCAAGAAGTCGGTTAAAAAAGAAGTCGCAAGAAGAAATCTGGCAACAAAAGTATAGTGGCCGGTACAAAGGCCCGGGAAGAGGCTCGTACACGGCGTCAGTAGCAGTGGTGAAGTTCAGATTTGAATTTCAAAGAGTTGGATCGATACTTTACGCAGAAGTATCATAATACCCGATAAATGTCCTATGACACGCATGGCGTAGGCAGTTAAAAGGTGTAAGTTTAGCTATGAAGCGAGAGCCTGACTAAAACTTAGTTTAAGGGTTTAAAAGTATTTAAATAAAATCCAAAAACGAGATTATAACTAGTTTATCTCATCTCAGTAGATCTCAACCTGACAGACAGGAAAAATGTGTGCGCGGTAAAACAACATAATAATTATAACAAGACGTGATAGCATACCACTAATAATTTAAAATCACATTCATAATCTCGTAGCTATACGTAAATCTATAATATCTAATCAGTAATCAGATCATTCCATCTTTCACATTTCTTAAATGGAGCACAATTAAATTGACTTCATATACTTTTGATACTTACATAGGTACTAATTATAAGAATAGCATTAAAAAAGTGAGAGCAAATAAAACATAAGTGCATGCATGGGTTATTACGTTTTTCGACCCTAAAACGGCCACCCTAGGGTCATAGGGTGGATACTCAAAAAGCCGTGTTCATCTGTCCACCCTAGACGGGGTGAACAATCGGAATTCGTATATTATTTTTCTTCTGATTTTCTCCCTCAGCTATGTAGCCATTTAGAGAAACATGATAGAAACTGGCCCAAGATCCCTATAAGTACCGATAAAAATACGTACATGTATTTCTTTGTACGTACATAACATAACATCACGCCTTGCCTAACCCTTCGGGGAAAACAAGGCGTGATGTTGTTATGTTATACTTCTTTGCAATGCCAAAGCTGAAATCGTTTTTCGCTAATACGTCTGTTGTAGCACAGAAATTTTGAAAAAGTAATTACATTAAAAGTGACGATTTTATCCAGGATACACAATTACAACTCAATAATGAAATTAGTCTTGGTCATTTTCTAGACATATTGCAGAATTTATAAATTGTTTATTAATATTACTTAATAAAAACGAGGAAGTTTAATTTGATTTAAATGCAATACTTGATACGATTTTTGTTCAAGTTTTTAGTAATTAAAAATTCAATAATTAATAATTTATTAAAGTATATGAGTATATTTTACTGTTGTATTGTTGGCTAGCTGTGCCTCGCAACTTCGTTCGCGTGGATATCGTAAGACACACAATATACTTAAACTAACAGCCACATTTTAATAAAACTCCCTCGACACCGACCCATCGCGGTACATCGCCCGCCCGCGCTATTACTTCGTTCTCGCTTAGAGTTCATTCTGATTTTTCTTTCTTTTTGCTCGGCTCCTAAAGGTCATAGCGTGATTTTAAATAGACTATAACTATTCTCAAGAATTAGGCTACCAAATGCAAAAAGAATTATTAAAATCCGACTTTTGTTCACAATTTTTTATGGGTTTCAATTGTTTTGCGCGGAACCCTAATTTGTTTTCTAAAATAAAAGTACCCTAAATTACCCGCCGTAACATCAGCTATCCAGTCAGCATGCCAGTAAAAGTCCCGTCAAAATCGGTCCAGCCGTTTCGGAGATTAGGCGGAACAAACAGACAGACAAAAATATTAAAAATTGCTTTTTTGTCATAAGTACCTTTTATACTTTCTTATGCATTTAGTAAAAAGTTGTTATTTTGACATTACAAACAGACACTTCATTTTTATTTATTTGTATAGATGTATACAATGTGGATCTGGACGTACGACAAATGAAAACGAGCACAGTACTAGTCCATCGAAACATTTTAAAACACGAAGATTAGTAGTTAATGGAAAATTAAAAATTGCAGTTTTCAAACAAAATAAATAGCAGAATCAACTGCCTAAAAAGTAAACACGCTTTATCTACGAAATGTCACTGACCAACGGTGCGGTGCGGGGTGCGGGGTGCGGGACGTGGCTGCGGCAATGTTTACCTATTATTACGGACTTAGATCTAATGACGAAAAATAATTTCCTGCGGCTAAAGTATTCATTAGATTTGTTAATTTTTTGTATACGGGTAAAGAATATGATTCTCTTTACGTGGTTTAAAGGAATGTCAATCGTCCTGTTCCACCTTGTCGATGATGACTGTACCTTGGGGTAAAAAGTCGGAAGAATAATCAAAAGTGAATTCCGATTATCCACCCCGTCTGGGGTGGATAGATGAACACGCGTTTCTGAGTATCTATCTTAGGGCGTGGACACATGTCTACGGTACGGCATCGGCCACTGTGTAACGGTACGACGCCGCCCCACATGCGCGCACGCCAACAGCGAAATATCGACTGAATAGGGGCAATGGACGGCGCACCGTTCGCGACACCGTGCTGCGGCGCGGCGCCGTGCCGTATATGTCCACGCCCTTGGGGTGGCGGCTGTTTTAGGGTGGACAAACGGATTAAGCCGCATTCATTATCTGCCTGCAGATCATGCATTCTATGTAACCAACAATAAATTATTTATACATGACAGGCACAATCAGAAGGACTTCTTGCAGGTTTCTTGGGCGCGCTAATTCTTTTCGAAGTACCAGTACCATATTGAATGCCTGAACCTATCCTCTCCGGGTCTAATTCTCCTGTTTCAATTTTAGCCAAAATAGTTTTGGAACATTTTAAGAATGTTTCTTCTACATTTTCTCCAGTCTTAGCACTTGTCTCGAGGAACATCAGTTCTGAAAGAAAATATACAGATATGATAGAATACTCTTTATTATGTACTTACACCATAAAAATACAGATATAAATGTAGAAAGGACATCATTCATTTTGGACCAAAAACTGAAAGTCAAAGAAGGCAGTTTTGGCCAGGATAAAAATGTGTAATATTCAAATAGAACACACAATTCCTATAATTTTTTACTACGACACCAAATCTATGCGCCCTTTGGTTACGGTGTTACATACTTTTAAAATACAATAAAAATGTTATTATGATGTTGTTATTTTCATACATTTGATCATGTATATTTAACTATTCATACTGTAGGTATATGTCCTTTTGATGTGCAATAAAGTGAATTCTATTCTCTATTAAGAAAGTATTTTCATCATTGATACTCTACGCGCCGCACAGACAGAGCGTCACAATTTACAACAAGTCCAAACCTGTTTTAAGCAGGTACCTGGAAAATCACCGGTTTGTCCCTCCCCGCCGCTCCGCAACTACTGTACCCCGCGTCGCCCGTTCTTTTGTTTTGTTCAGTTATCCATGCGACTCTTGTTACATCGGACGGCTACTTAAATCGCGACTTGCACTCCTCAGTTAATATTGTTATTCTTGTTTGCAGTTTTTTTATTGTTATTGTTTTAACTGACATTATGAGTGCACAATTGTGTATTTCGTGTCGTACGCCTGTCGGTGATCGTCAAGTTATACTTGGACTTCCCGAGAATCACAGCATACAGAGGTTGCACAGTTTATTATTGAAGATCTAGTAGTTCAACAGGTATATATGAATAATTATTATTTTATTTCATTCTATATACAGACCTTTACCTACCTAGCGTTTTATATGATTTTGACTATTTATTTCACCATTTCCTTGCCTGTATCCCAGTTTATCTGAAGTCGGTGCAGTATGTTTTTTTTTCTTCAAAATAATTCAGGCAGTTGCCATCAACTCATTCATTTTGACCATTTATTTATTAAGCATTATTTATTTCTCACGTTTTTGTTTCTATATATAAGTACACCTTTGTACTTAACTAATCATTGTATCACCTTGTATGTATTCACCGTGAAATCGAAACCTTCTTGCTTAGGAAATAAAACGATTAGAATATCACGGCTCATCATGTACATGTGCAAAGAATAATACATGTTTCTTGTTTTACAGGAAGAACCTACAGAGGTTATTTGTCGACCTTGTTGGCAACGGGCTGAGCGTCGGTATCTCCGACACCAACGTGAAGTGGATCATGACGTTGCAGACGAAGAAGTCAACGCTGAGCCTCATGCTTCGCCAACCGTTTTACCTGGGTTCAGTCGTACCGATAATTCGGCAAATACATGTGTATTTCAACACTGTCAAAATACAACGAGGCGCAGAATACCCGAAGATATCATACTACGAATGTTATGCCGCTACAGCCTATTCATAACCGAAAATAGTCGTGTATGCAGTGAACACCTAGAGCAAGGTGAATGGCATTTACTTGCTTTGCAAGACCATTTAATCGGAGGATTCAGTGCAACTCAAATTGTTAGTGCTCTAAGATTATTAATGAGCCATATCAGCACAGAAGTTTTAGATTTTGAACATTATGAACTAATAAATGATAAAGAATTTCATGACTGGACTGGCCTGACTATTAAACAGTTTACTGATTTATTAGCCAACACACCTATCCTAAACCAAAGAAGAAACAAAAGAACTATTCTAGCAGCTTTGTTAGCAAAAATCCGAACCGGCGAATCAAATGCACGGCTAGCATCGATTTTTAAAACCAGCGAAGCCACTTACTCGCGAATGCTCGATACTGGCAGAGAAGCACTACTGCAGGACTTTGTTCCTATTCACTTAGGCTTTGACCATATGACCCGGGAAGATGTAGCACGGAGGAACCTTATGATTCCTGAAAGAATTTTTGGAAACCCGGAAAGTCCTACCGACGAAAGAAAAGCCATAACAATTGTAGATGGTACTCACATATATATTCAAAAGAGTTCAAATTACTTTTTTCAAAGGAAATCCTATAGCAGCCACAAGTTCAAACTTATTAAAGCCATTTCTGTTTGTCTGTTGTGACGGGCACATCATAGAAGTTTCTGGTACACACGCTGCTACTTCTTCAGATGCGCAAATATCGCTTAATATTGTACAAAATGAAAATGATCATGGCGACGGATTATTTCAATGGTTTTACCGAAATGGGGACGTATTTATTTTGGACCGTGGCTTCAGAGATGCAATTTCTAACCTTGAAGGATATGGATACACCGCTAAGATGCCCGCGACTAAGCTCCCTGGGGAAACGTAACTTACAACAGAACAAGCTAATAAGTCGCGACTTGTTACTATTTGCTGATGGGTCGTGGAGTTTCAATAATTTTCCAATATTGACAGAAGAAGATTTAACCCTACAAGGCTCAATTTTTTTGTTGGTGGTGAAAAAAATATATATGTTGTAGTTAGTGATTAGTAGTTAGGGAAAAATAATAAAAAAAAATATAAGTCAATATCTGACCAGTAAATATTTATTTTTATTTCGGTTCCATATATGGTACACTGAGCCTTAACTATACTATTTGGTACAGAACTAAAATAAATGTAATTATAGGAAATAGTATCTTATTTTAATAATCACAAGCTTTTTTTTATTTTTCACTTATACATAATAAAGAGATCATAAAGTCGGGAACAAAATGAAATAAGTAACATAATTATGTTTAAAAAAATCTACTTATGAAAGTTTCGGAAGCAATTATTATCTTTATTCAGGCAAAGTTCTACCCGACATTTCTCACAAGAAATAAAGGTTTTTCCTTTGCAAGCAGGCATTTTGTATCTTTGTCTTTTTTCACCCCAGACCGGGAAATGCTCAAAACCGTCAAGTCTGACATCATGAGGAGGTAGGATTGCAACATTGGGCTTCTTTCTTTTCTTCTCAATTTCTTCAGACACTATGGATGGTTTACCTCTCTTCTTGTTCATCAATGGCCCAAACATACATAAACTTTTGCCTACCTCAAATTTGAAATCTTTGCTTTAGTGGGACTGGCGTATTCCTCTGTTCCCCAACTCTTTTGTACAATAGCCAACTGTTGATTAGAGTAATATCAAGAAGATGATAAAATAGTCTCAAGTACCATTTTCTAGTCCTTATTTTTATTTTATATTTCCGTAGGAACGAATCTAGAAGATCGACACCACCCATATGCTGGTTATATATTTTGATTATTTTGGGGCAATCTACTTGAACATACTTTTTCTCTTTCTTGCAATATCTTCTTACCGACTCTTTTGGCTCTTCGCCCACAAAAGACGACGATAAAACGACCGGCTTGTTATCATACCACATAACGGTAACAATATCTTTGTTATCACAGTTTGTTACCTATTCCTCTGAATAACCCCTTTGAACCTTTTCCGTTTTTAGGTCCTTTATGGTAGGTATTTTGAGATCTTTTCCTAATCGACCTTTGTTGACAGTTCCTAGCGACTGTATCCCTTCTTTGGCCAATATAAGCAACTATTTCCGTTGAAGTGTAATAATTATCAAAAAATAACTTGTAATTTTGATTCTTCGGTATTGATCTAGCTAAGCGCACTACGATATTTTAACTTGCTCCTAAGTCTGGTTCACTGGAATATCTCAGTGCGGGATCGTTCTCCATTCCGGAATAAATTTCTAAATCGTAAGCAAAGCCACGATCATCGCATAGTACCAGTAGCTTATAGCCCCATTTAGATATGTGGCTTGTTCGGCAGGTACTGTCGAGAAGATTGGATGCTTTCGTCACGCACATTTGTTCGTCGACGGATAGTGCCTCCCGCTTGGGCACGCTTTGACATTTTTTTTCAATGTTTCTAATATTGGCCTAATCTTATGCAAACGATCATAACCTGGACTATCCGATGGCGGTTGTATGGAGTTATCGTTGAAATGTAGGAACTGGCAGATTTTTTAAAAATCATTTAGTGACATTGTCTCCATAATTAGAGGAATACCCAATTCAGTTGCCCAATACATTCGAATATTTGGTAATGGTGCCAAGCTCATAATCAGACAGATACCTAAAAACTTTTTCAATTGAACAACTGATATTGTAAATGGCTTTGATGATTTTTTTTTGGATACTAAATTTGTGCATTTCTTCTACTGCTCAAGTAACTCGTCATCAAAGAACCACAAAAAATATTGAATGGGACTTTCAAAGTCTATAATTGGTGACTGTAAAGTTGTGTTTCCAGTAAACGGAACATGAGGAGATTGAAAAGTGGTTTTTCGCCAAATGAATCTTCTTTTATTTCTTTTGGCAACAGATTTAGAAACAGGGATTCTAGTTGATAATCGCCTACGTGCTCGTGATTGTCTAATGGTACCTGTAGTTGTCCCTGATGTGCTAGGCTGCGGGTCTGATATTTCTGGTCTGTCTGGTTCAATATCCACAACATGAACATCCTCGTTGGCGGGACACAAAGATCGTTGTCTTTGAGGCGATAATAAAGTTTCCTCGTCGATAAGTGAATCAGATAAAAAATTTTGGATTGACTGAACTTTTCTGATGTCATCATCACTTCCAGCCTCAGAAAAATCCTCCTCATCTTCACTCCCAGAAGGGATATTCAAGAAATCTTCAATTTCCTCACTACGCAATTTTCTGTGCGACATAATCTGTAAAAGGTAAAGAATAATCATGAGAAAAGTTGGCGTAGGTACAAAGTAGAAACACAGGCGCGAAAGCCCAACGTACCGTATAAGGAACATACATAAAAATGTAAATTGCTAATACAATTACTACAGTAATATAAAAAAATAACTTACCTCTGCAAAATATAGACTCCCTTATTACTCACTGTATTTTTTCCGACTCAGAACCGCTCTATTACTATTTTTTTGGATTTTTTGAAATCACGCAAACGGCAAACGTCAAACTTTCATTCAAATTTCTCGCTAAACTATATGAACAGGAAACAGTAACGACATCTATACGCAATGCTTTGCATTATTTAGTTGCTCAGTTTCCAAGGTTTGAAATCGAAATGGCAGTAATGTCGCTGCGCGTTTCTTTAATGCTGGAGAAACGATAAAATTGGTTGTCCCTCGTGTGGTACTGGGGGCCTTGTAGGGTATTCAGCTCAAACAAGCAAAAAGCTATTACGGATAGCACCTTCAATCCGACGGAGCTTTTATCATTGAGCTTGGTGGGTGGATTCCTCTGAAAATAGTCACGGAACTTGACTTGACGGAAGACTTGTGGATTATAAGAGGACGAATACAATCCCGCCACATCCAAGCCAAAAAATACTATGTGTACATTGCACTAAATCGGGCAGCAAATGGTCGTCGAACATTAGCTCATTATTATTGTACATGCGATATCGGCAAGAGGACCATTGGATGCTGCTCTCATACCATGACCATAGTCTGGTACATGGGTTATGCTAGACATGACCCATTGCTCACCCCACCTGCAATAAGATTAGATGATGTATATGTTAGATTAGGACAAATATAAATGAATTCATCTTGCTCTTTTTTACCTAAATGAAAGGTACTGATTCTAAGTGAGCCGCTGTTGGTATTGTTGCTTGTTTTCTTCATATTTAATTATATTTGACCAAATGTATTAAAATAACACATCTTAATAACATTTTATTTCACATTGTATTTTAAAAGCATGTAACAACATAACCATAGGGCGCACAGGTTTGGTCTCATAGTAAAAAATAATAGGAATTTTGTGATCTTAGATCCGAATATTACGCTTTTTTTTTCTGGCACTTTCAGAATTGGCCCAAAAATATATGGAACGTGAATGATGTCCTTTTACAAGGGATGACACAATGGGCGGTCTTATCGCTAAAAGCGATAAGATACAGAATTAAAAACCAAAAAATAATTGAAAAAGTTAAGGGGGAAGCACTAAGGTTTCTTACGTTTTTTGCAATTTGCAGCTCATGCTTACCATTTTCTTGGGCAAATTGACTAGCTTCTGTGAATGTGACTTCTCTTGATTCTTCCATATCTTTTTTGTTTCCCACAAGTAAAATTACTATATTAGGGCTTGCTAGTGTTCTAGCATCCCTAAGCCAATTTGAGAGTGCATTGAAAGAGTCCCGAGATGTGATATCGTACACTAGTAGAGCTCCAGCGGCGCCACGATAATAGGACCGTGTAACTGAACGAAATCTTTCTTGACCTGCAGTGTCCCATATCTGTAGTTTAGTAGACTTTCCCCCTATGTTTACAATTTTAGAACCAAACTCAACTCCAATTGTGTGACATCTATCTTCTTTAACTGTAAAAATAGAAAAAGTAAAATGATAACCGATTTTCTTAAATGAAACGCATAAGACAGTATTGTAAGTTTTCAATGTCATTAATTCAGTTCAACAACTTTTCTTTCTGTAGTATGATTAGAGCTTGCAATTTGAATAAAGTCAACCTCGTAATCTATAGGTACTAATATTATAAAACTGAAGAGTTTATTTGTTGGTTTGGTTGAACGCGCTAATCTCAGGAGCTACTAGTTCGAATTGAAAAATTCCTTTAGTGTTGGATAGCCCATTTATCGCGGAAGACTATAGGCTATACAACATCACGCTAGGACCAATAGGAGCAGAGCATTAACGAAAAATGTTGAAAAAACAGGGAAAGTTTATTCCTTTTGAGAGCTTCCGTGCGTGCGCTGCGTAAACGGTTAAAGTTACGCAAAAATCATGTATGACGGAATTATTCCTCTTAAAAGTTCTAAAAAAAGGCCGCGATAGCATTTGTCTATCTTTTAAGGTTGGCTACCTATAACTTTTTTAATGGTAATCAAATTTGTTATAAAATAATGCATTATTTGCAAAGGTGTTTTCATAAACCTTATCCAAATAAATAGTTTCATAATCAAGGTTGATTAAGTACATTTAAATTCCTTTTTAAATTATTCGAATCGGACCTTTCGTTTAGAAATTACGACGGGTATAAAAATGCTCAAAGTAAGAAAAATGCGCTTAGTCTAATAGTTACCTACACATTTTATTTTTTATTGACTGTTTGAACGCGCTAATCTCTGTCACTACCAGTCGGATTTGAAAAATTCTTTTTTTCGTTTTATAGCCCAATTCTTGAGGACGGCTATAGGGTATGTAACATTACCAGAGATCGGAATAGGTAGAGCTGTTTTATGTACTTGCCATAGGTTAGAATAATATGGATATTTCCCGAGTCCCGGGATTTGGTTTTTAAGTAGTAAAAATCATAAAAAAACTATTCTCGCCTTCGGGACTAATGAAAGATTACACTTCCTTTCTGACGGAATTTAAACATTTTTATTCTGAAGTTGTACAAAAACATATTACCATACAAATTATTTGTTCCTCAGAAAATCAAAACATTATCAAATAGAATGATTTGTATTTACAATAAAATCTTAATTAAAATAATCAATACGCTTCAACAATAATTCACTTATTTAAACAAAAAATGTCATTGGTCTGGTTCGTCTTCAGCTTCACTAGAAGACTGATTATGACCAGAGTTAAAATAAATCACCATTATTTTTTCTAAATTATCTAATTTTAATCTATTTCTTTTTACATCTAACACCCATTTATATGTGGAAAACGAGCGTTCGACATCTGTTGATGTTAGTGAAGCGACAATGACATTATATGACAAAATTTCGTTATTCACATCATTTTTCGATAATTTTCCTTCATATTCTCTGAGGATGTCGTGTCAGGATTCCTATCCATAACTTTTTCGATTTTGTTTTTTATTCTATCAGAATTACATTCATTTAAAGCAGCTCTGACTTGATCAAAAGCCAAAAACGAGTCACTTAATGCTAAATTTTGTTTCTGCAACTCTATTAATGAAAATAAAATAATCGTATAATGATTTTCTATATATACTAATTGATTCCCTAGATTTTCCTTTTCCAGAATATTTTTCGCATTACGTATTGCCATTAAATCAGAGCTGTTTAATCTAGAAATAACATTTATTATTTCTTCATAATATTTTGCATAAAACGATGCAGCTTCGAGCAAAGTGCCCCATCTAGTTATCACTGGATGTGGGGGAAGAGGTAAGTTAGGATACGTATCTTTCAATACTTTTATTCTGCGAGGGGCTTTTAAAAGAACATAGTATTTATAAGAACATGGATAGCTTTAACATTTTTCTTCATAGACTTAACTTTGATTGTGATATAAGAATACTAACCGAGTGCTGGTTATCTAATCGCCAGGATAACCTCCCAGTAATACCGGGGTACAACGTATCATTTACCAGAATCAACAACAATCAAAATGATGGTGTGGTTGTCTATTCAAAAGATTATTTAATGGTCACAGTCGAGGAACCTAATCTACGCGACTGTAAGAGTAATTGCTTAATTATCAAAATTGGTACAACCGCAGCAATAATTGCTATATACAGATCCCCCTCTGCTAGAAACTTGGATGCGTTTCATGCTTCCTTAAACCAAATTTTTCAAGCAGTAGGCACTTTTATAAATGTTATACTAACAGGAGATATAAACATTAACTCTGATAACTGCAACGCAGGAACCCAAGACTATCTTAATATCTGCCCATTCCATGGTTTTCTGTCCGCACATACACTGCCTACTCATCAAAGCGGTTCCTGCCTCGATCATATGATAATCAAATCCAGTTTTTCGTATATTACGCCTGACCATCACGCAGTTTTACTGACCCTTAACTTAACGCTTCCTAAGCAAAATCGCCCACAGACCAAAACGCAACTAAACACAAACTCGAATATGATTTATGCAATATTGATTTTAGCCCAGTTTTCAATGCACCTGACGCTCATTTTGCTTTATCGTACTTAATAAAACATGTTCAATCAGCTATAGTACGCAACACGACCGTTATTACAGTAAACAAGGAAAATTATAATATTAAACCTTGGATTACTCCTGGTCTAATTCGGTGCATAAGACAGAGAGATAAACTACATCAAAGATATAGGAGGGACCCAAATAATCTCGTCACTAAAGTCACCTATACCAGGTACAGGAATTTTTGTAACAACCTCCTAAAAGATTTAAAGAGAAATTACGATAAAAATGAATTAAACAGAGCGGGAAACAATAGCAAGCAACTTTGGAAACATATCAAAAACGTCACCTATATGTCTAAACAGCGCGAATCAAATTCGAGTTTACTACCAGTATTCGCAACCGGCGTGCATGTATATGCACGCCGGTTGCGAATACTGGTCATATTACTTTCTAACCCTTCTCCTATCCTGTCAGCCAACGAAGTGAATATTTTTTTCGTAAATGTTGGGAAAACTCTTGCTGAGCAGATTCCAAAACCAGACTGGGTTCATCCTTCTTCCCAAAAATGTGAAATTAGGCGTTCCCTGAAATCTTTTGCCTTGCTAGATACCGACGAAGACGAAATTACCCGAATAGTCAGTGGACTAAAAGATGACTGTGCTGTTGGATAGGATAACATTAGCAATAAGACCCTTAAACTCTTTAAGCATATCCTGGTAACACATATTTTTCGTATGTGTCTTTCTGAAGGCATTTTCCCTAGATGCTTAAAAAAAGCAATTGTAATCCCTATTTTCAAATCCGGAAACAAAGACCTAGTTAACAACTATCGGCCAATATCAATAATCCCCACTATATCTAAAATACTGGAAAAAATGATAAACAGTAGGCTAGTTAACTATCTAGAGAAAAATGAATTTTTATCATCTGCGCAATTTGGTTTTAGAGCCAAATTATCCACAGCCGATGCAGTGCACAGTCTAACAGATTATGTCTCAGAAGAACTTGGTAAGGGAAACCAGACCCTGGGGATCTTCCTTGATCTGGCGAAGGCTTTTGATACAGTCTCCGTTTCTACGCTTTTGTACAAATTAGAGGCCTTAGGAATACGGGGAACGGCGCTGAAGCTTTTTGCTGACTACTTAGGCGATCGTTATCAATGTGTTAGAATTGACAATATTATTAGCGACGAGCAAAAAAACACGGGTTTTGGTGTTCCCCAGGGAAGTATTTTGGGCCCCACCCTTTTCCTGATTTATATTAACGATTTGTGTAGTTTAAATATTAATCAAGGCAAAATTATATCGTATGCAGATGATACGGCGTTAATATTCACCGCTAAAACAAATAGCGAATTGTACGAATATGCTCAAATAGGTTTCAATACTGTGTCTAACTGGCTTCAAAGCAACTTACTAACATTAAATGCCGACAAGACAAAATATATTCATTTCTCCATCCGCAAACCGCAATTTAATATTACTAACTCCCATCTGTATGCCCATCACTGTGGAATCCGCTCAGTCAGCTTATGTAAGTGTCCTTTTATCCTCAAAACATGTAGCATAAAATATCTCGGGGTTCTAATTGACAAGTCGCTCTCTTTTAGACCACATATTGACAGTTTGGTTACAAGAGTGCGCAGGTTAATTTTTGTTTTTAAAAAATTGCGAGAAATTGCAGATAAAAAACTAATGTCACAAGTTTACTTAGCCTTAGGTCAATCTGTAATACAGTACTGTATTACTTCATGGGGTGGAGCACTAAAAACTTACTTACTGCCTCTTGAAAGAGCACAGAGAGCAATTGTACGGTTCGTACACTTGCAGAGGTTGTTGTGGTTCAGGTTGAAGTACGTAGAGAAAAGATCACTTAGTTTCCGTTAGGTTTATTACGTATAAATAGTGTTTACAAGTAAAATTGTCGACGATTCCTTTCTCTAATGTTAGTCACTGCGTAGCAGTAATCGCACTCGTTGATTTATTGTAAGGTATGTATATTTATAGTAATGAAATGACGCACGTCTGGTGCAAGCCACCGCGTCAGCAAAACATGTACAGTTTAAGACTGTACATCTTGGCAACCCCAAAAGGAGAAACAAACGAGAAGAGAAAGGAAAAGCTATCACAAAGTTAATAAAGTAAATTAATCAATCAAATTGAAAGGCGATGTTCCTTTTCCCAGGTTGAGGCTCCAGCCGCATGTCCTTTGTTGTTTCTGCTGCGACTGCTTCTTGCTGGTACTCTGGTTTACGGATAACTTGAAGTTCAATATCTTCAGGTGGTTGAATAGTATGTTTATTGTTAGCGCTGTATTTGCAATAGTGCGGACAACGATTCCTCCCAACCACAACAAGTACAGCTATGATGGCGACTGTCAGCAAAGAGTAACAAATGGCGTATTGATGAATGTCGTGACTTGTTATTGTTGGTAGTGTTGCTTCATTTGTCTTTTGAGTTACAATTTTCTGTTCAATTGTTTCAATTTCTTGTTTTATAGCCTTTGACTGAAGGGTATTTGGGGCATAGCGATATGTTAAGTTCACTATCTTGTTAATAGATGTATCAAACGTTGGAGCTGTGAACTCGTAATCCATCTTCATATGACTGCTGTATTGGCGTTGAGAGTAGATGGTTAAGTCTGTAGATTGCAATACGCATCCCTGAGGTAATGTCACTATGCTCGATGATGAGATGGTTTGTGATGTGACGTCATTGCTACATATGATTCGTAACGAACACGTTTCGCAGCAAATCGCCAGCCAGCTTTTTTGTGTTTGTAACTCTATCCAAGTGTCCTTGCATGACGCTCGTTCGACGTCACAAGGTCCGCTGTTTTGATGTGATAGCAGTTTTGCCTCACACGGAGCGTTTTTGCTGTGTAGGTCAAATGATGGCAGGGTTTTTTTTTTGCATAAGAAGTTTTGCGATTTTTGTTGCATGCAAAGTTTCAATTCATCTTCCGACATAGACACGTAAACGTTCTTCTTGAAGTTGACAGCGATGTGCTGGTTTAATAACTGCACGTATGTAGTTTCCTTAGCAATGTTAACCGGTAAAGGTATAGCTTTGTATTCATCGTGCACTACTTGCATTTTGCCGATGGTGTCATAGTATATGGGCCGCTCGCGTTCCAAACTTGTAATCTGAGCGGTCGACGCCGGCGCTCCGCGCGTGCCATCAATGGCGCTGTAAGATCCCGTTACAAATGTAAACAATGATAATATTGTTATTAGTAACGTTGAAATAGGATTCTTTGACCTCTTCCGCCGTTCATTTTTCGAATTCTGTTGAGGCTTGTTTTTCGTTTCGTCTTCCTTGGCATCCTCAATTTCAGAGTTCAATGGTAACGGCGATAGTTTTGTTATTGGGCGCTTTATGATTCCTGCTTGAGTTTTGATGGTAGTAACTCGAACATATCCATCAGATCCTGGATGAGTCTCCAGTATACGACCTAAGGCCCATTTTCCCGGTGGTAGATTGTTTTCTTTCACCAGTACTACATCGCCTTCCTTGACGTTTCTAGAAGGCTTGTTCCACTTACTACGGGTTTGTAGAGTAGTAAGGTAATCGTTTGACCAGTTTTTCCAATATTGTTGAAACATATGCTCGGTAAGCTGCCACCTACGACGTAAATCGATGTTATTTACGTCATTGTAATCCGAAAGTGGCATGGACAATATTGAGCTTCCTGTTAGGAAGTGTCCAGGAGTTAGGCAGTTGTAGAACTCTTCTGGATCTTCAGTTAACGGGCACAGAGGTCTTGAATTCAAGCAGGCTTCTATTTTCGCTAAAATCGTTATGAACTCCTCGTATGTTAGCTTTTGGTCCCCTAGTACCTACTCGTCGCAGATGGTGCTTCATCGACTTGACGGCAGCTTCCCACAGACCGCCAGCAGTTAGCCAGGCGGGGGCGTTGAAATGCCATTCCACCTCCAATTTGGCCAGTTCGTTGAAGAGATCTGGTTTCAGTAGTTGTTTGAACTCTTCATATTCTTGACGAAGTACCTTTGCAGCGCCGATAAAGTTTGTACCACAGTCAGAGTACATGTGGCTGGGGGTGCCGCGCCTCGCACATAGTCTCTGGAAGGCCGCCATGAACGTTTCTGTGCTAAGGTCTGACACGAGTTCAATATGAACGGCTTTTGTCACCAAACATATAAATATGGCTATGTAGCCCTTTGAAGTTTTTACGCCTCTGCCCTTGTTGTGTTTAACATCCACATGACCGGTAAAGTCTACTCCTGTGTGCGTAAAAGGTCGGCACGGAGTGATCCTTTGCTGTGGCAGGTCACCCATCAGTTGATAGCCATCTGTCTTGTTGAAGCGATGACAGCGTACACATCTTCGAAGTTGGTTCTTGACGGCCCTGTTACCGCCAACGATCCAGTAACGCTGTCTTATGTAAGTCAACGTTAGCCGAGCTCCTCCATGTAATGTGGATGAATGAGCTTGTTCTATGAGAAGTTGTGTAAATCGTCCTCCATGTGGTATGATGATTGGATTCTTCATCTCCCTGGGTAAGCTTGAGTGCTTAAGACGACCTCCGACACAAATAATTCCTGTTTTGTTTATATAGGGACTCAATTTGCAAATTGCGCTTTTCTGTGATACTGTTTTGTCGTTTACAAGTTGTTTGTATTCTGAATTGAACTGCAGTCGCTGCGCATGAATTATGATACTTTTACGCGCTGCGCTTAGTTCACTTGTTGTTAGGTAAGTAGTTTCCGATTTCGTCCTATTGCGCATATTTGTAATGAAGCGTAATATCCATGCAATGACCCTGTTTACTTGTGTCAATGAACTGCATTTGTTCAATAGTTTTGTTATTATGTTAAGTTCGTTATCTTCTTGTATAGGTTTTTCATTTGAACATGATTTATGCAGCCAATATTCGTTTGGAAAACGCAAGGAATATCTCCCGACAGATTTTGTTTTGTTAAAAGCTCGGGGCCTTGCCACCACAGGTGGAACTTCATCAGTTTGCTTGGCAAAAGACCTCTTGACGCGCAGTCTGCGGGATTCAGCTCAGATTTGACATAACGCCACTGAGCTGCAGGAATGACGCTTTTGATCTTTTTAACTCTGTTGGCTACGTACGTCTCCCATCTTGATGTTTCGCCTTGAATCCACGCCAGGACAACTTGAGAATCTGACCAAGCCCGTGTTGTTATGTTATATCCACAGAATGTTTTCTTGGTTTTCTCCATCAAGCCAGCCAGTAGTTGAGCGCCACATAGTTCTAGTCTAGGTAATGTTGTTTTCTGTGTCAGTGGAGCCACCCTTGTTCGAGCAGCTAGTAGAGTTATGATGGGTTGGCCATGTTCGTTGAACATCTTGCTGTAAATAACGCAAGCGTATGCTTTTTCACTTGCGTCACAGAAGCCTAGTAACTCGACACATTTTTGTGTGTCGCCAATCCATCTATTAATCGTTATCTTCTTAACATATGGTAGTTCTGTTTTCAGGTTCAGCCACTCAGATTCGATGTTGCTGGGCACTACTTCATCCCAGTTAAGTTTACTCATCCAGAGTTTCTGGAACAGAAGTTTGGCTTTGACCGTCACTGGGGAGAGCCAACCCAGTGGGTCGTAAAATCTTGATATGGCTGAGAGTAAGGATCTCTTTGTTAGCTGTTTTGTGTGTTCCACAGGCCAGTTAAAGTGG
The DNA here is from genome assembly GCA_947568875.1 of Fissipunctia ypsillon. NCBI lineage: Eukaryota > Metazoa > Arthropoda > Insecta > Lepidoptera > Noctuidae > Fissipunctia > Fissipunctia ypsillon. Next base: position 11,456,086 of record OX387643.1, read on the forward strand.
AAGGTGTCGCTGTTTGGATTCCAACCGAGTCCTAATGTTTTGGTTGATTCTTCACCTTTAAAATCAAACATGTTTTGAGTCGAAATTTGATCCTCGCGTAAGTCTTCCACTATAGCTCGGTCATTGGCTGTCCACTTTCGTAAATTCATGCCCCCTCCTCTTAACAGTTCGATCAGGGATTGTTGCAGTTTTTTCGCTTCTGTGAGATTGTTATGACCACTAATGACGTCATCTACGTAGCATTCTTCTATGAGTACCTTGGCAGCTTCCGGATGTTTGTGACCATCGTCAATGGCTAGTTGCTTCAATGTTCGCATAGCTAGCCATGGTGCGCATTTTGTGCCGTAGGTCACTGTGCAGAGCTGGTAATCGCGAAGGTGTTGATCTCGTGAGTCCCGCCATACAATTCTCTGTAGATGTTGTTGTTCCTTCGAAATCCAAATGCAGCGGTACATCTTTTCAATGTCTGCCGTGAATGCGTATCTGTAAGTTCGCCATTTAAGTATAAAAGCCTGAATATCCTTTTGTAAATTGGCGCCTTTTTCCATGACATTGTTCAGACTCAAGCCACTCGTAGTTTGTTGAGAGGCGTTAAATACGACCCTTAGTTTTGTTGTTGTTGAGTTTTCTCTCATGACACCGTGATGCGGTAAAAAATAGATGTCAGTAGGTATCTGAGGTGCAAGTTTCATGTGACCTAGATCAGCATACTCTTCCATGAATTGTTTGTACATTGATGAAAGTTTTTCATTCTTCTTCAGCCGTTTTTCCAACTGTAAAAACTGCGAAACCGCAATTGTTCTAGACTTGCCTAGTTTGACTTCGTAGTCTGGAACGAGAGGCATTTTGACGTTGTACTTTCCATCAGATGGTCTTCTCACAGTTTCTTTATAAAACTGTTCGCACTGGTCGTCCTTAGGGATATCTTTGGTGTTCTGAATTTCTTCATTTTCCCAAAATTTTGTGAGATCCTCTAAGTTAAATAAAGTTGCGTGGCAGTCAAACGTTTGTTTCATCTTTCCGCATAAAATCCACCCAATTTGCGTGTGTTGTGCAACTGGGGAGCTGTTATTGCCTTTCAATACACCTTCTAGGATAATTTCGGAGTATACATCGGCTCCTAGTAGTAGGTCGATTTTCCGAGATACGTTGAAATCAGGATCTGCAAGTTTCAAGTTTTCTAAGTGTGTCCATGCAGCTTTCTCGAACGTTCTCGTAGGCAAGTTGTTAGTTAGTTTCGTCATTATGAGCGCTTGAGTTTCGAAACTATAATCGGAGTGAATCGACTGGCAGGTAAATTTCAGTTTTCCCCTGCATTCTCTAGAAACAGAGCCGATTCCCGACACTGATGCGCTGATCCCGTTTCGAGGAAGACGTAACACTTGTGCAGCGTTTTCTGTTATCAAGTTCACTTGTGAGCCTTGATCGAGTAGCGCACGCATTATTACATAAGTCCCATCTGCGGATTTAACTCTCAGCTGGACCGTAGTTAGCAGAACTTCCATGTTGTCCTTAGACAAATGGTTAGATGTTTGTTGGTTGGTTGATGATGAGGAGCGTTGCTCACTGTTGTTTTTTCTAGTCGATGACGTTATGTTTTGTTTGTCCGAATTGTGCAATAGTGTGTGGTGTTTCAAGTTGCATTCTTTGCACGTTTTCGTTGATTTGCACTCGTAATTTCCGTGGCTGAACAAACAGTTTTTGCAGAGCTGCAATTTTGAAACTGTGTCATTTCGTTTGCCAAAGTCCATTTGAAGGAATTTGTCACATTGGCGCAGTATGTGACTTCCGTTGCAACATGGGCATTTTCCATATGAAGCGTGATAGTTGCTTGTTTTATTTTGATTGTCGTTATAGTTATGTTCCTTCCTCTGGGTTTGCTTGTTGAACTTTTTCCAGTTAGATGATTTTTCTGGAGCTGTAGGATTCGCTTTCTTAGCTGACTTCATTGTTTCGTATGCCATGAACTGCGTTTCGAGGAAATACAGAAAGTCGTGCAGCCTTGGTAGTTCCCTGTGATCTTGAAGTTCCTTCATGTAGTCACTCAAGGTACTTGAGTCCAGTTTTTGTGACATGATGTGCACAATGATCGGGTCCCAGGTTGTTGTATCAATACCTATGTTAGAGATGCCATTCAAGCATTCGGTAATGACGTCATGCATCTTCTTCAGATTAAATGAGTCTGGATGTTGTATGATCGGCAGACTTAGCATGTTGCTCATAAATGAAGTAAACTGGAGGCGGCGATTGTCGTAGCGTTGATTTAATATATCCCAACATGAGTTATAGTTTTCGGTGCTAATGGTCAAATGCTGCACTAAGCGTTCGGCTTCTCCTCGCAGCTTGGTCTTAAGGTGTTGCATTTTCTGAGCGTTGTTGATCATTGGGTTTTTGTGTACTGCTTCCAGGAACAAATCTTTGAAGGAGATCCACTGACTGTAGCTTCCTGAGAACTCAGGGATTTCGATGTTAGGTGTCGATTTCTGGTAGTGGACGGTGGACCAGATTTTGGCATTAATTTTCCTCTTCAGCTCATCGTATTTCTGTTCGATGTCCGTGAACATTTGGTAGTAATGCTCGTTGGATCCTTTTAGTTGGAAGTCTATTTCCCAGTGAAGTTTATCGATGGGTTCCCATTTTGACTTCAGTGTCGTGAAATGGTCTTCCAGTTCCCATCTTTCCGTGATAGTGACTACGTCAATTTTGGAGATCACACGGTATATCGCGTTGAAATTACATTCTTGCTTGTTAAGCAAGATTTGTATGTTGTTACTGTCGTCGTCTTCTGAAGTCCCCCCTAAGTCGAACTTCACGTTTCGTTTGCCTAAAGTCGCCAGTTTGTTAGTGATGTCAGTTTTAGTTGATAGGAACATTTCTTTAGTTTTCGCATAGACGTCATCCTTGAAATAAGCTATATTCTTATCTTCTAGTTCCAGCATCAGTTGGGCATGCCTGCTTTCGAAGTCTTGCCATTGGTTATCTAGCGACGATAAGCGTTTATTCAAGTATTCCACAGTTTTTCGTGATGAGGAATCCTTGCGATAGTTAACACATAATGTTTTGATGTTCTCGAAGCACGTCGACTGCAATTCTAGTTTGTCCATATTGATGCTTCTTGTTGTTACCTTTGTTAGATGGCTCAAGAGACCTAGCACGTCGTTGACGGTGACAGGAGAGCGTTGCTTTATGTTGCGAAGGCTACTGCGTTGCTTGTAGTCTTCTCCGTTTCAAATCTTGAAATCGTTAACTTCCTTGATTTGAAATGGTCAGTGGAACTCAGCACCCTTGCGCCTCGGTTTCGATATTATGCGACTTCTCAATCTAGCTGGGGCGACCCGCTTCTGGGAGACCAGCTAAACCGATCCGCTACCGTAAAGAGACACAACGGCACCAAAAATCCGGCTCGAAGGACCATAAAATGTACGGTTCGTACACTTGCAGAGGTTGTTGTGGTTCAGGTTGAAGTACGTAGAGAAAAGATCACTTAGTTCCCGTTAGGTTTATTACGTATAAATAGTGTTTACAAGTAAAATTGTCGACGATTCCTTTCTCTAATGTTAGTCACTGCGTAGCAGTAATCGCACTCGTTGATTTATTGTAAGGTATGTATATTTATAGTAATGAAATGACGCACGTCTGGTGCAAGCCACCGCGTCAGCAAAACATGTACAGTTTAAGACTACAGCAATTTTAAAAGTAGCAAACTTCCATCCCTTTCTCTATCCTACAGATCTGCTATACAAATCCTGTAAGGTGCTGACTGTTCGCCAGCTTTTCATAACGCACTTGGTATTAAAACAGCACACCATGCTCTCCTATAACACTGAAAGTACTAATAAGAGACGGAATGATACTGTATGTGAGTCAAATGAAACCTCTAAATATGTTTTTGTAAACAGATTTTATACATTTTGAGGCCCATTTCTGTACAATAAATTGAATAGGAAATTAAGTATCTATAAATTAAATAATTTTGACTGTAAAAAGATTATTTTGCAATTTTTACTTAGTATATCATACAGTGAGACAGAGGATTTACTTGTTGTCTGTAAATAAAACATGTTAGTTAAGTTAATTTTAGTTTTTTAATTAGTCTTCTCCGCTGTTCATTTTATATTTTAAAATTCTAAGCACAGTTCTAGCCTGAAACACAGGTTCTACCTAGTTCAGGCAAATGAGCAATTGTGTCCTCTATAATCTTTAAGTTATGTTATTGTAAATCTGCACCATTTTTATAAATAAACGATATTATTATTATGGTTTTTAAATTGAATTTTCTCAGGTTAGTACCTGGTATTTTCAGAATCTCACGGGTGTGAACCAAGGTGAGATTCTAGTTATTATTCTGAGAAGATAAATTACTCTGTACTGCAGTGAAATTATTATCCAAGTCTAGTTGTAAAAAATTTCTTACTATGCAGCAAGTGTTTAATATTGCAGCTTTTTGTAGTGCTACGTATGTGTATTTGGATATATTGAGTGCATTAAAACTATTGAATATTTGTTTCGGGATAACACCTGTTGTTGATATTACTATTGGGACTATAGTGACTCTATTCATTTTCCAGACTCTGGTAATTTCCTCTTGTAATTCTGTATATTTCCTGATTTTTTCCGTGATAGTTTTTTGTACGTTATTAGTATTTGCGACTGCTATATCTATTATAAATGTGTGTTTGCTTACTTTATCAACTAGTGTTATATCAGGTCTGTTGTTGTATATGGTGTGGTCTGTTATTATAGTGCGGTCATAATATAATTTGTAGAATTTGTTTTCTAAAACAGCTCTAGGCGTGTACTTGTAATATGGTGTGTAGGGATCCTGCATGAGTTTAAGTTTAGTTGCGAGTTTTTGGTGTATGATATTAACAAGTTGATTATGTCTATGCGTATAGTCGTTTTGGGTTAGTGTGATACAAGCTTCTGTGATGTGTTGTATTGTTTCAGGTTTGCTGTGACATTTTCTACATAAATCATTTCTTATTGTACTATCTTTTATTATGTATTTTCTATAATTTTTTGTATTTATGACTTGATCTTGTATGGCTAACATAAACCCTTCTGTTTCAGGAAACAGCTCACTTAACTCTAGCCATTTGTTAGAAGCCTCTTTATCTATGTACGTTTGGTGTAAATCGTTGAGATGTCTTCCATGTAGTTCTTTTTGCCTCCACTTCCTATGTATTATTATTATTTCCTTTATTTAATTAAATACATATAAATTATATTTTTAAATATTAGAATATAAAAAGTATAAAAACATTTAAAAATAGTAGCCCACCGGTATCGGGAACAGGGTCCAAGCTACCGGCGGTCAGGGCTCTAGAGAGAGGAACCTCCTAACAATGCGAGCCGTGTCCAGAAGTACCGCTTTCTGAATCAAGCCCTTAATCCAGCTGCCCAACGAGAGCCTCCTTAGGTGTTGGTCGAGGCTCTTGGCAATTAAGCCATTGGCTGACTATAACAATTAAGTACAAACATAGCAACGTTTATAATATCAAACCTTTTTCAATTATTATTTGTGCTATTTGAATGAATTTCGGCAGGTTTTGCCCAAATATATCCTCCGATACTGTAATAATGTTAATAATACGCGCGGCTCGTGACATAGGGGCAAACTTGAGTAGGTTAGTCCTAGCCGCTGGCACGTCTAACAGAGTGGAGGGGCGGCGCGCACCCACGAACCCATCCGGCGTGCGCAAGCGTAGCGCCGCCAGCACCTCGGGGTGGTGCAGCAACCCTAGCAGTATGCGAGCTATGTACTTAACCAGCGTGACATCCTTTCTAACTGCCAGCCTGGTGTACCCGACCATGCCCAGGACGAACAGACTCGGGTACATCAGGGGATAAAAGGGATAAACCCCGTACTGCTTACGGTAAAGAAATCTTGTAAATTTGTTTTGAATTTTTTCCAACATGAGGCTGTATTTCCCTTCATGCGGATTCTAAATAATTGCATTTGTTTCTAGGTGGCTCCTCACAAGTGCATTATACAAAGCTTTAACAGTAGCAATATCGGTAAAATCCTTACACTGTCTCAAAATGAAACAAAGATTTCTGAAAGCCCTGCCGCACGTCTCAACTATGTGTTTGCGAAACGTTAGCTCCGATACCATCTGTACCCCGGTCTCGTACATGTGAGACGCGCGGTATAACATCACTGTCCATCTCGTACGGATGCTGTAATGGAGCACGCGCACGGCTGTAGCTCATCGGTCATCACAAAACACTTTTTAATATTAAAATGCAACTTGTTGGACTACATTATCAATATCAGACTGGAGTCGACTGCAGTCTGAAGTGTCCTCAACTTTTAGGAATAATTTTAAGTCGTCTGCAAACAGTAGACACTTCGCCTCTTTCACGACTGTTGACAGATCATTAATTATTAAAATGAACTCCAAAGGTCCAATATTACTCCCTTGACTTACCCCGGAGAACGTGTAATAAGGCCTGGATTCATGTCCCCCAAACTCGACGTATTGTCGGCGTTCGGAAAGGTAACTAGAAAAAAACTTGAGCAAGTGCGGCGTGAATCCCATAGCAGAGAGTTTGCACAAAAGTACATTGTTATCCACGGTGTTAAAAGCTTTCCGGAAGTCGAAATACGCCACATCCACCTGCCCCCCGGCATCAATGACGGGCGACAGGTAGTTAACAAACGACAATAAGTTACCCCCCGTACTGCGACTCGGCCGAAAGCCGTGTTGAGCATCTGACAGTTGTGAGCTCACCTGAGTATAAATACTTTCATGCACCACAGATTCAAATACCTTTGCCGACAGCACCGCCACTGGTCGGTATCCACTCACGTCAGTGCCCGCACCCCCTTTAGGGACTGGGATAACTCGGGTGATCTTCCACTCGTCCGGGTAGTGACCCTCCCGCAAACACAAGCCGAAAACGTGCAACAAGGGCTCCTCAAAAACCATGCGACAATCTTTGACAATGTAAGGTGGTATGCCGTCAGGACCTACTGAGCGTTTGGGCATAAGACGCAGGAGCGCCGCGCGCAGGTCTCGCGCACTAAGGCGGTCAACCTGCACGCGCGCCGCCCCAGACGCCCCGCCACCCATGCGCTCCGCGGCTACCGGGTCCAGCGCCGGCTGCTTCTCGCTGTACACCGAGTGGAAATACGAGGTAAAACATTTCGTACACTCCTCCTTCTTCAGCAATAAGCCGTCCTTTGTAACTTTGGGTTTATTGCGCCTAGATTGTTTACTCCTAATATAGTTCCAGAATGATTTCTGATCCCTTTGCAGGTTCTTCTGAAGTCTGTTTTGATAGACTTCATAGGTAGAAGCTATCTTTAATTTGACTCAAGATCGAAAACAAGAAAACATTTCATAATCACTCTGGGATCCAGTCGTTTTATATAATTTGTGTAACACCACTTATGTTTGATATCCCTTATCAAATCAGATGTGTACCATTCTGGATAACTAAACCTAGACCCATGCTTATTTACCTTAACATTTTTCTTAGGAACATACTCATCAAGGATCTCGTTCACTATTTTATAAAAATAATTTAAAGCTGCCTCGGAGTTCTGAATGTTAAACAAGAAATCCCAATTTACTAACCTAAAAGAATTATATAAACCTAGAAAATCAGCTTTATTAAAAACATGATAGCAATACTAACATTTTGGATTCACAGAACAATAATTTATTTAGTTTTTTCAATGCACAAACATTGCATGGTAGGAATAGATTTTAGGGTATTATACCATTACACATAATTTGGTTCATGATAATTAATTAAATCTTAATATGAGAATAATTATTAATTAATGCATTTCAAAAATTCGTGAATATGAACACATACTTTTACATTATCTAATTGTTGATCATGGCTACTTACATTTGTTTCCAATGAAATTATTGAGAAGGCTCGATTTTCCTGTACCAGCGCTCCCAATTACCAGGAATTTAAATAGGTATTCTGTAACAGAAATTATATACGAATTTGAAAACTAAATAATGCAAAAAATATACAAACAAGATTACAATAACAAGATACCATACCGTAAGATTCAGACATTGTGTATGTTCATACGGTTAGTAAATACAATGATGTTTATATCCCAGTGTACAAAATCTTATAATTTTCACACTTAGCCGAACTGTTATCAATAGCTATAATAACTGCGAAGTGTCTTATTTCTGCTTTCACAACATAGGCTGATAGGCACTTTCAATCACAGCATCACAGCATAAAAATGTACACTGTGATCATCGTGACCTCAGCCATAGAGTACAGTAATATAGATTGATCTATAGTTACTTTACACTCCTACCAACTTATCTGTGAAATGGCAAAAATGGGGAAGGTCGGGCAAAGCTCATTGTAGATGGCGTGATCATAGCTAGGTCCCCACGGCCTACAATAAGTTTGACATTTCGTTCAGTCATGAGTTTACTTTTAATTCGCTATTTCGTTATTTTCGGTAATTTCAATATTTTAAATCAAGTATTTGACATGGAAAGTGTCAGAATTTAAAACCATAAATATATCCTCAAAGTCACTTTCTTTAAAATGTTTCTACTCTGTTTAATTTATAAAACATCTCTACGAATAGCTGGGGGAAGCGCTAAGGTAGCCCGCGAAATTCAAATTTCCTTACGATTTTTGCGATTTGCAGCTCAGTGTCTGGGTGTATGTTGATCAAAGTATGATACGCGACCGTAACAAATATGTATTTATAGAATTTTAATATTATAATTAGTAATACAATTCCTTTAGTATAATTCTGAAATGTTAAGATTTCATTAAAAAAGTCATTCAATAGACTTACTTGGTCTTAGAGAGTTGTATTGATGACTTTAATGATTATAATTCTGTAAACTCATATTTGTTACGGTCGCGAATCATATTTCAATCAACATACAACCTAATACTGATTTGCAAATTGCAAAAAACGTAAGAAAATTTGAATTTCGCGGGCAACCCTGGCGCTTTCACCTTAAGCCATCATCTTTTAATTTTAGGGTCTCTCAGGAAATGGTGGACTCCAATTTCGGAGTATTTAGTAAACCAACAACGAATCATTTTCGCAAAAATAAAATAAAACCACCTCACGCCTTGTATTATTGGCTTGTGTTGGGAACTAGCTACGATAGCACCATTTTGACATTTGCCTTCCCCATTGGAACTGCAGTCCTACCAACTTATCTGTGAACTGAAAGAGGACGGCACCGTCGATTCAGTGTTGCTAATTAATATAAGGTGCCCAAAATTGAGTAAGTTTTCAAGAAGGTTTCACATTAGACATAATCGTTAAATAAGAATTACAGTTTTTACAAATTAAAAACAATGATACCTATATAAAAATAATAAAATAAATAAAACGAATTTGATCATTTACAGTTACGTAGGTACGCTAACAGTTTAGTTTCTCAGCAATAAACAATGGCTTTATCTAAAAAGTAATCCAATGAAGTGGAAATTCAGCAGATAAAATGTTCCACGGGGGGGACACAACTTTCATTTAATGCGAAGTTAAGTAGGTACCTACCTTGCAAGAAGTGCCTGGATGTCTAGCATTATGTTATGACCGTTCCTAACCCCTAACACCAGATTTGACTAATTATAATTAGCAGTGGTACCTAGTGGTACCTAGTGGTGGTGTAATAAAAAAAACAAATTGCTTTCCAATGATTTATTGAAAACCAGGTTTACAGTAATTGTGATTTTTAGATGAACCTGCATACAAAACTTCATCCTGGTTGTGAGGCCATACTCCGCTTATTTCCGTACCACTATCATCATTATCACTATCGCTTTCGGTTTCAGTGTCACTTACCACTTCTATAATAAAAGCTTTATCTAAATAAAACTCATGTTTTAAGTATTCTCCTTCTAACCTGCGAACGTGTTTACAATGCTGTGCCCACTCATGAACTGTAATAGCGTCAAAAGCTTCTCTAACTAGACGGGGAATTTCAGCATTTTTGTGCTCAATATTTACATCTGCAACTTTTCTTTTCATTGTGCTGATTTGTGCTCTATATGAGTTCAATGGGATTGAGATCACAGTAATAAGGTGGTAAATATAAGCATTTGTGTCTATTGTCTTCTAAATTTTTTAAATCTCATATACAGGTTCAGGCTTGTTTCTCTCTCTTGAAGCCATTACCTCCTTCTGCGAAGCAGTAATGCTCGTGAAGGAGGAGGCGGGACGCGTGAGGGAGAGGCAAGCTTTGCGCCCTCACGCCCCTAGTCGCCGCAGGAGACGCCCTGGGCGTCGGGAATTGGCAGCCGATTCCCGGCCACCGTAGGCGCAGGCTTGCGGACGGCGAGCAATGGGTAGCTCGCCGTCCGGTAAGGACCAAGCCCGAGTCGACGGCGCGTCGTGTTCCACGCGCGCCTCAAAGAGATGTCAGCACTATTGACGGGGTCCGCTAGGGCCGATGCCAGCTAGGGTTGCGGGATGTTCGAAAGAGTTACCGTGGCCCCGGCACAGGCAACAGAAGGAACACGGGTGGGTTTTAGTCACTAAAAGTCTGACACGCCCTCCCGCTCCGCCCAGAGTGGGAGAAGTCATTTGATGATTTCCCATCCACCAAAAAAAAAAAAAAAAAGGCTTGTTTCTCTTAATTATTTCTAAAAGCTGAGGTTTAGTCAAATTCTCTCCGTAGTCAATTTTATTTTTGGTCAACCATAATTGCATATCTTTTTTTCAGGAATTCGTATTTGGGACTTTATTCACACTAATACGGTGATAAGGAGCATTATCCATCACTATTATGGATGGCTCTCGTAAATTAAGCACAAGTTTTTCAATAACCCACTTTTTAAAGTTGGTACTATTCATCTCGTCATGATAATCACCACTTTTTGTGTTTGATTTAATAAAATAATAAATAATAATAAAAATAACTTTATTTCCAATTTTACAATTTGCGGCAATAAGTTAATTCTATGAGAATATACTTGCATAAATCACTGATTACTCCACTGGCACTCAAGCTAAGATTAAACTTGTGTTATGGGTGCCAGGACTCTCTCTGTTAATACATTTCTCCATTTATACAAAACTAGTGCGGAGTTACATTGTGTAAGTAGCTATGGATTGAGCACAAAAAAACAAAGTTATAAAACAAAGAAACAAACGATAGAAAAGATAAAAGATGAATAAAAATGTATCAATAATGCCTCTCTCTAGCGTGAATTAGCTGAGATTTGTGGTGTAAAGTGTAAGTGTATGACTGTATCATGTGTGTGTGTCGCGTGTATGATTTATGGAAATGTGTCGTGTGTGTGTATTATGTATGTGTTTGTAGTATGGTAGAGTTGTTTGAAAAAGCAGAAACTTTTTAGAAAAGCTTTCCAAGTAGCTTTTCAGTCTCCTCATAGGTAAGAGTTGTGAGCCATTGACTCATTTTCTTTTTACATTCGAATTTATTTAAGCCATAAATATTGCATTGCTTGTTAACTGTATTATAAATTCTACTACCTAATACTCGAAAGTGTCTTTCAGCCAATTAAGCTTTGTAACGTTCTATAGGACAGACATATTTTGATCTCATATTTGCCAGACGACCAGTACTGTAATTCAGAGAACCGTGCCTGCGCAAGATGGTATTGAGCACAGAGCTGTCTAACAGTCAGATTTAAACACAAGTAGTGCATTTGTAACAAATCCAGTATCTCCTCCCGCATGAACAATAATATATCTTTGCCCTTTCGATACAGGCTCCAATACTCCGTCTTCACCCTCTCCTTGCCAACATTTACCCGATGTATGCGAAGAGTGAATATAGATAGGTCTCATCTAAATAAATTATGGGCCGAAGCTGGGGAGATTTATTATTTTTATCCACTGCATGCAAGTACTTAGCTCTCCAATCTGATATTTCATTACGCTCCATGAGAACCTTCCGATTGGATTGAGATTTTTTAAAACGAAATCCCACCTTGTGAAGCAGCTTTCGCAGACTCTCTCGCTGTTCTGTGTAATTTATTTCTGCCTTTAAGACCTCTAGAAGCTTTTTAACAGTAGGGACCTCTTTTTTAGCAGAATAAAATTCATGTACTTTCCTCCGTATAACTCCCATGTCAAAATCATCAACATGTACAAATCCACTTTTATGTTTTCTATCCTTGCCTGGTGTCCGAATTTTTGTACCAGTTTCTTCTGCTGCGTGCCCTTCCTTAACTATTTTTGAAGTTAGTCCTTGGCTCACACCTGAAATATAAGATAATAAAATAAATGTTAGTAGAAATTTGAAATCTGGCAGGTTAGTTTGCTCACTCACTTAGCGGGTTACCTATTAGATGTACGTTACCGTTACGCTAACCTGCAGCAAGAATAGAAACGAATATTTCGTGGACTTAAATAATTAGTAATTTATAACAAGAAAGTTGACAACACTAACCTGTCGCTGCCGAAATTCGTTTGTATATTTGATTAAATGGAATAATCGGAGACCCCGCCCGAGCTTCTTCTTCAAAAAAGGTTAACCTTTAGAATAATGTTTCGAGCATCACTTTTAATAGCTTTCGGCATATTTAACTTTACAAATTCAGCAATATCACGACAAAACAACCAGAGAACCCGAATGTAGTATACACTGACAATCGAATGACATTTCAACATGACGGCCGTAGTTCCAATTTTCGCCATTTCACAGATAAGTTGGTAGGAGTGTAATGACCATAAAAACTTTTGCTTGCCATATTATGAAATAGAATAGACCATAATGACAGACAGAGCACTGCGACCCGCCTATCTCTATGTAGTCTGTGGGATCTATTCTCTGTCTATCTCTGTCTACGAGTCTACGTCTATAATGTGGTAAAATGGGTAAAATATAGAGGTCAGTGGTCTACGATATTACTATACTCTATGGTCTACTGGCGTGAGACTGTGTGGCGTGACGTGGCCAGTTGGCCACGTTCTGCTATATTCCGAATTACACCATAATCGCTCACAGATTTAGTTATCACGATTATGACAGCTGAGAACTGTCAGTAATTCGGAACGCTTGTGAACGCGCTCACAGTGCACTTGAATACTGTAGTTAGAATGGTATGGCGTTGTTTGTTGGTGAATTACTTAATTACGAGCGTTTGTGTTATTGATATTAGACGTGTTGAGTTTAAAGATTTTTATTGAAAATGCAAGCAAATATAAATATTGAAGCCGGGGCGAACATTGTAGCCTTGCATAATATCTGGAATATCCAAAGTAACCGGATTTTGTGTAAGTTATTTTGTTGTTTTTGATTTTATTTCTTCTCATAAGTGACGCTTCAAAATGTGTAATACGGATTTCTTTTTTTTTTTAGAGAGATACAGTGAGATGTTGGGTGAGGAGATTTGAGGAAGAGGGGAGTCTTAAAAACCGTGTAAGAAGTGGTAGGCCGCCACTTTTAGGCGCGTTGTAGCGCCGTTTATTTGAATGAAACACTGTCCAGTTGTAATGGATGTGTATTTGTATCACAGCACAGTATACAAGCGACAGCCGAAGAATATCTGTTTATACAAACAGCGGATAATAATCTTGACACAGAGTCTAGTATTTAAGGGGGAAGCGCTAAGGTAGCCCGCGAAATCTAAATTTTCTTATGATTTTTGCAATTTGCAGCTCAGTGTCTGGGTGTATGTTGATTAAAGTATGACACGCAATCGTAACAAATATGTATTTAAAGAATTATAATATTAGAATCAGTAATACAATTCCTTATGTTAGTATAATCCTGAAATGTTAAGATTTCATGAAATAGTCATTCAATAGAATTACTTGGTGATAAAGAGTTGTATTGTAATTTTTACAATTGTGTTCATTCAGTTTTTACTGGTAACACTGATGGCAAAAACTATTTTTTTTGGATAAGGTGAAGAAAATGAATGGGTCTTGTGAAATGTAACAACACTAATATAGCTTTAATCGTTTCAGGCCGTGACATAGACATTTTAACCGACCATTTTTATATATTTTTGGTTTTATGGCTAAGCAATCGCTTACTTGACGTCAAGCCACCGTCAAGCTCACCAACAGACAACAACAACAAAAACACGTCGGCGGCGTATTCTACACTGCTCGTTCTATAAAACACCATTGCCAACAACTGTCTATTTAGTCTGTGCAAACAAATGTGAGGAGTATTAGAATTCTGTGCAAATGTGACATTAAAATTGTGATTACAAAACGACGAATTCTCCTTCAACAAATTACAAAAAAATTACTGAAAAATCATTTTTTACCCATATTTTAATTAACATATTAAAATCACCGTAAAATGCTGTGTTCTTTTCGTCACGTACGTTGCCTTCGCGTTGGTGTTATACAGGGTGTCCGGTAAAGAATGGAATAGTCTACTAACATTTAAGAAGAATGTCAAAAAATATATATATCCCAAGTATTCTGATGTTTTAGAAAAAAAATACTAACTTTTTTTACATTTCACCACAACCACAAGTGAATAAATTCCAATGTTTATTTGGCAGCACATCAAGCTACTACAATCTGTCGAATTTCTTTAATAGATTTTCAACTTTATCGGTGGAGCATTAGGTTCAAGGTTGATTGGGAAAATTTGACAGTTTCGGGTAGCTTGACCTGCTGGCGTCTGTACGTTAACTATGCCGACAGAGGCAGTTAATAGTGTGACTAGAATTTACACAATATTAGTTTATAAAAAATTGTATCATAAGTACTTATTACATAGGATATTTTTTATTTTTAGAATGGCCATAAAGTCTATTACTTATATGCTATTTTAAGATTATCCCTTAATTACCGGACACCATATAATAATTTACTTATGCTTGTTACGACTCAGGTACTTCATTTCTTACTTTCAGAAAGCTTTAGGAGCGGCAGCTCATAGGATATTTGTACCAAGAGACAACCAAGTCAGAACGTTTTGGGAGTACGTAAATATGAGTTTTAACAAGCCAGATATCGACCGTATTAAACAATTGGGCCCAGATCGTACATGTGCTGAATGGGTGCTGCGAAACGGTGGCAAGGTAGTCTGGGACGGTGGAAGAAAATTGGCTGATTACAACATGTTACCACCAGAAAAACAAGCAGTTCCAAAATTAATTGAAATTGATGGCACAGATTCTTCTATTTCATATTATGGCTTCCCTCATTTAAGTAGGTAATGTGTGCAGAATTGAATGGAATGTTTTTACAGTGGTATTATGTACATATCGGGTCTTATAATCTTTTGAGAACATCCTTTTGATGTGTGCGTTATGCCAGCGGAATGTAGCCGCTTTTCAAGATTTCGGCTTTACAGATAAGTAGTACCTTATCTTGTGTTATTGTGCCCGAAATTTATAATTTGTGCATCCAGCCGATCCAAAGATATTCACGAAAAACAGATTCCACTGGAGTAATGTTACCCCAGCAGCATGGTTTTTAACCAGTGATCATAGCTAAATACAAACTAGCTACTTAGAAAGGTGTAATTTGTGCCCAAAAGATGAAATTTGTGCATCTTGAGGTTTCAGAGTTCAAGATGCCGCTGGGGTAATGTTAAGAAAATTGCAAAAAAAATCAGCTGTTCCCTACATTTATGTTTTTCATGACTCGCCAAAATGTAGGGAACATCTTATTCTTTTTCACGATTTCACTTTTGGTCCCATAGTAAAAGTTGTTCATAGTGATGAGTACAATGAGCCCTTAAGAGGTTGTGCGTTATTTATGTTGCACCTTGTATAAAAGTAAGCAACCAGTTATTTCAACCATTTGTGGGTACCTGTACCGCTTAAAATTTCAATTATAATACTACCAATTTAACCCTTTAACCGCCTACGACGGATTAATCCGACAAATATTTTCGTGTCCATTTCGCCAGGGTCGTATATTTACGACCAAATATCGTAATGATTCAAGTTGCCCGGCGCTGGGGGCACGACAACTGGGGCCCTACCATCAACATTTAAAATACTTGCCAAGTACATGACAGGTCAACTTAGTAGGTTAACCTGACAGGTTTTCTATTTGTACCATGAGCATTTCCGTCTGACCTGCAATGTATCAACTTCAGACCTGCTACGTTATCGCTGGCCGGTACGCCATATTATAAACAAACGTTCCGAAATACTTTTACGCAATATTACCGGTTTTACGGTTTTAAAGAACTAGATAAAATTAATTTAATAACGACTTATAATGATCAAGAGAATTCTAAAAAACTATGTTTTGTAGCATGGAGACCCTTTTAGATACTTAAGAAAGGTAGGTAAGTACCTACTTGAGAAACTTTCCAAAGTTATCTATTAGTTTAGCTATTTTCGAACGACTCTAGGCTATTAAGTATAAATTTATTGTCACAACCACAAACATAATATTATGAGTTCATTTTGTATTTTGGAACTTCAAGTGGGTTCCTTTTTTGTGTTTCTGGAAATAAATTAGAAATTCACACATTTGTATCGTGTCCGTTGTTGTGAGTGGTAAGAAAGTGCAGTTATTTGGTGATCATGACTTCAAGGAGAGTTTCATATGAACAATTGGAAACACTGTGGGTTTTTTTTTTTTAATAATCACAAGGACATTGCAATGGGCTTCAATAAAAGTGCTCAAGCTCGAGAAATGTCCGGCAGATTTTGGACAGAGGTGGCCAAAAATTTTAATTCTGTGTTGGTGGTGCTATCAAAGATTTTAAAGGCTAGGCAGCTGTAAGTTAGTTTTATATTACTATGTATCTTGTCTTGTCTTTGCCTAAACTTCTATCAAACATTAATGCATTGGTTTTTATTTCTATGTATTGTGTTCTTGATTTGTATTTCTTTCTAGATCATACAAGTTTGTTTACTTTTCTATGAAATTAAATAATACATATTATCACGCCTATAATCCCCAAAGGGGTAGGCAGAGGTGTTCCCCTGTTATAGAAGTTTATACACCCACGTCTCGCCGTTGGTAATAAGTCCCATGTTATAGGTGTGCAAGCCTAGTGCCATTCATCGGGCACATACGGGGTTCATTGGTTCTCACGAGTCGCTTTCCTGGCGACGAAGGAGGATTATATTCTTGACCCGTCCACAAACATGCCATCCTGCAGGTCAAAAGGTTTTATCGTGCTTCTCATAACTTTCCTTTGGATTTTAGCGATTTGTTTCACATTGTTTTTATCACCATCTTTCTCAAGAAACTCAAAAATTTCATCTTCGTTACACATCTAAAATAAACTGCAAAGAGATTGTTTTTTTGTTTTCTCTAATTTTAAATAAACGCCATAATAGTATTATATTCACAAATTAACATATATTTACGTATTTTATTTTAAATTAAAGAAAACAGTTCAATAAAAGTTACTTTTTCATGCCTGCTTAATATGACTGCAGGGCAGTTCAGTTTTCAAGTGTTTACTTGTCAAAAAGGACTTGATGGTACAGTTTATCGCAGGTCAGACCAGTGAAATGTTGTCACGTGACCGCTGACCGGCTTTAGTCACGTGATCGCTGGCTCGCCTGTTATTTGACGTGTTCATGGTACAAAATAGCCCGACAGTTCACTTTCCGTCTAAAATTGACCTGCTATAAGAGTGCATGGTAGGCCCCCTGATATGAAGTCGGGCGGTTAAAAGGTTAAGAATTGCTATTCAGCCCTCTTCTCTCCTCTCCTCTCCTAAATTTTTGCCTGCCCGACAGGGTCCATATTGATCTGTAACTTGTTTTTTACCATCTCTGTAACATATGGAATGCAATAAAAAATTGAGTATTGAGTATTAAAGATTGGCACAATGTACTGTGCGGCCGCTTTTTCGCAGTCATTCGAATTGGTTTGTTAATCGTGCGATTTCTTTTCCTTTGGTTTTTTTTTCTTATAACTGAGTAGTTAGAAGGATTTTTCACCTGAAACTTTAAGGATAAACAATTTAATAAAGGTAGGTACTAATTATTAGTTGAATCATAATTGGGAGCGTTACATTATATCGTAGCCAGATTTTAATTAAAATGGAATAACTCTCTAAGGAGTTGGAATAGAAACATCTAAACTCCATTTGTAATAAGGTTAGAAATTTAACTAAACCTTTTTTACAGTCCGTTCAACCGATTTTAACTTCTATTGAGTTGGTGGCATGACAAATGGCACCTGCGGTAAATAGTTGGTAATGAAACCACGTTTTTGCTTTTAATGCCATCCTTAGGGCTACGGAAT
The DNA here is from genome assembly GCA_947568875.1 of Fissipunctia ypsillon. Classification (NCBI taxonomy): domain Eukaryota; kingdom Metazoa; phylum Arthropoda; class Insecta; order Lepidoptera; family Noctuidae; genus Fissipunctia; species Fissipunctia ypsillon. The sequence goes on from OX387643.1 coordinate 11,474,213, forward strand.
AGAAGTCAAAACGGTTGAACGGACTAAAAATGGTTTGTTTAAATTTCTAATCTTAATTCAAATGAAGTATAGGTAATTTCAAATGATGCTTTTAGTTCATAAAAGGTACAAACCACCATAATTGGTAAGTTTCTAAGGTTTCTCATTGAAGCGCAAGGATCAATTTTAGGGTTTTCGAAAAAACATCTAATTTTCCAACGGTGTCGATTATAGAAAAAATAAAATTGCACAATTAAGACCCACCGGCGTAAAAAAAATCTTAGTTGTATGTCACGCCGTTTAAGAGATACAGCAATTTGCTAAACGTTACCCCAGCGGCATCTTGAATAACTCACTCAAGACGCCCAAATTACCTACATCTTTCTAAGTAGCTAGTTTGTATTTAGCTACGATCACCGGTTAAAAACATGCCGCTGGGGTAACGTTACTCCAGCGGAATCTGTTTTTCGTGAATATCTTTGGATCGGCTGGATGCACAAATTATAAATTTCGAACACAATTACACGAGATGAGGTACTAATTATCTGTCAAGCCGAAATCCTGAAAACCGACAACATTCTGGTGGCGTAACGCACACCCTTTTGATTCATCCAATTCTAAACTATGAACTCAGTTCCCGTAAAATTCATATTCATTCGAAAATAATGTGTACTGAGTACTTGATTTGCTTTGCTCAGTTTGAATAGTAATCTTAATAAATAGTACAATCTTTTCAATTAAATTATTTATTTGGAAAGAAAAAGCCCTGCTTTGCTTTATTTGAAACTGTGTGCGTTACTCCAGCAGGAAAGTAGCTCCTAGAGTGATTTGAATGGAACGTATAATTAGTGCGTGTTCTGCTGTAAATGTGCGCAAAAAAAATTGTGCGCTTTTTCGTTTTGGAGAAAAAACGGAAAAAACGATTCCTGTTGGAGTAACGTTGCTCCAGCAGGAAAATTCTAAACGAATGATCGGAGAGAGAAATATTGTGCATGGGCAGAGAGCTGATATTTGTGCAAAATTGTGCACCGAAAATATAATTTGTGCGTCTTCAGGTTTTCGAGATATTGCATTTCCTGCTGGAGTAACGTTTTGCAGAATCGTGTATCTCTAAAACCATTGTATGTGCGCCTGTGGAATAAACATACACGAGTAGCTCTTAATTTGTGCGTATTTGTGACAGAATTAGATTTAAGCAAAGAGTATAATAATAATATTGGATTTAAGAAAATATTTATAATTTTTAAGTAATCTCACTTTTTTGAAAACCCGAAAAATGTCACAGCGCCTAAATGAGAAAATGTATAAGCTCGCTGAAAACTGTATTTGGTCCTTCTTAACGCTTATAATAACCATAAAAAGTTTCAAAAGTGTACATGCATGCGTTATCGAATAATATTGGCAAAAGTCAAAACGATGGTGATGGCAAAATACAAGAAACCGGCTCAACCCAAGATGTGTAGGTGTAAACCAAAAATTAGTGCGTGTATTCAAAAATATATAGTGAAAATATTCAGCTTGGAATGTTTCGCATTAAGTAGATATAAACAAAAAACAAAATATGTCAAAAATGGCTGGCTATCCGAGCAAATTCGAATGACTACCAACCTACCCACGGAGCGAGCCGTGCGCTTACGTCGCCGGCATGAACTTACTTGAACCCAAAATGTGTCACAGTATAGGTAAGCGTGTCATGTAGGCAGTAGGTCAATTTATTGGAACGAAGTTCTTTAACGCGGCTAGACAGAGATCGTCACTACTGAAAAAGTGCGTTCATACTTTCTTTTTTGAAATTCACACATTCACTCTCTCTTTATCAAGAGAGAAAATTTTCAAATTTTTCGTCATGGGTATCGTTTTCAAGGTTTTCGAGGGTGCTAAAACGGATAGTAAAGTCAAAACGAAAATCCAAGATGGCGGCAGTAAAAATTTTCTAATTTTTCATCATGGGTGTCGTTTTCATGGTTTTCGAGGGTGCTAAAGCCGATAGTAAAGTCAAAATGAAAATCCAAGATGGCGGTTATGAAAATTTTCAAATGTTTCGTCATGGGTGTCGTTTTTATGGTTTTTGAGGGTGCTAAAGCCGATAGTAGTCAAAATGAAAATCCAAGATGGCGGCTGCGAAAATTTTCGAATTTTTCGTCATGCGTATCGTTTTCAAGGTTTTCGACGGTGCTAAAGCCGATAGCAAAGTCAAAACAAAAACCATGAAAACGACACCCATGAAGAAAAATTTGAAAATTTTCGCAGCCGCCATTTTGTATTTTCATTTTGACCAAATTGAAAGTCGAGTCGTGACGATTTCTACCAGTTTACTCCTACCGCAAGTCGCGTTAAGTACAGAACTTGTTCCAAAATAAGGGTTTCGTTTTCCATTCGGACATACGAAACCCTTAAAAAAAACATACTGACTTATTAAACTATTTCCTTCGAATGAATAGTTCGATAAATTAGCGTGACAGCCGTGCGCTAGCAAAACGGACATAGGTCCTACCTCGTCAAGGCCCGGCGGGCGCCTGAAGCGCAGTACCAGTACGACGGTGTACGCAAACCGCTGTATTATACATATAATATTTTATTAGGTATTAAATTAATTAAACTATTTTGCAAAATGTAACCACCTTCTATTTATTATTAACAGTTTATAGATGTATTTTTTTAAAGTATTGCTTTCATAAGCTTCAAGCATAATTAGAAAAACATCAAAAAAATCTTCGATTAGCCTCCTCTTCCGATGTTTTTTTGATCGAGTGAAGTTTTGTAGATTTGTTTACTATTAAAACAGTATGGGGGTTTTTCTTGGTTGCAGTTTACACGCCTAGCCACACGTATTCAAAATACACCGGAGTTAAACCTGGCGGCAGTTTTCATTTAAGTAAACAAAATGTTAGTTTACGCTGGGGAAAAACCCAAAAATTTGTATAAAATAAACGAGATAGAATTATTTAGTTCAGTTCGCAGCTTACTAGCGATAAGTGCTAAGTAATAAAACAATGTAAATCAAGAAGAAAAGTTTATTTCACCACTTCTTCGCTACCCGTCTCTCATCGAGGTCCTTGTGGTTTGTACCCATACTTACGCATTCAGGGGTGCGTGGTGACGTGTGGCGCCAGCAGAGTCACTCGACTCAGGTAGAAGGGAACGCACGTCAAAAACGTGGGAGATCGTCCCAGGACGATATCGGGTACTGGACGTACCCCTACCTTCCGAAACAATGTTTTGAACCATAAAGTCAAAGTATGTACATATAGTAAACTACAATATATGTTTTTTTTTGCTTTAAGGGGGAAGCGCTAAGGTAGCCCGCGAAATTCAAATTTTCTTACGTTTTTTGCAATTTGCTGGTCAGTGTTAAGTTGTACGTTGATGAAAATATGATTCGCGGTCGTAACAAATATGTATTTACAGAATTATAATCATTACAATCAGTAATAAAACTTGTTAAGTTAGTATAATCCCCAAATGTCAAGATTTCATGAAATAGTAATTCTTGGGGTTTACTTGGTCTTGAGAGAGTTGTGTTGATGACTTTTATGATTATAATTCTGTAAATACATATTTGTTACGGCCGCGAATCATATTTTAATCAACCTATAACTTAATACTGTCCAGCAAATTGCAAAAATCGTAAGAAAATTTGAATTTCGCGGGCTTCCTTGGCGCTTCCCCCTTAAACAACACTGTTTGTTTATTATTGAATCAAAGTGATGCAATATTGGATATACGTCGTCTTAAGAAGGACCAAATACAGTTTTCAGCGAGCTTATACGTTTTCTCATTTAGGCGCTGCAACATTTTTTCGGGTTTTCAAAAAAGTGCGATTACTTAAAATTATAAATATTTTTTAAATCTAATTCTGTCACAAATACGCACAAATTAAGAGCTTCTCGTGTATGTTTATTCTACAGGCGCATACAATGGTTTTAGAGATACACGATTCTGCAAAACGTTACTCCAGCAGGAATTGCAATATCTCGAAAACCTGAAGACGCACAAATTATAATTTCGGTGCACAATTTTGCACAAATATAAGCTCTCTGCCCATGCACAATACTTCTCTCCGATCATTCGTTTAGAATTTTCCTGCTGGAGCAACCTTACTCCAGCAGGAATCGCTTTCCGTTTTTTTCCAAAACGACAAAGCGCACAATTTTTTTTATGTGGCGCACATTTACAGCAGAACACGAACTAATTATACGTTCCATTCAAATCACTCTAGGAGCTACTTTCCTGCTGGAGTAACGTACACTTTGAAAAATCCTGCTTTTACAAAGCTATCAATGGCTAAATAAACATCTAATGTTTGACACTCAAATAATGTTTTATTTAAAGTTGGGTGCACAAAGTTGAGCAAAGTTATCCTTCACAACGCCAGCTACATTGATGACAGGGCTCTAAGGGGACTCTCCCATGGACGTGAAACAATAATGCATCTTCAAGTGTCCAAGTGTGTCAATGTCACAGATGCTGGATTAAAAGAGCTGAAAGCTCTTGATAAACTTGAATCCCTATTGTTGTTTCAATTGGAGAGTGTTGAAAATTTAGAAGAATGTAAGCGTACAATTCAACAGCTCCTGCCCAAGTGTAAAATACTAGGTACAAAAGGTAGGCATGGCAATAAATGATAAACATTGGGTAGGTCCATGTATTGGTATTTTTATTTCTTCCTCATATTTTTTTTTCAGATGGTGGTGAAACAAATGATAAGAAATAATGAAAACATACATTCATAATAATTGTAGGTAAACTTATTAAATGTTATAATTAAATACAAAGTTATAAATCAATTTATGTAAATGTAAATATCGAGACAACATCAAAAAAGTTATAAATCAATTTATGTAAATATGTAAACATCGAGACAACATCAAATACAAACTTGAACATTGAGGTAGTATTTCATTAATATACATCTTCTAATATTTAATTCCTTTACCAACTGCTTCATTGACGTTGCTATATCCATCACGTTGGAGGAGTTCAGCTAATTCATTCTTTATTTTTGAGACAACTGGTGGTCCGTGATAAATCAAAGCAGTGTATATTTGTACAGCACTCGCACCTGCCAAAATCTTATCATAGGCATCCTGGCCTGTGAATACTCCTCCTACACCTACAATGGGAACTTTGCCTGAAACAACAATGTTTTACTTAGGGCGCATTCGACCAAACTGTTATACCGATTATAAGTCTAATCCAGTGAATATTTTTTTCATTTTCGACAGATATTTATACAAAAACTGTCAGACGTCATCAGTTTTACTCCGCGGTTAAAAGATTTCGGTTAAGACGGAAGACTTTGGTTAAGGCGAGGATAGCCAAATAATCGTCGTTTTGTATTGTGTTTTATTCGTAGATACACGGATTTAAATTTTGAAAAAGATTACATATTTCACAATTCGATCTAGATATTTCGGCCATGCGATACACGATTACTTGCACTTTACTGCATCCAATTAAATCGCAGACAGGTCTAAATTATGGTCTAATTATTATTTCATTTGAGTTATATTAGGCTTTTAACAATAAAATTTATACCATAATAAAGGTCGCAAAAAATGTGATATAATTCGGCCGACATAAAGTAAAATATCAAAATACCTATACCACTAATTGCAAAATCAAATGTTTTCATCTTTTCGTGCGCTCGTCCCGTGTCCTTTAGTCCCGAGCGGAACGTATTGGAGGTCGAACGTGTGGCAGTTTTGTTATCGGCTGAGCCAAAAATAGCTTGTAAAAAATAATACCAGAGTATGTTTTATTTTTGGTATAAATCGTCACGTAACGAAAAAGCTTACATACACGTTTTGCTCCCTCCATGCGACTTTTTTCTTTCGAATTGAATTTGGTCAAAAGAAAATCTAAGATGGGGCTGCAAAAATTTTCAAAGTTTTCATCATGGGTGTCGTTTTCATTGTTTTCGAGGGTGCTAAAGCCGATAGTGAGAACAAAATGTAAATCCAAGATGGCAGCTACGTAAATTTCCAAATTTTTCATCATGGGAGTTGTTTTCATAGTTTTCGAGGGTGCTAAAGCCGATGGTGAAGTCAAAATGAAAATCAAGATGGCGGCTGCGTAAATTTTCAAATTTTTCTTCATGGGTAGCATTTTCATGGTTTTCCAGGCTGCTAAAGCCGATAGTGAGGTCAAAATGTAAATCCAAGATGGCGGTTGCGAAATTTTTAAATTTTTCGTCATGGGTGTCGTTTTCATAGTTTTCGAGGGTACTAATGCCGAGTGAGGTCATAATGTAAATCCAAGATGGTGTAACTTTACAAAATGCTAAATTATAACGTTACACTACAAATCGCATTTTACCAAAAAAAAAAAAAATAGAAATATAGAAGGGTTGAGATTGAAGCAGTAGCGAGGTCTTGCGATGAGCACTCGGAAGTCCGGAATCAGGGCCACACCATTTTCATCCGGAGAAATGCAGCGGACGGTAGGTGTTGTCGGTGCTTCAACGCCCTACGCCAAGATGGAGGTAGGCGTTAGTTATATCCCTTTCGGCAATGGTGCCTCCTCCCTTGTGCGGCGCTGATCTGCACTCAGCCGCCCACCCTGGTCTTCTCAAACTGTTCTTTGAGAGACTTGAAATTGAAGAGCCTGTCTTCAAACAAAATCGGCCGTACCGAAGTCAACATTTTGTCGGTTTACACACAAACTTTAAACGTAAAAAAAAAAATTCATATAAACACGTATCATATTACTACTAGAGAAAGATTTAATAGCATTTTAGTTAAATATTTTTGAGGTTTTGAAATTAAAGGAAGATTGTTCGTCGACATGAAGGGATAGTCAGACTGACAGCCGGACAAAATAATCTTTTTTTTTTGGTAGTCGGCCAGAAACAATACGGCGGCTACAGTGACCTGACCTTAAACACTAGCTTTATAAAAGGTTTGTTAACGTTTTTAGAACATTAAAAATGAAACATGACAAATGACAATGTATGATGAAAATGTCAATGAATGAAAATATTTTGTTTTTCACAAAAATAGAGACTTACTAATGTAAAATGCAGTTTAGAAAGTATGTTTTGTAAAGTAATAATTTTAATGAGTGTCCTGTGATTTCATATCTGAAAATATAAGATTCAGGTAACAGGAATTATTGAACACAACCAGCCCTTTTACTGCAAAATATATAAATAAACTAAAGGATGTGGATTCTGTGAAGCGGTATACATCAATGGCGGCTGCAAAAAAAAAATAAAATTATTCATCATGGGGTCTCGTTTTCATAGTTTTCGAGGGTGCTTGCTAAAGCCGATAGTGAGGTCAAAATGCAAATCCAAGATGGCGGCTACACCGTAGGCGCGGGCTTGCGGACGGCGAGCAATGGGTAGCTCGCCGTCCGGTAAGGACCAAGCCCGAGTCGATGGCGCGTCGTGTTCCACGCGCGCCTCAAAGAGATGTCAGCACTATTGACGGGGTCCGCTAGGGCCGATGCCAGCTAGGGTTGCGGGATGTTCGAAAGAGTTACCGTGGTCCCGGCACAGGCAACAGAAGGAACACGGGTGGGTTTTAGTCAGTAAAAGTCTGACACACCCTCCCGCTCCGCCCAGAGCGGGAGAAGTCATTTGATGATTTCCCATCCACAAAAAAAAAAAAAAAAAAAGATGGCGGCTAAAAAAATGTTAAAATTTTTCATCAAGGCAATCGTTTTCATGATTTTCGTGGGTGCTTTAGCCGATAGTGAAGTGAAAATGAAAATCCAAGATGGCGGCTGCGAAAATTTTCAAATTTTTCATGGTGGGTATCGTTTTCTTTAATTTCTTGGGTGCTTAAGCCGATAGTGAAGCCTAAATGAAAATTCAAGATGGCAGCTGCGAAAATTTTCAAATTTGAAAAAATAAGTATCATAAAAACGATACCCATGATGAAAATTTTAAAAATTTTCGCAGCCGCCATTTTGGATTTTTATTTTGACTTCACTATTGGCTTTAGCTTTCTAGAAAATAATGAAAACGATACCCATCATGAAAAATATGAAAATTTTCGCAGCCGCCATCTTGGATTTGGAACCGGAGTAACCGACATGGCCTGCAGAGTAAGCAAACTAAAGTGGCAGTGGGCTGGCCATGCTTGTCGAAGGACTGATGGCCGGTGGAGCAGACGAGTTCTAGAGTGGAGACCACGTATCGGCAAGCGTAGTGTGGGACGCCCCCCAGGTAGATGGACCGACGACCTTAAGAAGGTGGCTGGGACAGACTGGATGCGGAAGGTGGAGGACAGGGTGTTGTGGCGCAGACTGGGTGAGGCCTATGTCCAACAGTGCACTGCGATAGGCTGAGTTGATTGATTGATTGATCTTGGATTTACATTTTGATCCAAGATCAATCAATCAATCAACTCAGCCTATCGCAGTCTCACTATCGGCTTTAGCACCCTCGAAAACTATGAAAACGAAACCTATAATGATTTTTTTTTTTATTTTCGCAGTCGCCATCTTAGATTTTCATGTTGACTTCACCATCGGCCTTAGCACCCTCGAAAACTATGAAAACGATTGCCATGATGAATAATTTGAAAATTTTTGTACCCATGATAAAAAATTTGAAAATTTCTACAGCTGCCATCTTGGATTTTCATTTTGACTGCACTATCGGCTTTACCACCCTTGAAAACCATCAAAACGATACCCCATGATGACAAATTTTCGAAATTTTCGCAGCGGCCAGCTTGGATTTACATTTTGACCTTACTATCGGCCATAACACTCTCGAAAACCATGAAAACGACACCCATGACGAAAAAAAATTAAAATATTCGCAGCCGCATTGCTTTTTTCTGTGACGCAACTTAGTACCTACTTGAGTTCGTAAACTCATGAGCGGTGCACTTGGCACGCGCGTCTCCCGCGCATCGTAACTTATTACGTATCGCTACTGGCGGGGGCTGGGGTAAGAGCTAAATACCTATGGCGCTAGGGTTAAAGCGCCTACACACGGCCCTAAAATCAGAGGCAATATCGGGAGAGTGGTGATGGGGATGAAATCGGCTACTACTCTACACACGTCCCTGCCAGTTAGTACGTAACCCACCGTACAGCAAAGTGCTCGTCGATCCAAGATGCCACCTATACTCTCAAAAAATCAAAAAATAGGCATCGCTCTGGCACTTGTTATGCGACCATGTGTAAAGTGTCTTTACCGACCTCTTCATTGTACGCTTGTAATAGCATTTTAAAGGCCTCCTGCCTCATGTCACGGTTAAAATACTCTTTATCTTTTTTATCCCATAAATACGACAACTCCTTGAAAAGATTAATTGTTTTCGTCCAGGCCTCTCGCTCCTTCTCCTTCGCCATATCTCCGCACAAAATAAAAATTGATTTACAAAAACACGCCATGTTGCCACTATAGCCGCACGCGCACTACGGTGAAATCGGTTCCGATTTCGCTACACACGCACAGAAAACGCTCCCTAGACGATAATCGGCCCTAAATCGTGAGCTCGCCCGAACCAATTTCTGAGTTAGGGGTAATAATAATAATACTGATTACGATTTGCCTACTGACGAGGCGATAAAGGGAGCGATCTAGGGTGCTCCCCACCACTTCCCTCATATTGCCTCTGATTTTAGGGCCGTGTGTAGACGCTTTTAGCGTCGCCTTAAATCAGCCCATATTCATTTCAGCTAAGTTCTTCATTGGATGTCAGGAGATTATATCAAACAGAGTGGTGACGACATAACGGCATTAAATGAAAATGCGATCCCCACTAGTTAATCAAAACACTTTAAAATTATCAAATTAGGTATTAGTATTATTCCGACTCATCACCTGGAGACATTCATGAAGGAGGAATTTTGGCCAACGGGTGTCGTGTATCGGCGTTTTCGCGGCAGGCTACATGACACCACGACTCAGCGCAAAACGTCGCCGACCAAACGTAGTAAATAGATTTTGTAGTGATGATTTTATTATGTATGTTTTTTTTTTTTTTTGTAAGACTATTTTGTGTATTTTATCTATGGGCCTTAGTTGCCTGAAAATAAAGCAATTATTATTATATTATTACACCAAAATTCAAAAATCTAATTTTTCAAACAAACTAAATGTGAAAATAATCTTAAACTAAACACAACAGCCTTTATAATACTGTCTACTAACCTCATCTGACCTGTAGGCACTGCACGTAAGAATGGCAACAATGCTCCCGTTCATGAGTGGTACTTATTTGAAGGTCTCTTATTTAAAAAAAATGGTGCGCGGTATCTATCCCCGTCCCGCTCGCCGCCTGCCGCCCGCCAGCCTTTTCTATCACTATTCACTAGGTTCACGTTTCATTTAAACACATAGATCATTAAATCAAAACTTACACACTTCAATCATGAATAAATTAAATTTTTAATTGCTGAAATTGTCCACAGTTTACTCTAATACACATGTGACAACGTCTTGTGATATTGTTTCTTACTTTCCCTAACAAGTCACTACTGATAGCCATTGCTTTTAATTAATTAAAAGCGTCAATAATTGTCTCGCAGTTCCTCTACGGTATTCACATCATGAGCATAAACCTCATTTTTAATAAATCCCCATAAAAAAATCTAGTGGTGTGAGGTCGGTGACCTTGCTGGCCACCGGCGAGGTCCATATCGGCCAATCCACTGCTGTCCAAACATATCAGTGAGACACTCTCTGGCGCTCACCACAGAATGTGCAGGTGCTCCGTCTAATTGGTACCATAGCTTTCGACGGACGTCAAGGGATAATTAATCGGTGTATTCCGATATTGGGCCCCTGAGGAGATCCAGGAACTTTGCCACTGTGACGTTACCCTCAATGAACACCGGACCAATGATTTGATTTCGGTAAATCCCAGCCCACACCTTCAGAGAAAAATGGTACTGATGAGAAGATTCTCGGAACAAATGTGGATTTTCTTGGGCTCCAATAACGGAGACTTTGTCTACTCCAGATATCATTTCGCATAAATGTGCTTTCATCTGTCCACATTACACTGTAAATAAATTCAGGGTCATCAGTCATTTTTCTCTGTAACCAACGGCAATGTTCTTCTTGGATTGGCCTATCTCTCGGTAACAGCGCCTGAACTTTAGTGTATTTGTATGGCCGCCGTTGTATCTTTTCTCAATATTTTGAGTACAGTTTTGTTGTGTGATGTACTTGAAACTGGCGTGCGGCCCTCCGCAGACTAGAAGTTGGGTTGTGCGTAAAATAATCTAAAACTCTTTGTTCTAATAGCACTGATATTTCTTGTGGAGGAACACCCGCGCGAAGTGAGACCAGAGGCTGACTTTCCCGTAATCTTTGAATAGCCGTCAATCGTGCGGGAGTTTACCGGGCATTTTCGGGAGTCACCATGTCTTTGAAGATTATGTTCTTAAAGCTAGGGTCGCGTTTTGTTGACACTCACCATTAATTAAGATGATATATACTCCATAGCAGTGCAGGAGCTCGTGGCTAAGTAATAACAGCCGAACGGGTCGATCCTTCAGGTTAAGCTACGCTTGCCGGGGTTGTCCGTGGATGGGTGACCATCTTTACATATCGACACTCCTCCGTGCCTCGGAAAGCACGTTAAGCCGTTGGTCCCGGCTGTCATTCGTAGATCTTTGACAGTCGTTACGGGTCGTCAGAAGCCCGAAAGTCTGACAACCAGTCTTACCAAGGGGCATCGTATTACCCAGTTACTGGGTTGTGGAGGTCAGATAGGCAGTCGCTCCATGTAAAATACTGGTATTCAGCTGCATCCGGTTAGACTGGAAGCCGACCCCAACATAGTTGGGAAAAGGCTAGGCAGATTGATACTCCATAGCAGTGCAATTGAAACGAGGCATTCTGATCTTACAACCAACTAACACGAAGTAATTATCACACTATTGTTGACGGTAGGTACCGTAAACTACCAAACTCTACTACATTTATACACAATCGAATATCAATTTCGAATTATCAATAACTTATAAATAACACAACACAACAGTAAAACTATTAAAGCTATATACTGTATGAAATTGCAACAAAACAATGTTCAATTTTACACAAAAACAATTATTATTAATACGCGCGCGGCAGGCACGTATCCAGACTTTTGGTTCGGGGGGGGACAAACATTGAAACAACCATGTGAACTGTGTGAAAATCGCTGTAATCACTGTACTATAATTTTCACTGTACTATACTATAATTAAAGAACACGCAAGCGAATAAATAAACAGATGGCTTAAAACGTTTTTTTTTTTCAGTCAGATTTCGGGGGGGGGGGGGGGGATAAATCCCAACTATCCCCCCCTCTGTATACGTGCCTGGCGCGCGGCAAACCACTGTAACGCATAGAAATTTTAAAAAATCATGCTCTCACAAACCTTTATGAGAGCATGATTTTTTTTTTCACACCATTCACACCACATTTCATTTTGTGACACCTGTCACACGCACTACGCATGCATCACACACGCATGTCATCACGGACACGCACTAGACAGTGGGCCAGGAACAAACTGCATCAAAAAAACCCTAGATGTATTTCTTCCCTTTTCATGCACAATAAATCTTCCGAATGCGGAATTCTGGCCATACCGCTGTTAAACTCGCGAAGGTTTGTGCGGTATGTTTAAGGGTTCAACAAATGTTTATAAATTATATCGATTAATAAAAAGTAAAGTGAGAGTATTTTTGACCACACATACTTTGTTTAGACAAAAATGTCGAAATTGACAATGTCGCATCTTAACAGTTTACGAAACTAATGGTGCACCTCGGCAACCTTTGTTTGCCTATGATAATAGGAATTTTATCATTATTGTTGTTAGGTCTAAATTCAATTAGCAATACAATACAATATTGTATTATTTCTGAGTAGCGAGCCACACATTCACATCAAAACCTATACAAACCTGATATGAATGATCTAATGAACATGCGTGGCGAAATCGTAATGTATTCACATCATGTGTTAAAATTGATAAAGTAAAAAAGATTCCTGTGACTATACCATTGATTATAATTTGACAATTTTTGGTATATGTACTACTAATGCGATACCCAGTATATGGTATCAGTTAATGTCGTATTATCCCCCCCACTCTGTATAACTCATGTCATGATGCCCCAGTTTTGATATATCAGAACAAACAACCTGCAAACTGTTGGTAATACCATTAATAATTAATGCAATTATACCTTTGGTCATTTTATACATCTGCTCAATCATTTCTGTGGATTTGACAGTAAGTGGTTTTCCACTTAAACCCCCTGCTTCATTTGGAAACTCAGTATTCTGTAGTTGAGGTCTGTCAATTGTAGTATTTGAGATAATCAGGCCGTCCACTTTGCTTTCTTTCTTTAAGATTACTGAAACAATCTCACTCATTTCATCATTGCTTAGATCTGGTGCAAGTTTAAGTAGTAATGGAGGATTATTATTGGCCTTCATAGCATTTCTTGCATTATTAACTTCTTTCAGAAGTTGATATAGTTCCCCTTTCTTCTGTAATGACCTTAGTCCTGGAGTGTTAGGACTGTAAAACAAAATTGATGAGTGACTTAGATAGTTATTAGTAAAAAGAATGTTGAATAATATTTTTTTCAAATGCATATTTTGTACCTGCTTATGTTTATTACAAAATAATCAGCTACATTCGAGAACTTTTTTATTCCTAAAACATAATCCTCAATAGCATTATCAGACAACTTATTTTTTCCTAAATTGATGCCCAATAATCCTTTATCCAGAAGTGGTTTTTCTATCATATCTATTTTCTTGTACACTTTATCATGACCTTCACTATTGAAACCATATCTGTTAATAACTGCCTTGTCTTCAGGTAAACGAAAAACTCTTGGTTTAGAATTTCCAGGTTGTGCTTCTGGTGTCACTGAGCCAATTTCCACAATAGAGAATCCTAATTTTCTCAAACCTATTACAGCATCACCATGTTTATCAAAACCAGCTGCTATTCCAATTGGGTTATTCAATTCATATTCCAGGAATTTTGTTTTCTGAAAAGTTACAATTTATATTTTATAGGTAACACACAAGGAACAGCGGAAAGTTATGTTGGTAACCTTTGCCCAGCAGTGGGACAATGCAGGTTGATAAAAAAAAATACTACATTGATTATCATTTTGATTGTAATATGGACTTACCAATACTTGTGGATCATCAGCTTTTTCAGGAGGAAAAAATCCATATTTTATAGCTGCCACTCCAAGATTGTGTGCCCACTCAGGACTAAGATATTGACTAAGTGGTTGTAGAACATTAGTGTAATAACCATCAAAATCTTTTTTGTAATAAATTAACTGATATGCTAACGATCCCCCAATAGTTACAGTACATAAAGATTTGAGTTTTTTCTGAAATAAATAGGTATATTTAGTAGGTATGTTTTGTTATCTTTCTGATTTTGAAATTACGCAGGTTTCCATGGTTAGTACGCAGGTTTCCATGGTTAGTATACAAGTTTAATAGCACAGAATTATAGTCCTATAACAGAAAGTTAGATTTTACTTACGATAGCTTCTTTTTTGCCTGCCATTGTCGTTATAAAGTTTTTTTTTTTAAATATATATTATTAAAAAAATCCTTTCGTTTGGATTAGAATAAAACTATAAAATTGAGCACGCAGCATCAGGCCAACAGCGCCCTCATACTTAATCTGTCACTAAAAGTCCACAGCTAAAATTGTAACAGTGACAGGTGTGATCAGTGACGGATCAGTGTCAGTTTTAATGTCAATGTAAAAAATGAGCGCGTTCAATAATTTCGCTCCATTCGACGATATCTAGATGCCAAGACGTGAAGTCCATGGTAGATGCTAGATGCACATTGCTGCGCATTCTATCATCACATCATAAATACATCATCCCAGTCGTAGACAGAATCTCTGTCTACGATCCCAGTCAAAGAGCAGTCAGAAGCCCAATCAATTCCTGTAACTAAAAACGTTCAAAATCTAGTCCCAATCTCATCTCAGCGACAATGTAAAAAACTAGTCAAAAATATAGAGAATTTATTTATTCAAAACAAAATAAGGGCCACTTGTTATTTTTACATTTCAGTGTAATTTAAAGAACAATAATTGCTAAGTTGCAAAATATTGATGTTACGAACTCTTCGATGTCTAACCTCTTTGATGTTATGCTTGAGATCAAATGCCGACTATAATTTAAAAAAAAAATGGATTTTAAATTTTCTTGTAATGTTGTTTCGATTTTTCTTTAGGTTTTGTTTCGATTAGCGGCTTGGTATTCTGAAAATTATCATAATTTTAAAGGAGAATGGGCACCGAACTATGGTTTTATGCCCCGAAGCCCAATAGCCATAAGATATACAACGTGGATCTGGACGTACGACATAAAATTAAAATGAGCACAATACTAGTCCATCGAAACATTTTAAAACAGGAAGATTAGTAGTTAATGGAAAATTAAAAAATTGCAGTTTTCAAACAAAATAAATAGCAGAATCAACTGCATAAAAAGTAAACACGCTTTATCCACGAAACGTCACTGACCAACTGTGCGGTGCGGGGTGCGGGGCGCGGCGGTGGCAATGTTTACCTATTATTTCGGACTCGGATCTACAGCATGTTGAAAAATAAGAAAATGAAAAATAATTTCCTGTGGCTAAAGTATTCACTGGATCTGATTGATTTTTTGTATACGGGTAAAGAACATGATTGTCTTTACGTGGTTTAAAGGAATGTCAATCGTCCTGTTCCACCTTGTATACCAATGCAAAGGGCTTTTCAAAGGGAACCTTTCCTACTAATACGACTTTTGCCGATTGTTAGTCAGTTTTGAGGTAATGACCTAAATAGAGTCCGACCAACGAAAGCTGCCCAAGAAAAAAGGCGGGAATTTTAACAAATCAAGAGCTGTTAACCCTGGCTATACACAGATTAAACGGAGTTGATACTATTTATTTTTCAAGACATATTATGCGATATTTAGGTCAGTATTTCATATTTATGTACATAGACCATAGTAACCTTATTACCCTTGATTTTTACTTAGAACTTAATTAAACCACCATTACCTATGTATTCGCGCAATGGTGGATAAGCAAGTTAGCGTTACCATATTTCGCCGTGAGGATGATCATTATCAGTACCAAAGTTAAGCTCTAAACGAAACAAGCTTGGCATTTTTTAACTTCCGCACATTGAAGTTCACAGCTACAGAAAAGGTTGAATTAAACAAAAAGTAATTACTATACATTTATTAATTAATGGATTTTGCGCATGAGGGAGTGGAGACAACGCGGCGAGCTTTTTTCCAAAGCCTGCATACATGAAGTTGACCGTTTCAGTGGTCCCAACGTAATGATTTGAGGTGGGATTAGCTTACATGGCAAAACGGAGCTCGCTATTTTTAAATGAGGGTTTCGTAACTGCTCAGCGGTTACATCGAGGAAGTCAGCAGGCCTCATGTGATCCCATTTGCACAGCAAATGGATCCTGGGTTTGTCTTGATGCAGGACAATGCCCATGCACACTCAGCGACCCAGTCTGTGCTGGAAGACTCACATTCAAGTTTTACCGTGACCAGCAAACACTCTGGACTTGAATCCAATCGAGCACATGTGGGACTAATTGAAACGTAGGGTTAGAGAGAGAGTAAGCAAGAGTTCTGTAACCAGCAACAACCGACTGACGCTTTGAAAATTGCCTGGTAAGAGATTCCAGCTGAAAGCCTGAGGCATTTGAACGTGAGCACGTATTCATTCATACGCCCATGCGATAAGTTTGTGCGGTTGCAAATGTGGTTTGCGGCACCAAAAAGTACCTATATTATGTTCTGTGTGCGGCACGCAAGTGCCAAGCGTGTAAAACTGGCCAACAGCCAAGTTGTCAAAAGGTCATTCTGTCAGTGTCAAACTTAATAATCCAACTCCAATTCTGCATTCCGAATTACACCATATTCGCTTACAGCTCAGAACGCAAATTATTGATGTGAGCGCTGTGAGCGATTACGGTGTTTTTATTTTATTTTTATTTCTTCAGGACAACAAACAATTGCGTAATGATGCTAAATACTAGTACAGATAGATTTTAGAACATTTGAGTAATAACGCAACCAGCACCGTTATCCGCATAATAATACAATAAAATCTTAATTAGGTACAAGCAAACTTATGCAAACAAAAGATTAACTGTTATACTGCGATTTACACAAAACTTAGTAAAAGGTAGACAAACAATTAACAACCAACTTCGAAACATTGAGCCATAATGCACTACGTAGTACAGTATAACTCAATGCCACGAAACTCGTCATCAGATCTTAACATAATTGAAATGCATGCAAACAGAAAATAATTTAGCAAATACGTCTAATGTATGTGACGAAATTATATCCGGACATATAAAATAAAACATATTAAAATAAGATATAAAGACATACACATCAAAATTGAGAACCTCCTCCTTTTTTTGAAGTCGTTTAAAAATATAAACAAGCAAATCTGTAAAATGTTGACATTATGAGGAAATGTGATCAATTTTTGCACAGATACATTTTTCTTGAATTGGGTAAGTGACAAAACAAACAAGTCGATATCAGCAAAATTATCGTTGTAACTTTTCATAATACGCCGTAAAGGAGCTCGTTCGCCTGCGTTAGTCCTGCACGGCTAGGGCTTGGGGGCAAATAGACTATGAGTCTATGTGTCGCGAATACGTTGGGAGCGACTAGGTATGCGAATATAAATCTGATTTATTAGGTTAATGTAATCAAATTCATTTCGACAGACTTTATATAAGAATGATTGATCAAGATACAGTCTCCTTGATTTAAGAGTTGACAAAGAGAACTTTTCCAGGAGAGTATGATATGACGAACGTATCTTAGAAAATGTGTAGTTTAGAAAACGAAGATATCTACGTTGTACTGATTCAAGCTGGTCACTGTATTTATCATAGAGTGGATTCCACACAAAAGTGGCATATTCAAGTTGAGATCTTATGAGTGACTTATATAGTAGTAAATATGTGGAAGGTTTTTTAAATAGGTTGCAGGTCCGCCTTATAAAACCATAAAATTGAAAACCCTTAGCTGTGATGAGTTCAACGTGAGCATCAAAGTGCAACTTTGAGTCAAATAATATACCCAGGTCTTTAATTAAGGAAACTTTTTCTAAATTTGTGCCACAGAGCGAATATGTGAAATGAACGACATTAATTTTTTTGGTAAAAGAGATAGATTTACACTTGGGTAAACTCAATTGTAGTTTATTTGCTAAGCAGTAGACAGAAAAACGATCCAGGTCCTCTTGCAATTTAACACAGTCATCAATAGAGCTTATTTTACGAAACACTTTAAGGTCGTCAGCATACAACAGAAAACCACAGTTTGCACGTATTTACGTCATTTATGAATAAAACGAAGAGCAATGGACCCAAAATTGAGCCCTGCGGCACACCAGATGTCACGCTAATCACATCAGATGAAAACTCCTGGACTACAACCTTCTGAGTTCTATTTTTCACGTACGATATAAACCAGCGAAGCAGACTCCCACGGATACCGTTAAATTAAATTTTTTGTAACTACTTTTTTGTAACTTTTGGTGTAACTCGGAAAGCAGTCAATTATTTGCAATCCGATTTAGATGGGAATACACGTCAGGTTTTTTCATCAGATTGTCGGATTCGATAGTCTGATCCGGCTATCGGAAGGCGTAGGAGCCATTAGTTTGTATGAACATTCAAGACACGTCCGATCTCTCCCGCCGACTCAGTGGTCTCGAACGTCATAGAGCGAGATCGGTAGAAAATCGGTATATTTGTACCCAAAATCGGTATTTGACAAAAAAATACAATATTCAAGCAATTTTATTGAAAAAAAAAAACTTACAGACTAATTTATAACGAGAGCCCATATCGGTAGAAATACCGAAAAATCGGTAGGTTCGATACCACTGCGCCGACTTGCCAGTTGATTCTAGCGTTGACACTGAACCAAATAATATACTTCTCTCTGACGAGAGCACTGAACGGACGCATGATTATGGTTCGGAAAATGAGCGAAAATTATTCTTAAATTAATAATAAAGTTTGTCATTATTTAGTTTTTCAAAACTACACGTCAAAGGGATTTTAGGGGGTGCTAAAGTTTAGAATTTTAAAGCGTTCCTAATGGTTACCTCGAATAACGGTATTAAAACTTTTGACAAAAAATATAGAAGTCTTAGGGATCAGAAGCCTAATTAATTTTTTAAAAAGAAAATGCAAAACGACCTACAACTATTTATTTAAATTAGAAAAACCGTTACAAAAAATAAGTTTAAATATGATCACTAGTACGCGTCCGTCCCATCCGAGCTCCGCAGCAAAGTGATCGAGGTGAGTGAGCACATGGCTCATGGTGTGTCACTCCCTCCACTGACAGCGGCATTACAACGACGTTATGTCCCCACCCTCTCAGCTGTCAAATCCTCTAAGGATTCTCTAAGACGGCCTTTCCTGACAGCTGAACGTCCTCATCAGCTTGGCTTCCTGATTTCAGCTCTTCGTCCGTCTGGCCACCACTGGATGGGTTCTCCAATGGTAGGCTTCCTTGCGCCTGGTCATTATCATTTGACTCGTCACCTAAAACATGCCAACATAGAAAAATCAACACAGCATTCTGAAAGCTTAACTTGGAGCTACCCATTACAATGAAACTACAAGCGTTTTACTACAACTTCAGGCAATAACATCAAAATGGGTAACAGATAGGTTATCGTAACACCAATGAAAGAGTTCCGGACCTCAATCATTACTGAAACAATAACAAAATCACCTGGCAACCACTATCGGGGTTCCAGTAATCGAAATCACCTGGCAACCACTATCGGGGTTCCAGTGACCACACTACCACTTGGGCATACGTAAAAGCTGCCACCATGCTGCTTTTACTTACCACCACCGAGATGATCGAAGAATACTTCGCAAGCATCCGGGGTCCACTCACCACGCCACTGAACCATATGTTCTGCGGCGGTTTGGGTTTTCTTGCCGTGCAGCAAGCAGCTCGAGCTCGTACGGTGATGTGGGAGCGCTCGTACCACCTTGTACGGGCCACGCATCCCGGAGTCCAGCTTCCCCGTGCTCTGCGAGCCCTTGCTCACGAACACAAAACTGCCAACGACAAATGTACGCGGCTGATGGCGACGCTCGTTGACGTACGCATCCTGCCGCTGTTGATTTTCAGCAAGCAATTCAGACGCCCTCTGTCTTCTCAGCGTCAGAAGAGCTTCTCGGTTAGGGTGTGAGTCGTTCAGCGCGACGTCTCGCACAAGAGACCTCAGCACTGGAGTAGTCTCTTCAACGCCAGTCAACAGCTGCAAAGGTGATGTGCGGGTCGTGGCTTGCCTTGTTATGTTCAAGTTGAGCTGCACCTTCCACAACGCATCAGACCATTGCGCACCCTTGTTGTTCGCCTCTATCCGCAACATGTTGAGGACAGTCCTGCAATAACGCTCAACCTGCCCGTTTTCACGGTGCATTTCAGGCGTGATAAAATGTATGTTACAGCCTAACTCAGTAACCCAGTCTTGAAAGGATGCACTTTCGTACATTCTGCCACGGTCACACACAATTGTTCACGGAGTACCGAATAGGGAAATGGTATTGGAAAATACGCGTTTCAACTCGGCGGTATCTTGTCTGTACAGGGCGTACAACAGACAATACATATTTAGTAAAGGCATCTACCACGAGGAGTATGTATCGAAAACCGTTTGACTCCGTTAGGAGACCAAGGACGTCAGTGTGAACCACTGAAAAGGGTACCATCGGCTTCGTCCAAGATTCTATGGGTTGCCTAGGAGCACGAGGGACTTTGTTATGTGACAGACAAACAATACAATGACCAACATATTTCTTAATAAAAGCTCGTAACCCAGGAAACCAAAAATGACGCAATATAAGCTCAGTAGTTTTGTCTATTCCTATATGATCGTGATCATCAAACACCCTTAACAAACTAAGTCTATGCCCTTTAGGGATAAAACAAAGGAGACGAGAGTCTTCACCAGTTGGTGAATACTTGTAGAACAATAAATCGTTCCTTATAAAAAACCGAGTAAGATCCAATTGACCATCCCTCAGCTTTTGCATTAAGCTTTGAGTTTCAGAATCAGCCGTCTGAGCAATCTTCGCCCAATTTCGCGGATATCGAATTTGAAGAACAGTAGCGGGCTGACGGCTTAGAAAGTCTGCGTGTGCATCACCTTTTCGATACTCAAGCGTGAACTGAAAGTCTTGCATGTAAACCCACCAACGGGCCACACGAGGCAACAAGTCCTTTTTACGCTCAGTCAATTTCAATGAATTACAATCGTTTACTATTTTAAACTTTATGCCTATTAAATAATGCTGAAAGTGCTGTAATGCGCGAACGATTGCCAACGTCTCGAGTTCGTAACTGTGGTAACGGGACTCGGCACCCTGCGTGGATTTACTAAAGTATCCTACGACTCGCTTCCGTCTACCCTCATGTTCCTGCAATAAAATTGCACCATAGCCGATTGCACTGGCGTCCGTATGAAGCTCAGTGAGCAGATTGCGATTGAAGCTTGCTAAAACAGGTTCCTCGGTAAGACTTTTAATAACAAAATCACGTACCAAGTCTTGCTTCGCGCCCCATACAAAAGGCTGATCTTTTCTAAGCAATTTGGCAATACAAGCAGTTTTTGAAGCGTACCCAGCAATGTACCTCCGAAAATAGCCCGCCAAACCCAAAACCTGACGAACGCCTCTTACATTAGATGGCTTAGGAGACTTAACTACAGCTTCAGTCTTACCAGGACTCGGCCGTACCTGACCATGACCAATAAGCCTACCTAGGTATTCTAACTCGGTGTCTAAGAACGTGCATTTTTTTAGATTTACTGAGAATCCTGCGTCAGTGAGTGTTTATACCTCTCGCAAAGTTTTCAGACCGTCACTGACAGAATTCGACGTTATTAACGCATCATCGATATAAATCAACACCTTACCGGTATCCAGCAGGTGCTTCAGGGTTTTGGAGATGATGCTTTGATAGACAATAGGTGCATTAGCGAACCCATAAAGCATTTTCAAATATTCGTAATGCCCTTCAGGCGTTACAAACGCTGTACTAATAGAGTCATCATCCTTCATCGTCACCTGATGGAAGCCTGTTGCCATATCAAGACTTGTAAAAAATTTAAAACTGCCCAGCCTGTCAATGTGATCGTCGATCAACGGTAGCGGAAATCGCTCTTTAATAGTGACGAGAGTGAACTCTGTAGTCGACGCACATCCTATCAGACCCGTCCTTTTTTTTACGAGGATGATAGGACTCGCGTAATTAGACTGTGACTCGCGAATAATTCCCTTAGTGATCAAAACATTAACTATCTCGCGAACGCGACACTTTTCGTCTGCGGAGAGTTTATAAGGTCGATAGTGAATTGGGATATCGCTATTAACTTTTATCTCCATACAACCCGTGTTTACTGTAGAGGTCGCTGTGTGTTAACAGAGCTAAAAAATACTCTTTTTCGTCACCTACTAAAGGCGTCCTTATCTTAGGTAACTCTACAGTCGACATGTTGTTTACACACGAAACTCTGACTAACTGTTGAGAATTATTTGTTCGAGTATACGTAACTCCGCTACGATTTAAAACATCAGTGCCTATCAAAATCGGAGCCTGAATACAATCCGGGAGAAGAACAAACAAATCTACTTCTAGAGATAATTCGGGAAATTCAATAAGTGTGCTTACATACGAAGTGGACTCTATATCTTGACTCCCAATACCACGCATACGACGGTAGGTGGGAATTTTATTTAAACTAAGATGCTTTAAGACAGAATCAGAAATCAGCGAAATATCAGAACCAGAATCAATTAAAACATCAACAGGTACGTTCTGTATAACCGCAGACATCACATTGTTTTGTCTGGAGGAGACTCTGAGCAAAAATTTACTCAAATTATTTTTATTATTTGATTTCGACTCGACACGTTCCTTAACAAAACAAGTTTCAACGGAATGCCCAATTTTTTACAGAATGTGCAAGTCTTAACGGGTTTAGAATTCGACTTTGTTGACTGAAAATGAGAGCTAGTCAATTTGGTTTTAGACGAAGATTTATCAGAATCCGCACCGATTTTTGCTGACATTTTAGGGCAAACGGCCTGTTTGTGACCTACGTTTCCGCATGTAAAGCACACTAATCGATCATACTGCGAGACCTTGCGTTTACGCGGATCAGGGGAATTTGCGTTTGACGTGCGATCAGGATTGTTATTGACAGGTGTCGCGCCCTTAGGTTTTAAGTACACTGACAAAAATTCTACTAATTCCCTTGACTGTAGCTTAGCATTGGCGGTCGCGGCTTTCACTTGGGGATCGGAGATGCCACGGATCACAATAGCAGTTTTTAGTTCCTCTGAAAGCCCCTTAACAATATTCAGTCGCAACAGGGACTTTCGCGCATATTTCAGCATAAGTAGCGAATTTATTAGAATTCGCACTCATGACATCCTATAGCACAGTAGCCATGTCAACTTCGCGTGGGCACAATGACCGGAATTCAATTTTAAAATTGGACCACGACCGATCACTGGTCACCCAATCGTTGAGCCACGTCTTGGCATCACCCCGTAAACACCCACCAATACGTCCCAGGCATTCCCGACTGTCCCACTGACATATCTCGCGCCCACTATCGACTTCCGCACACCACATGTCAAAATCATGCACATTGGGGTCAAAATTCGAAATATAGTAATGCTTAGATTAGCTTAGATCTTACTTGAATTAGGGAAGAAAGTGCGCCCACAATCCTGTCCGCAGCGTCAACCTCCCGCGATGCCTCAGTGGTCACGGTTCTATCTGTAGCACGTGTTTCCGTATATTTCCGTATATTCGAAGTCGCGGTTAATAAAATCTATAAACCATACCGATCACCATACATATCTATCTTTTGACGCAGTCGGGTTTTGCATGTTCATACAAACTAATGGCTCCAACGCCTTCCGGTAGCCGGATCAGACTATCAGATCCGACAATCTGATGAAAAAATCTGACGTGTCTTCCCAATCTATATTACTTTAACACTAAAGTAATATAGATTGGGAAGACACGTCAGATTTTTTAGAATATATACTAGAATAGAACTAGAATATATACTCCATACACATGGAGTATATATTCTAGTTCCTTGCTGCTGAATATGATTGGATTCTCCGCTAGGAGTATGTATATAATATAGTATATATGTGTACAAGTCCTGCCTGAAGTATGTGTTCTGTGTACAAGTCTGTCCCAAGTCTGTCCTTTATTGATTTCATTCAATCTCTATTACTATACTCTATGATTTGATTACTCCTGCTCCTGCCCGTAGATAGAGTGTATTGTCTATGCTCTTGCCAGCCGTTCTGCCCATTGCCATAAACTAAAGTGTATATAGCAGGAGTATTAGTGCATATTAGTGTTCTGTGGTATATAGGGCACAGAGTACTATTTTACATATACATATATATCATATATATATATATAGATTAGGAGTATATGTGTTCTGTGATATAGATAGGGCAAGTCATAGAGTATAGTAATACAAGTTCTGCCTCTTGTAAAAGTAAACATGAATAATATGAATAATATTTTTGTTGTTGTTCCACACAGAGTAGATAATATTGTTTAATTGTTTGTTCATCGATTCACATAAAAAAATGCATGTGACCCTCTAGGACGATTTTGTGTTGTTATTCAGTTACTGTTCAGATAATATTGTTCATGCGACAGGAAATTAGGTTTTCATACAAGCTGACTCCATCTGGTAACTGATTTACAGATTTCAAGTGCCAGTCAAATTTTATTATCAAGTTGATTTACTTTTCGTCGCATCACATAGTCGCTGATAAAAATGAAGGCTGCATTGGTATTTGATAGTGTTAACGATTTGGTGTTTGGAAAATGGGGCTCCGCTTTTATTAAACGTATGAAGACGTTTGGTGTTCAGGCAAGTATTTTTTTCATATTTTTTGTGATTATTCTTGCTCCACACATCGTAATAACTGGATTTATTGGTCAGTGCGTTGTCTTAGGGGCAGACCAAATGTTAATTAGTACCTCCTAAACTTAATACATATCTGGCTGTTTGCAAGCAATATACAATAACACTATAAACATATTAATCATGAGGGTCAGGGAGGCCTCTGCCATGTAGTGCATGAATGATTCATTGTTTCTAAAAAATATTATTTAACAGGGTGAGTTGAATAGGTATTCATCCTTTCAATTTGGGTAAAGAATTTGTTAATAAACATAATATAACATCACGCCTTGTTTCCCGGAAGGGTTAGGCAGAGGTGTACCTATTATAGTACACCCACATTTCGCCAGTTATGTTTATGTCCCATGTTAAAAAAGTGTGAACATATTTTTCTAATACCAGCCTAATGCAGACTATGATGCCCAGTGTTTAATCAATCAATACTTAAACTTGTTATAATCTTCTCAGGAGAATCAAGCGGATGTTACAGAGAACAATACAGTGTCACAACTACTAGCCCCTATCATAACATCCCAGCGTGTTATGGCTGCACAATTTGGTAACACATACTCTTCCATACAGTGTACAGACAAGAGTACACTTGTGTTTGATGAGGTAAGGTAAAATGTATTCAATTGAAATATTCCCACACACCAGGAGTTTGACCAAATATTTGCTTAAATTTGCTATCACAAAAATAACTTTACTTTAGTTGAAATAGGGTTTATTATTTTGTATTGGCCAAAATATGCTAAAATGTAGTGCCAGCCTAAGATGGTTTAACATCAGCAATCCTTTAACATTTCGTGAATATCCTTCAGTGGCTTGATCATGTGTTCATGATAATCAGTGAGGACCATGTTGATGATGCCCATCGTGAACTATTGGACTTCAAAACATTTGTACAACACATTTGTGGCCAGAACATTAATCTGTAAGTCCTTAATTACCTATCAATTCATTTGCATTATATTTAGCCAT
Source organism: Fissipunctia ypsillon (assembly GCA_947568875.1). Lineage (NCBI taxonomy): Eukaryota > Metazoa > Arthropoda > Insecta > Lepidoptera > Noctuidae > Fissipunctia > Fissipunctia ypsillon. Next base: position 11,500,168 of record OX387643.1, read on the forward strand.
ATTATATCACAACATTTCGGTTGACTTGCAATATAGTAATTAATTACAGTGTAAACTCTTTATAACCTCTTATGATATAACATGAAACTTCCTGTAAGATAGAAATTAGTTCAATTTGGTTGGTTTACCTTAAAATCCCCATACATTAATAAACTCTTTATAGCGCAACAGCCATTCTCTATTACAAAGAAATAAGTTTATTATATTTTATCAGCATTACTGTTTATGTCACCAGTTTACAAAAGGCTCCAACTAAAACAGGGGTTCCCAAACTTATTTTGTCTACTGTCCACTTTGAGAATAAATTATTTATTAGCGCCACCATTTTTTCACCTACTTAAAGACCACTACCTAGATGAAATTACAAATCGCCCCCTAAGCCTCTACACAACGCCCCCATTTTTTTTCTGGGTCTCTTACTGCCCTCCTTTAGGCCTGCAGCGCCCACAAGGAGGCGTTATCGCCAACTTTGGGAAAGGCTGAACCCCCCTGCCCCCTGCCTCATTCATTTATTCTGATTCATTTACCTGTAACTTATAACTTACTTACTATACTACCATTTAAGTTTTGTTATTGATGGAAAAGTGTGAAGATAAAAATTGTATAATATGGGAGCTGCATCTGCCAACAAACTGCTGTGCAGTTTGGCAGAAGTAAAACTGATTGTAATAAGTTAACACCACAAAAAAAAAAAAAAAAAATTATCTTTCAGGTATTGAAATTTCTAAGAAAGACACCTGAGATTGTAAACAGCCCCCTTGCTTTTGTTAAGTATTGTTAATTCAATTCAATTATTCTTTATTGCAATCCATAATGTACACATACAGGTGGTGAGTATTAATAATTATAGAAACAATTATGGGCCCTGTCAGGCACAGCAATATTTTAAAAGTAGGAGAGAGGAAGAGCGCTGTAATGATTTTCCTTTACTATATATGTATTTAAATTATTTCCTATCTATTTGCCTTTTACAACATTATTAGTTATTAATATGTTTTTTTTTATTTTTTTTATGTCAACAAAAGTTACATAGATGTATTTCACAAATCTTCTGCCAAACTGCAGGACAGTTTATCGGCAGTGTTCTCGTGGACACAATTCTTAAATATTCTACTTGCCCACCATCCCATCACGCGCGGCGAAAGCACATGCTAGCGTCCCGACCACCGCCGCAGCCCCCCCCCGGTGGGAGACGAGCTACCCAGCGCGAGTGAGACACTACAGCGGCCGCCCGACCGCCCGCAGCACGTCGCGCCGCGCGCATGCTAGCATGGCCGACCCATTCCTGCGTTAGTACATACTAACTAGTACACTTCATACGACGCACTCGCCCAACCCAGTCGCTAAAAATGAACTTATATTTCGATAGAACTAAGCTGCACTTTCCATAAAGCAAGTTAACGCGAATCGCCGGACAAGTACGTCAAGTGAAGCGACATCTTAACAATTTAGGTTCCAGCGCTAGGGACACAGACCCAAATAGTGCTTACGCAGGATATTTTTTAAGGCACTTTTAGACACTGTTTCAGTAGAAATTTCCTTAGGCAATTCGTTTAACAATGTTGGAACCAGCCATTGTCTCGTCCTTTGACCAATGTTGAATGTTCACTTATTTATTTTATTATGGTCAATCTGTTTATTTATTTTTTGTATTATATTATATATTATTATTGCTTATTTAATTATTCGTTATGTATTGTTATTATTCGTTTAGATATTTTGTATTGTAGTTAGTCTATTTGATAACTTATATATTTAAATTAATATTTAATATGTTTATATTTTTATTGTTTTTCTGATCTGGTAAATAGTTTTATCTATTTATTATTGAATTTATCCATTAGATATTCGTCTATTGTGTATAGATAGATAGAATACTCTTTACTATATACATCATAAAAATTACAGATATAAATGTGTGTGTAACTGTAAAAAATGTTATGAATTTTCAAATCAATAATTTGTAACTACAAATAAAGTCCAATAAATAATTCGTGGTTTTTAAATCCTGGGATTTAAACGTCATTAAAATTATTCCGGGATTTTAGAGGAGGTATTATCCACTCTATGTTACTTCCTTCCTTGAAGTTTAGGCAAATTAGCACTACCTATTCCGATCACTGATTATCAGTTGTAAACCAATAAAAATATTAAAAAGTACCTATTGTGATTAGTATTTGGTGGTTTCCCTTTCTTTACTTCACATAACGAAAACTCTATAACGAAAAAAAAAAATGCTCGGTCCCTTGAGTTTTGTTATAAAGAGTTTACACTGTATGTATTTTTAAATTATGAATAAACTCATTTTAATGTTTTATTGGAAGCCATTAACATTCTGTGAACTACTAAATGATCTATTGCTATAATGCTGTTGTTCCAGTAGTGAAACTGTACCCACACCCACAAAGACCACAATTGATATGCCAGGAAATTAAATGAATTCTATTGAAATGACCTTTTCACTGAATAACTTTTTAGTAACTTATATTTGTGTAGGATTTAGTTAAAATTATGTAAACCATGCCTCTTTTACATGGGGATTGGCATTAACTACAGAATCTTCCTGCTTTATATCTATTAAATATGTAGGTAACATCAATCATAATTTTCAGTCTCCATTCTTCAATTTATCAAGATTGGCTCTCAGTTCTTCTGGACAGCCGCACCAAAGGCGACACGATACCCGGTGCCAATGGCGTCATCGGCGAAAGTGGAGCAACTATGGCTGCACTGAATGCCCTCAAAAGTGCTTCAAAAGATATCAAACTACCCTACACGCACAGTCATCTCATGTTATTTGTCGGGGACAAGTTACTTGCACTTTACTCCAGGTAATGAACTTCTTTTATTTAATTCAGAGTTGGCAAATTGGAAAATTATTTCTGGGGTAGGTATCTAGTTAAATGATCACCTGTTGGTGATGGATTAATATTCTGCTTATTATCTTGTTTAGCTATTTATGTAAAGTCATTTAGTCACATAATTTCTGTTATACTGTAGAATAATGTATTTGAATTACTTGTTATGTTCACATCCTTCATTAATTTGTATTCTCTTGTATTTTATTTTATTGTCGTTAAATAACTTTGTTTAAATTTTACTTTTAGTTTATAAGCAACTTAAATAACTTTGTTTAATTTTTACTTTTAGTTTAGCAGCTTCTGTTCAATGTCTTATTTCTTTAAATGTTATGTACACCTATAATTTGTGTATACATTAGCAGTAATACTTTCCTAAATACTCTTATAAAACAATGTTGAATATATATGCTGTTGGTGTTCTTTAATAAATAAATAAATAAAGTAAGAAAAATAAATAACACTATGTCTATAAGCGAAACTGAGCGTATAAGCCCTCAAACTATAGGCAAATGGCGCGATGTTAAATACGTTCCGAGTTTGACTTCAAATAAATGTACTATTTAATTTATATGTATATTTTTGGTAAGGTATAGTTCAGTAAATTTTAGGAACACCACCATCAAATCTATACTTAACCTAAGTTATAGAGCACTAGAAGAATTTAAGTTGGCGGCCGTGATCCTCACCCATACTGTCCAGAAGGTAAAGTACATTTTTTGACGCAGCTATTTATGTTTTCTAGTCGCGGAAGCGAAGACTTATCGCCCCCGGATTTGATTTTATTAAGCATACAATGCATTGCTGCTCAAGAGTATTGGAAGGACCTTAATAACGAAGACTCAGATGAAGAAAATCTAGAAATTAATCGATTGCCTTGTGAGTGTTCTGATAGTTATCTATTTCAATTATTAGTACTATTTAACTTTTCTGACTGCCTCGTTGGTCTAGTGGTCGCAAGCCCTACTGCTGAGCATAAGGTCCTGGGTTCGATTCCCGGGTCGGGCAGTGTTATTGGGATTTCCAATCTGGAATTTCCCAGTAGCAGCCCGGAGCCTGGATTTGTGCTCGGTAGATGGCAATAGGCGCGCCCCCTATTAAATGCGACTTAAACATAACTGGCGAAATGTGGGTGTACTATAGGTACACCTCTGCCCAACCCTTTCGTCCCACTACTGGGTGAAGGCCTTTCGTTCCCAATTTCCACTTGGCTTTGACTGCCACTAGACACCAGTCTTTAAGAATTTTAGAAGAGTTGATTTAATTTCGCTATCTCCTAGGCCAGCCGCGAAGTTGTTTACTGCTATCTGCGTGGTTGTTTTCGCCAATAGCTTTGCATTGTATCACTATCGGTAATAGTGCTGTCAGCCTGCGGCGTGATGCTAACGTTTGACAGTTCTCAATCATCATATGAATACAAAAGGCAATGTTAGGTAATACTCTGTTATTACGAGAAGTTAGGATGCAAGAGTGAGCGAAGCGAGCTCGGGACTTGGGGCACCCCAACAAAGGTTCGAAGGGGATGGCGAGGTCTAGTAAGCGAGCGAACAAAGACCCCGCCAGCCCCTTCGTGCTAACTTTTTTTAAAAACCATTGAGTCCCGCAAAGCGAGGCTCCGTCGACTACGCCTTATTGTTGCTTCGAAAGAAATTCAACCCGCCACGTTCCACACCCTTAATACTTTCACTATTCATACCACAAATCTCGAAACAAGGTTTGGCGATTTTTTTTTCAATACTCAATTCTTTATTGCATTCCATAATGTGTACATATGGTGGTTGGTATTTTATAACATCGAATCAATTATGGACCCTGTCGGGCACAGCAAGGTTAATTTTTAATAGGAGAGAGTATGAAGGCGCTTTTTGTAATAGAAAAAATAATTTAATATTAAATTAAAATAGTATCATTAAATAGTATCGTTTGCTTTTATGGTATTTATATTTTATTTAAGTAAGTACCTATTTGGTTTTAAGTTTTATTTATATATTGCACGATTTACATTATTATCCCTATAATTATAATAAACTAAATATTTACAATTTTATTGAGTCTTGTAGAATGTTATTTTTATTAATTGTGCACTATTATAAATTTTTAAATTAACAGTATTTTAAAATAAATTTATATTCAAAGTGAAATTTAAAATGAAAATGTCAGTTTTATGTAAAAAATAGTTTTTATTGTTGTTAAAATTTATCGCTAAAATATTCGTCAATAGTGTAGTAGCTTTTGATTATCAGAAATTGTTTTAATTTATTGATAAAGATATTATTTTTATTTTTATTTTTTATGTATTCCGGTAACTTATTATATATTTTAATGGACATAACAAATGCACTAGAAGAGTGCATTTTTAATCGTGAAGTGGGTATGTTCAATCTGTTTTCATGTCTAAGTGCAATTTTTGTTTGGATATCTCCTCTTTTGGTATAGAATTGCGGATATTTTCGTACAAATTTACAAATTTCAAGTATGTAGAGGCAGGGCAGGGTTAATATTTTTAGGTCTTTAAAGTAGGGTTTACAGGAGTCTGTATCTTCGATATTTATTAAAATTCTAATAATTTTTTTCTGTAGAATGAATAATGTAGGCGCGTCTGTACTATTTCCCCATAGGATAACTCCATACTTGAGCCATGCAAATGCGTACGCGTAGTATGTTACTAGTGCTGTTTTGAGGTCTGTTGTTTTCTTGATTTATCGGAGAGCGTATGAAAACTTGGATAATTTCGTTCTTACTTTTTGGATATGTGATTTCCAATCTATGTGTGAATCTTTGTCTAGGCCTGAAAGGGTGAATTTATTTACTGTTTCTAATTTTGATCCGTTGTATTTAAAATTTATAATTATAGGTATTTTTTGTCGGGGGTGGAAAGTTATTATTTTTGTCTTATTGTAGTTAATTTCAAGGTTGTGTTCGTTCATCCAGTGTGTTGCAGTGTCAAGTATAGAACTCAATTTTTGGTTTAAATTTATATTATTATCACATGATGTTAAGATAGATATATCATTGGCGAACAATACGCATGACTCATTGATGTGGTTAGGGAGATCGTTAATGTAAATAAGGAATAGCAGGCACCCTATCACACTTCCTTGTGGTATAGAAGCGTTTACGGGCATGTTTTGGGATCGAATTTGTTCTATTTCTTTTGATTTATGATTGTAATGTTCAATTTCTACAACTTGTTCTCTGTTTTTTAAATAAGATGTGAAACATTCGTAACTCTTTCCGCGGATACCGATGTTATATAGTTTTTTTAATAATATATCAAATTGCACCTTATCATAAGCTTTTGTCATGTCTAATAACAATCCTACAGCATATTTTTTATAATTAATTATATCGAGGGCTTCTTGTATGTATTTATAAACAGCCAAAACGGTAGATCGGTTTTTGCGCAACCCATTCTGGCTATCATTGAATATATTATATTTTTCACAAAATGCATAAACACGATCGCACATGGCATTTCATTGTTTCTATGTTATGTACGTGTATCACGCTTCCACAACTGCTTACGGCATGCGGCACTTTAAATGGTCGCGTTATTTTGCCGTGCATATACTCTACAGTAGTCTAGATTAGTGATCTGAACCGGTTTCATAAAAACCTTAGAAAAACTGGTTTTATTAGGCTTTTATGAAACCGGTTCACAACACTAGTCTAGATGGCCTCACTATTATGCCGCAAGCTGACGGCACTATAACCGATAGTTATACAATTAAATGCGGCTTGCGGCATTCTATACACTGTTTTAATGTTATTAATTTCCTTTACTCCATTATTAAGTTCAAGTTTGAAACATCACAGAGAAATGTTTGCAGGGTTGTCAACGGAGAATAGCGCTGTAGTGAATTTATGCGCGGGATCTGCCGGTAGCCCCTGTGCGCCGCATTCGATACATTTGGCTGAAGTCGCGCCCAGGATTACTTTTGTTGTCGTTGTTGATATGGACTTGAGGTGGGTAGCCTAATAATCCTTTATTATTTATTTAATAATAACCAACTTATACATACATAAACACACGCATTTTTCCCATCCTTACATACTCCTTTTGATTTTGCTTCGTTTACGTCCCCTGCCGCTCTATACTGTAAAAATCTCACCATAAAAAACTTAGGTGAAGAGAGTTGTTATTTCACCTAATGCTAAGGAGTGACACTATCGACTGCTCACTATCTGATGCTAAGGATGACACTATCGACTGCTCACTATCTGATGCTAAGGATTGACACTATCGACTGCTCACTATCTGATGCTAAGGATTGACACTATCGATAGCTCACTCTCTGATGCTAAGGATGACACCATCGATAGCTCACTACCTGATGCTAAGGATTGACACTATCGACTGCTCACTACCTGATGCGAAGGATTGACACTATCGATAGCTCACTACCTGATGCTAAGGATTGACACTATCGACAGCTCACTACCTGATGCGAAGGATTGACAATATCGATAGCTCACTACCTGATGCTAAGGATTGACACTATCGACAGCTCACTACCTGATGCTAAGGATTGACACTATCGACTGCTCACTACCTGATGCGAAGGATTGACACTATCGATAGCTCACTACCTGATGCTAAGGATTGACACTATCGACTGCTCACTACCTGATGCTAAGGATTGACACTATCGACAGCTCACTACCTGATGCTAAGGATTGACACTATCGACAGCTCACTACCTGCTGCTAAGGATTGACACTATTTACTGCTCACTACCTGATGCTAAGGATTGACACTATCGACAGCTCACTACCTGATGCGAAGGATTGACACTATCGATAGCTCACTACCTGATGCTAAGGATTGACACTATCGACTGCTCACTACCTGATGCTAAGGATTGACACTATCAACTGCTCACTACCTGATGCGAAGGATTGACACTATCGATAGCTCACTACCTGATGCTAAGGATTGACACTATCGACTGCTCACTACCTGCTGCTAAGGATTGACACTATTTACTGCTCACTACCTGATGCTAAGGATTGACACTATCGACTGCTCACTATCTGATGCTAAGGATGACACTATCGATAGCTCACTACCTGATGCTAAGGATTGACACTATCGACTGCTCACTACCTGATGCGAAGGATTGACACTATCGATAGCTCACTACCTGATGCTAAGGATTGACACTATCGACTGCTCACTACCTGATGCGAAGGATTGACACTATCGATAGCTCACTACCTGATGCTAAGGATTGACACTATCGACTGCTCACTACCTGATGCTAAGGATTGACACTATCGACAGCTCACTACCTGATGCGAAGGATTGACACTATCGATAGCTCACTACCTGATGCTAAGGATTGACACTATCGACTGCTCACTACCTGATGCTAAGGATTGACACTATCAACTGCTCACTACCTGATGCGAAGGATTGACACTATCGATAGCTCACTACCTGATGCTAAGGATTGACACTATCGACTGCTCACTATCTGATGCTAAGGATGACACTATCGATAGCTCACTACCTGATGCTAAGGATTGACACTATCGACTGCTCACTACCTGATGCGAAGGATTGACACTATCGATAGCTCACTACCTGATGCTAAGGATTGACACTATCGACTGCTCACTACCTGATGCTAAGGATTGACACTATCGACTGCTCACTACCTGATGCTAAGGATTGACACTATCGACTGCTCACTACCTGATGCGAAGGATTGACACTATCGATAGCTCTCTACCTGATGCTAAGGATTGACACTATCGATAGCTCACTACCTGGTGCTAAGGATTGACACTATCGACAGCTCACTACCTGATGAGAAGGATTGACACTATCGACTGCTCACTACCTGATGCTAAGGATTGACACTATCGACTGCTCACTACCTGATGCTAAGGATTGACACTATCGACTGCTCACTACCTGATGCTAAGGATTGACACTATCGACTGCTCACTACCTGATGCTAAGGATTGACACTATCGACTGCTCACTACCTGATGCTAAGGATTGACACTATCGACTGCTCACTACCTGATGCGAAGGATTGACACTATCGATAGCTCTCTACCTGATGCTAAGGATTGACACTATCGATAGCTCACTACCTGGTGCTAAGGATTGACACTATCGACAGCTCACTACCTGATGAGAAGGATTGACACTATCGACTGCTCACTACCTGATGCTAAGGATTGACACTATCGACAGCTCACTACCTGATGAGAAGGATTGACACTATCGACAGCTCACTACCTGATGAGAAGGATTGACACTATCGATAGCTCACTACCTGATGCTAAGGATTGACACTATCGACAGCTCACTACCTGATGCTAAGGATTGACACTATCGACTGCTCACTACCTGATGCTAAGGATTGACACTATCGACAGCTCACTACCTGATGCTAAGGATTGACACTATCGACAGCTCACTACCTGATGCTAAGGATTGACACTATCGACAGCTCACTACCTGATGCTAAGGCTTGACACTATCGACAGCTCACTACCTGCTGCTAAGGATTGACACTATCGACTGCTCACTACCTGCTGCTAAGGATTGACACAATCGACAGCTCACTACCTGATTCTAAGGATTGACACTATCGACTGCTCACTACCTGCTGCTAAGGATTGACACTATCGATAGCTCACTACCTGATGCTAAGGATTGACATTATCGACTGCTCACTACCTGCTGCTAAGGATTGACACTATTTACTGCTCACTACCTGCTGCTAAGGATTGACACTATCGACTGCTCACTACCTGATGCTAAGGATTGACACTATCGACTGCTCACTACCTGATGCTAAGGATTGACACTATCGACAGCTCACTACCTGATGCTAAGGATTGACACTATCGACAGCTCACTACCTGATGCTAAGGATTGACACTATCGACAGCTCACTACCTGATGCTAAGGCTTGACACTATCGACAGCTCACTACCTGCTGCTAAGGATTGACACTATCGACTGCTCACTACCTGCTGCTAAGGATTGACACAATCGACAGCTCACTACCTGATGCTAAGGATTGACACTATCGACTGCTCACTACCTGCTGCTAAGGATTGACACTATCGACTGCTCACTACCTGATGCTAAGGATTGACACTATCGACTGCTCACTACCTGCTGCTAAGGATTGACACTATTTACTGCTCACTACCTGCTGCTAAGGATTGACACTATCGACTGCTCACTACCTGATGCTAAGGATTGACACTATCGACTGCTCACTACCTGCTGCTAAGGATTGACACTATTTACAGCTCACTACCTGCTGCTAGGGATTGAAACTATCGGCTGTGCACTTTACCTAAGTTCTGACGGTGATATTTCATAAAAGAGTTCATGCGTATGTAGTATTTCTCTTTCTGGATTTGCTAATTATAAGTCCTGCTGTGAACAACAATAGCGTCACAAGAGTGCTTCTTATTTACAGAGAGGTCGGCGTTTCGGCTTACATGTCAAGTCAAATACTCTCTAATTTAAGACGACTGTTGTTGCAAAGGAATCTGGAGTTGTTGCCTACCACATTAGATTCTTTAGAAGCAGCTTTGAAAAAGGTAATATAAAAATAATAGAATTTATTTTACCTTCCAAAAGTACCTCATTGCTTTATGGGTTTTCTTTTTTTCTATATTTTCAGACGACAGATGCGCTGCGTAAGAATAAATCGAATTCAAATTTATGTGCCCGCCTAACAACTCGTATGCTAGAACTTCGAAAGTCTTGCACTACAACTACACCGTTAACTCCCGAGACAACGGCCACAGCAATGCATACGGCGTTGGAAGCCGTCATTGAACAGTTGAAGCCCGATATCCCGAGCTTGAAGATGGAACAACCTTTGAAGGACTTGAGGGGAATATTGTCGCCCTACGTCGAGTTCCTTTGCGTGAAAGCCAAGAGATACTTCAGCTTGGGATCATATCCTTTGCATATCAGTATTTTAGTTCTACGTATGACTCGACGGTGGTTATCGCTAAGTTTTAAGCACATATCGAACATGGAAAATGCATTGTTTCATAACTCTTTGCTTCTATTTTCATGCAGCTCGTAACCAGACAGATAATTATTGTTGTGAACTAGCTGTTGCCCGCAGCTTCGCCCGCGTAGATGTCAACAATTCCCGTAATTGAATCGAATTTTGTTCAAAATTTCATGGGTTTTAATTTTTTGCGCGGAACCTTAATTCTTTTACTAAAATAAAAGTAGCCTAAGTTACTTCTTATAACCAGTAGTCTTATCTGCCAGTGAAATTTCCCGTCAAAATCGGTCCAGCCGTTTCTGAGATTAGCCGGAACAAACAGACAGACAGGCAAAAATGTTAAAAATAGATTTTTTGGTTAGAGTACTTATCGTATATACTTTCATATGCATTTAGTAAAAAGCTGTTATTTTGATATTGCAAACAGACACTTCAATTTTATTTATTTGTGTAGATAAAAGATAATGCACTTTAACCCAATTTTCTCGTCCAGGCTGCTTTAAATCATGGTGAATGCTTATGGTATTTGATCACATTACACACACGTACTTCATTGCTGTGTTATTGGCAGTGATCGGATATTCGGATGCATATTTACCTAAAGTTGAGGTGTTGGCTAATATGGAATGCACTTTTGTATCGATCATAAAAATTTCTCGATTCAGGAATTGATAAATTTAGTACTTTTTGACTATAGAATCGACACGCACTACCCTTCCTCTTACACCCTACATACACATATATTTGCATCGGGGGTTAAAAATGAATTTCAAGTAAACAAGCAAAAGAATATTTGATCCCGGTGTCTCGGTATTTTTTAAATAAATAATACCATATGTTTTAGAAGTCGTTTCCATACCATGTATTCAATTAGTTTTGCATTCCCGGATTTTCTGGATTGCGGGGATTTATATTAAGAAAGAAAAAAATAAGAAGCCGCTTCCATAATTTCTAAGCAAAAATTTACTTTAGGTAAATATGCATCCGATTATCCGATCTCTAGTTATTGGACATACGATTACTGAAAAGCTGATAAGTGTCTGAGTCATAAACTAACGTTAAAACCGATCCTTGGCAATATTTTTAAGTTCAAAATTTTATGAATCGAGAATTATTTGAATCTTTGGAAGTCTGTAGCTTTTGGCTTTATCAAGTATCTGCTTAGTAAATATTTACGTCAAAACTCATGTTAGCCTTTTGGATTAGTTGACTAAAATACCAACAACTCATTTTAAAGGATAATTAGATAGGTATGACCTAGCAAACTTATTGATCCAGATAGCATTCGATGCAATTTTTTTTCCTAAAAAAATCGCTTGTTTTATAGTTACCATTTGCTTTTACATAGTCATCCCCATTCATGCTTAAATCATTGTATTAAGATTATAATTGTTTTGTGACATTCTCATTTCCAGTTTAACCATCTCTCACAATTTTAAATCTTATGTTAAAACCATGAAAGTTCACAAAACAATCTGTGTCATTTTGAAATCGATTATTTCGCTTAATGTGGGAGTCTCTGAGCACGGGCGAGACGGATGCGAGTTGTTCCCTAACGCTGCACAAGTATGTGGAAGAGTTTCCTGGTCTCATCCACTTCATCTACGTGGACCGCACCGCTGGACGGTTCCTGGCTCCCGACATGGCTGATTGCGCTGACATGCTGGCTCCAGATACGGTAAGGTTCAAAATGGAGTAACGTGTGTAGTTGAAGCTGGCGTCTTTTGCTTTATATTTTATTTATCATTACCTTAATTATTATATTTTATTATCGTTACAACTTATCTCGACGATCGGTCGAAGAAATTAATCGTCCCGTAGGTATTTGGGGAGCCATACAAGTCGTTCTTTGCTATCAGGTACGTCGCGCAGTCTGCCGCAGCTTCGCCGTAGTGCGGGAGGGCTACTGCGCGGCCACGTGGCGGCGCGGCGCGCTGCACGGCTGCGCGCTGGTGTGGTGGGAGCGCCGCGGCGTGCCCGTGCGCCCCGCCGCGCCGCCGCACCCAGCCGCCGTGCGCGCGCTGCCGCCGCCCGGAGATATTCGGGGCACCTTTTACAGGTACTTCTGACTATCAGATGAAGCCAAGTTCAACATATTCGAGTCCAACCACTTTTCATGGAGCTCATATGCCATGCCGCCATACATATTGCTAGTAGACCCCCCAGGAAGTTCCCCGGCATTACGTTTGCGCTAAAGTGAACCATCGAGGAGGGTTTTTGGCATTAGGTTTGAAACCGTGTTATAAAACACTGTAAAACATAGTAATATGTGTTTTCGGGGGCTCTTGTCGCTATATCTAGTATCTCTAAAATAGTCAATATTAATCTTATTTTTAAGTTTCTCTGTTAATTAATGTTATTGGTGTTGTACAGTTTTAATTAACTTTGTATAAATAAATAATCTCAGGGGGTATTTTCATGTAGGGTACATCCAAAATATATTTGTCACCTAAAAGGCCATTTTTGTCTGCTCATTGCACATTGGTAGAATCAGCTTTAGCGATTCAGCATTATACAGAGTGGTCCAAATAGTGATGACCAAAAGAAAAATCTGAATTCCTCATACCCGCCCTGGGTATGAGGAATTCAGATTTTTTTTATCCGAAAATACCTCATGTATGTTCCGCGATTTTTTGTAGTTTTCAAGTTATTTAAAATTTAAGTCTGTCCAACTAAAAACTTAAATCACAGCTATCGATACTTTTTTGAGTAACTTGCAGGAATGTTAGGAAGTTTATTATTTTAAATATGAAAGTAACATTCAAGACACTTGTCACAAAAAAAAAAAAATTGGAAAACTACCCACTACAAAAAAAAAAAATATAAATTTTTGAAGCTCCACCGGCAGAAAACTCTAAAAAATTACAAGAATAACAATCATTTATTGTTTAAGAAGTTACATTCGAGTGCGTCGATTTCTGGAACTCGCACTAGGATTCCCTGTGTCGTGAGATCCAGGCTCCTTCGATTCCGTTCAAAAAAAAAAAAAAAAACTCGAAAACTAAAACAATCGCGGAACATACATGGGGTATTTTCGAATACCCCTGGGTATGAGGAATTCAGATTTTTCTTTTGGACGTTACTATTTGGACCACCATGTATATTGCGTCGGAATTTCAATACCGCAGAATGACTTTCAGTCTCTTTGTCAGACTGAATTAAAAATGTGTCACTGACAGAATCTGACAATTATTTTTAAATTTAATTTAATTTTTAAACATCTTAGGATCGGCTTTATTTCGTGTTGCCAGCTATTGTGCCACGACTCGCTGGCCAAACTCTAGTGAACAACGTCCCATATGTGTTGACTTTTGAGCCTTCTGTTAATTGACAGAAGGCTCACATAACGCAGTTGCTACGCTAGGGTGTTAGTATGAGCTCCTATACGGTCTTTGTACGCTTTTTACTTTGTGTTCGACTTCCTCCTTACCTGTTTTCATTTCTGTGTACTCATGTAATTCACTGGTTCTGATAAATAGATGAGGATTAGTTATCACTTTGAGTACTTTATTCTGGAACCGTTGTTAAAATCTCTATGATAGACATTTTTTGCTGGTCCTCTTATGAGTTATCTCATTGCCATATGTCCAAACCGGCTTGATTATAGTTTTATAAATGAGTATCTTATTTTCCACGGTGACGTGCGATTAGGGCATGCAATCCGGATATCCGTTAACTTCTACTATCCGGATAATTGAAAAGTAATGTGGCGGCATATCTACATCGCCACAATGGAATGCGTCACACTGACGTCACGCAAAGTCCTGCATCGCGCAATCAAAGTTTACCGCGCGACTAGCATATATACAACATCCCGACATCAATCGTCGGGCAGTAGCCCACCAGACACAACACCCGTCTGGTCGGAGGATCCTCCCTTTTCTATGGAGGATGAGTGAACTTTACACCCTGTTCCTCATGCCTCTATACTGGTGACCCCGAACATGAACGTCAGCGCAGCCTTCGTGCACCTACTACACCGTGACGTCATCAGCATCACTTCCTCGAGCTTTCGAGCAGCGAGTCACACAGCCAGCCAGCACCCACGGCTTCAACGGGTATCCTGACCACCAGCATGCAGCGACCGCGCGCATACCTGGTCATCACCCTCAGCCTCATCAGCAACCTTGGCACAGCACACTGCACTCTCGGCCGGTCAACAAGCAGAGCCCTTCAAACCTCTCCTGGTCGACGCCAGCAGTCAGTCTCAACCCGGCGCTGTACCACATCCGACGCACTGGAGCATAACGCAGCGCCACCCCGACTCAATGGGGGCATCTCCGCAGACAGTTCCGACTCACGGTGAACTATGCGGCACCCGGTTCCGACTCACTGGAACCTCAACTGGCCCTGGCAAGCATCGCAAGATACACGACTCTGCCCACTGTCGACCTCCGGTCTCCGGAGAGGAGTGATGTGGCGGCATATCTACATCGCCACAATGGAATGCGTCACACTGACGTCACGCAAAATCCTGCATCGCGCAATCAAAGTTTACCGCGCGACTAGCATATATACAACATCCCGACACCCCCTGTTTAGGGATTGCAAATATTCGATATTTTTGGTATTCGAATGTTCAAATACTTTTTCAGCCTTATTCGAATTATTCGAATAATATTCGAATATTTCAGAAAAAAAAAGTATTTATATAATTTCTCACGTTTTATTGCCTTAGAAACTAGTAACATATTTTTCATGTAAGTAGGGCAACATCCCAATCAGACAGAACCAATATTTAAACAAAACTTTTAATAAAATAAAATAATTAACAAATTTTTAATAAAGTTAGATGTACTTCGACTACGAAAATATGAAATAAAAAATATTAATTCTTAAACAATTATAGGAAAACTATTAAGTAGGAAACACAATTAAAATCTCACTAGCAAAATCAAATAACATGTTAATAAACTTTATACAACACAAGTAAAAGTAAGAAACAAAAAAGTATATTATAGATATTGTACTATCAATTTCTTAAGGATAACTAAAAAGAAACGAGATCAAAGTCACAATAAGAATGCACTGCGCGGATAACTAGCATCTAAAGAGATATGCAAATTGCAAGTGCACGCAATCACTAAAATTGAAAATTATGATCCAACGCGGTAAATAACAATTATAATTAAATAAATGCCATCGTATAGGCACAGGATACAATTATTCTTATTTACGGATCCTTTGAAAGTGGGACCTTAGAAAACTTAAAGAGTCAATGGAATCATCATTCAATTTACATCTGAGATGATTGCAGATATATTTTGTAGAAGAAAATACCCTTTCGCATTCTACGCTAGTTGGTGGAATGCAAATTAGCACGTCATAGGCCTGACTTAGGTGTATTTGTCTTGGCGTACCTGTATCATATAGAGCCATCTGCATTTTTATTGATGTTTCTAGATCATGATGTTCAAGATTTGCTGTGGATGTGGAAGGCACTGCATACATTTCGCCCTCTATCTTTTTCTGCAGCTGTTCTTTCATTGACATATTTGAGATTCTTGACGCTTCTTCATTTTGATAACGCTGAAGGTCTAATATAGCAATGTTATCTTCGTCATCAGAAACGCCAGTGTTAGTTGTCGCAGGTCTTTGCTTAAAATATTTTTTTTGAATGTCAACTATGACTTTGGTGATAACATCATTTCCTACTTTAGGGAAGATAGAAGAACTCGGCTCCTGGTAGTATTTATTTGGGTTGTGCAAGTACTTCAGTGTACAAACCAGGTCTGTTTGTCGTCGTTCAGCAATCCTTGTTTTCAGAGCCTGAAGAAGTTTATCACTGATAAACCCATTGGTCTCTCGTAGTTTGGTAACCATGAACTGTAGGGCTGTGTCCGCAGTTAATAAAGTGGCCTTTTCTTGACATATCGCTTCCACAGTAGTTTTGACGATAGTGAGAGACGTAGATAAATCCTGCAAAAGAGCAAGCTCATAGGTGCTGAACATAGTTTTGTCTTTCAAGTCAATCAGTGCTTTTAAAATTGCATCTTTCAGTAGCAAGAATCTTGAAACCATGTCCGCCATGCTATTCCACCGCGTTTTACAGTCTAATACCAGGCCTGCGCTTTTGTTTTCTTCAAGAATATATTTGTTTAGGATTTCTGTTCTGGTTGGAGATTTTTTGAAAAATTTCACTACTTTTCTTACTTTGTCAATCAAACCTTTGTACTCGACTTAAGATTGGGTTCACTTCTGGAAACCACATTCTGATCGACTACAAAGCCTTCTCCATCATCATTTTCATCTGTTTCCTCATCTTCTGATTCATCTTTCTTTGTATCATCTGTTTCTACTGGAACTTCTTCTGTGTCTATTTCTTCTAACTGTTCATAAGTTTCACTCTGATTATATCGGTTCTTATACATATATTGTATCCACTACGGCACATTGAATGCCGTGTGCAAGGCACAATTGATGAAATGATTGCATTTGACGACCCATGCAAGTCATGACGCTTGCACCGTCTGTCACCACACCAGTTATATCATCTTCTAAAGATATATCGTATGAAGCTAATTTGACTTTTAAAATATTGAGACATCTTTCTGATGTTCCTCGCCCTGTAATTCTCGCTAATCCCAAATTTCTAAAGGTTTTGTCTTTAAAAGTTGGGCAATGAATGTTGACGTTTATATAGCGCCGATTGCGGGCTGATGTCCACTCATCAAGGGAGGCGGAAAATTTCTGTCCTTTTGCCTTTAACAATGACAACTCTCTTCTTAGTTCAGTTTTCAGCTGATCACTTTTTTCTACAACCATCTCCCTGATTGTGTTTGGAGATTTCGGCAAAACTTCGAATTCACTTTTTGTAAAAAGCTGACGCATAGATTCAGACTTGCAAAACACATTAAACGGGAGACCATTACACGCAGTCATTTTGGAAATCACAGTTTCCATACTATCTTCTTTAGTGTGATAATAATCATCAATTCTCCTTTTTTTTGGCTTGGGCTGCTGTACTTGTTCTTGTACGGTAGTAGTAGGCGTTGGAATTGTGGAAGTAGAAGGCGTTGCAGCTGAAGCTGATGTTAGTAGTGTATTTCTTCTTAGATCTAGATCAAATAAATTATATTAGTAAAAGCGTACGTGCACTAAATGATTTTTTCCGAATTTCCAGGAACGTCAAAGTCAAAGCATTTATTTCAAATAGGCACATAAAAGGCTCTTTTGAACGTCAAAAATGATAGCCAAAAGGCAGTTCACACACAAACACATAAAGCAAGTTCAGTTTTATTTTTTATGTTCTGTCTGTTACATTTACATTACAAACCAATGTGGATCTCAATAATTTTAAAATACATTGTATTATATTTAAATAATGAAAGTAAGTGACTATAGTAAGTACTACGTATATAGGTAGGTATAATTAAAGTAAAAGTGAAGTGTCAGTCCGGTAACTAACCTGCACTTGGATGTTGTTTTTTCAAGTGATTGTGCAAACACGTAGTGGTGTTTGAACATTGGAGAATTCTATTGCACAATTTGCATTTTGCATGACTTCCATCCTCAGTCCAAAAGAACGAGTTCCAAACCGAAGACTTGTCAAGCGTACGTTTTGTGTACTCTTTGAAAACCAATTTGTTTTTATCCATGGTTAACTGAAAGGCAGTCTGCAACTAAATTGCACACCTGTAAAAACACGCATTTGGTGATCAGTCAGTGCATAGTGAAGTGATACTTTACACATCTTGGGTAAATTAGTTAATCCCGAATTTATTGACAAAACCTAACAGAGTTCTATTTGAGTACGTTCGATTTCGTTCTGGAAGTTCAGTTATAAGTAAATTTCGCGCGTATTATACCGTACCATACCTACTATTTACTAACAACCTCCCTTATAATTACTATAAACAATTAACATTAGTCTTATTGAGTCTGATTTGAAATGAAAAAATATTAAATAAAATGGGATTACTTTAGGTTAAATCATAAACACAAATTCATTTTAGTGTTAAATTGCACAGCATATTTTAACAAAAATTATACTTACATTTAATTGGGTAATCCGTATACACTTATGTTTATACCGTCAGCACAAAATAACAAAATGCACCACTCTGTTGTAAAAAACTACGCGTCTGTTGTGCTGTACTTGTGATTGTGAAGTAAACTCAAAATGGCGGCTAGCGCCCGGCGAGTTGCAGTCAGCAGAAGAATGGAGGCCGTTGATTGGTCGAATGGCCGTCAATCCGAGCAGTGCCGATCTATTCAGAAATTTGACGACCACGCGTTAGATGTCGCGTTCGTAATTAACAATATAATGTTGTAACTTTAATAAAATTGCTGTGGTAATATTCGAATGTTCGAATACAGTGGATTTCATTTATTACGACCTTGGTTGTAGCGACCATTTACCTATAGCGACGTTAAATCTAAGTCCCTTGAATTTAAAGCATACTTTAGTACAAAATTCATGTGGCTATAGCGACTTTGGATGTAACGCCGAGTTCGGGTGTAGCGACTGTTTTTAATGAATCATTTGTAACAAATTCCTAGAAATCCCATGCAGATATTGCGACCGGAGTCGGCCGCCAAAGACACAAAGATTTTTTTCTTTCACAAACATTTCTTATCTTTTGTTTACATCCATTGCACACAGATGGTCAGCAAGTGTGGAGACCTTTACCTTTTGTTTATAGATATCAACTAAGTAGGTAGGGGAAGCGTGTACGTTTCGGAGCTTTTATGGTTCAGTTACAAAGTGATATTCTGAGTAGCAACTGGGTTTAGTAAACTTTTGAATAAGTATGGCTGCTAGACGCACATTCACTGTTAAAGAAAAGGCGGAAATCATTTCAAAATTGAAAAACGGTGAAAACAATGCTGATTTGTGCAAAGAGTACAAAGTTTCCCATTCAACAGTATCTACGATGTGGAAAAACCGTGATAAAATATTAGAATGCTTTGAATCCAAATCCTTAAAAATTAAGAAAAACCGCAAACCGACGCATCAAGATATCGAAAATGCCCTTCTAATGTGGTTCAAAGCCCAAAGAAGCCAAAACGTACCTTTGAGCGGTCGTCTGCTGCAAGAAAAGGCTAATCAATTTGGCAGACTGTTTGGAAAAATGGATTTTGAGTGTTCGGAAAGCTGGATATACCGATTTCGTCAACGACACGATATTGTAGTAGGCAAAGTTTGTGGAGAAGCCGCTAGTGTATCGCAAAGTGACTGTGACAACTGGCTAAAAACAGTTTTCCCAAAATTGACTGAAGGTTATACTGATAGCCAAATATGGAACGCTGACGAGACAGGTTTGTTTTTTAAGTTAACTCCTGACAAAACCTTGAAATTTAAAGGGGAAAAGTGCGTTGGTGGAAAATTATCAAAAGATAGAATCACCGTGCTTGTTGCATCAAGTATGGCAGGGGAAAAAAGAAAATTATTGGTCATAGGCAAGGCAAAAAAACCCAGATGTTTCAAAAATGTTAAATCTTTGCCAGTTGATTACGAAGCAAACAAAAAGGCCTGGATGACTTCAGAGATTTTCGAAAAAGTTCTACGCAAATGGGACTCCCAGTTAAGAAATAACAAAAAGACGATCATTTTATTTATTGACAATTGCCCAGCTCATCCTAAAATAGAGAATTTGACCAACATAAAACTGGCATTTTTACCACCAAACACTACATCAGTGATTCAACCGATTGATCAAGGGATAATTAAAACCCTCAAAAGTCATTATAGGAAGATTTTAGTACAGAAAATGATGAACGACATTGAAAACTCGGCAGGCCCGTTTTCCGTTAATATTTTAGATGCCATTGAAATGGTAACTACGGCATGGGCTCGGGTGACTCCAGATACGATCAAAAAGTGTTTTCTACACGCTGGGTTCCGTAAATCTTCGGCTATCACAACAATTGACGACGACTCCGATGATGAATTGGACATACCATTGGCACAACTGACTACAGTATCATCAAGCGGAACAAATGTTGCGGACTGGGCAACATATGTTGATATTGACAGTCAACTTATCACTACTAGCGATTTGTCCGATAGTGAAATTGTTGAAACTGTTGTTCCATCACATACGACGCAAGATGAGGAAAATGAGGAGGAAGAAGAAGATTGCAAGGAAGGTGAGATTCCTACAACTAAGGATGTGTTAGGTGTTGTAACAAAGCTTAAAAGATACTGTTTATTTGGTGATGGAAAGGATATTATAGATATTGAAGAAGTAATGAAAATAGAATACACCCTACAGCGTACACTAGCACAAAAAAATAAATTGAAGCAAACTAATATTACACATTTTTTTAAATGTACCGGTGAATAACTATGTGTGCAAATATTTTCAATAATAAATGAATATAAACTACACATGTGTACGTGTCTGTATCTCTTTACCTTTGCCTGTAACGACTTCCGGATATAACGACGAAAATAGAGTGGTCCCTTCATTGTCGTTATACCCGAAATCCACTGTATTTTATAATTTACTATTCGAATACGAATTTCAAATGTATATTCGAATAATTCGAATATTCGAATATTCGATTGCAATCCCTACCCCTGTTCCTCATACCTCTATAGTAATATCCGGTTATCCGGATAATTATTTTAAAAAAAAAAATATGTTTTCATGTATTTGGTTTGGTAATATTGAATTAACTCATGTGTAGTCCCACATATAGCGCCCCGCAATCACTCACGAACTCTGAAATTGGGAGGAAGAAGACTGGAGTTGTGTTTGCTTTTCCGATAAATCTCGTTTCGGTGCGAGGCCAGG
This sequence comes from Fissipunctia ypsillon, assembly GCA_947568875.1. Taxonomy (NCBI): domain Eukaryota; kingdom Metazoa; phylum Arthropoda; class Insecta; order Lepidoptera; family Noctuidae; genus Fissipunctia; species Fissipunctia ypsillon. Next base: position 11,521,771 of record OX387643.1, read on the forward strand.
TACAAGACGTACTCGTGTTTGGAGGACCTCTGGACGTCAAGAACGTTTGAAATTTGGTCAGGAAGTTCATTCTTATGGAGGGGGAACAATAATGATTTGGCCCGGTATTTGGATCGGGGTAACCTCAATGCACAGATTTATGCGGAGAGGATTGTTTCATACGTGATCATCCCTTTGCGAAGCCGGTTGAGTGATTCGTTTCACGACAATGCACGTCCACACACGGCTAGAGTCGTATCACGCCCTCTTGCCGATGCTCGCATCAACATTCTGCCGTGGCCTGCAGTCGCCAGACCTCAACTCAATTAAGCACGCATAGGATAAGCTCCAAAGAAGAGCCCTGCCGAGTATAGATGCCATGCATACCCCATAACAATTCTTTGACTTGTTAGAAAGAACGTGGGCGGCCATTCCTCAAAGTGATTTTGATGAACTGATTTTAAGCATGCCAAATCGCTGTGATTGTGTGATTCGTGTCAATGGTAGAAACACAGATTATAATTTATTTTTTATTTTTACAATAAATATTTTAAAAATCCTCATTTCTGCCTTTTAATTGACGACATTAACCCGCGCTCGCTTGCGACAGGGAGTCGGTCTCGGCCTTCTTCTTGTTTTTCTTGTCATGATACTTTTGCTACGAACATTACGAAGCGTTTGTGAAGAGGAAAGAAGTTAATTTCCCACAATTTGCGAAAATGGCAATTTTTCTTAATTTTTACTAAATATAAAAGGTAAGTGATTTCCGGCGAGTGACATTTATATTCACGAGCGAGCGATGCGGCGACGAGTGACACGAGTCGGAATTCATCTTACGCACGTGGATCATACAACGTTTTACTATGCATTGTATGATGAAATAGATTTACATCAACTTCGTAATTCATTGATTTACACAGATCGACTCCGAACTAAACAAGAAATTAGTAAAATGGCGAGCTTATTTTAAATACATGCGCGCTCAGCATATGTACTACTGCGCATGTGCAAATAGCTGCCACGTCGTATCGCAAAAAGGCACGAGCAAAATGTACGTTCAGACAAACACATTTAAGTAATAAATAAAATAAAAATTCTATAAGGTCGCCAGTTAATACATTCGCCTCATCTTAGAGTGATTTAACATATGTATATGCATCGTATTAATGTATTGCACAAAAGGTACCGCTACTGATTCCCAAACTAAGCTTGAGCTTGTATTTTGGGAAACAGTGTTCAGCCGCAGGAAGTATCACATAATAAATAAAATACCAATGCATTGGTTTGAATGTCGCTGCAGTATACTTACAATATTCCTAGGGTAACTTTCGGTAAATTTTATTCTATAATCTAATTTTTATTTAGGTTTAACAGATGAGAGTGATCTCTGTGTGTGTGTTTGTTTGTCTGTTTAATGAATATTTAAAGTGATATTTAAATTAATTTTAAATGAATATTTAAAATTAATTTATCAAAATCAAATCTAAATCTAGAGTAACTAAAAACTCGTTTAATCATCATCTGCCTAGCCTTTTCCCAACTATATTGGGGTCGGCTTCCAGTCTAACCGGATGCAGCTAAATACCAGTATTTTACATGGAGCGACTGCCTATCTGACCTCCACAACCCAGTTACTGGGTAATACGATACCCCTTGGTAAGACTGGTTGTCAGACTTTCGGGCTTCTGACGACCCGTAACGACTGTCAAAGATCCACGAATGACAGCCGGGACCAACGGCTTAACGTGCTTTCCGAGGCACGGAGGAGTCTCGGTATGTAAAGATGGTCACCCATCCACGGACCAACCCCGGCAAGCGTAGCTTAACCTGATGGATCGACCCATGCGGCTGTTATTACTTAGCCACGAGCTCCTCGTGGCTAAGTAATAACAGCTTAAGTCAAGCTTAAGCATAAGTCAAGGAGCTGATCTGCATCCAACTAAAAACTCGTTTAATGAAGTATTCAAAATCAAAATATTTCATTTCACATAAGCCTACATGGGCACTTATGAAAGGTCAGAAACTAGATTCCAATTGGTTTCCTTTGGAGAAGAACCGGCAAGAAACTCCACGGTTACTCTTTTAAAAATAATTATTAGTTTTATTGTACCACATATGAATGATAATCTGTACTTGACTAATTTGTAAAACTTTCCTCAAATAATAAAAAGTCTTTGCGTCGGGCTGACGACGGAGTTAAAAATTAAAAAAAAAAACTGAAAAGTAAAAAGCACTAATGCGAAAAAGTGGCACTTTCCACACAATTTGGCTGTTTGAAAAACGCTGTTTTTGAGCACATGCATTGTTAAATATATATTTATATACAGGATAATTTTAAAAGGAGTGCGAATATTTCAGGACGTAATCAGGTGCATAAAACTGGACAACTTTCCCCAAGGAACATAGGTCGAAATCTTAAAATTGAAAATCGACTTTTAATACAAAGTGACTGGTCACGTGACTTATGTTTGTATGAGAAGTTGAATTTCATTTTTTAGATTTCGACCTATGTTCCTTGGGGAAAGTTGTTCAGTTTTATGCACCTGATTACCTCCTAAAATATCCGCACTCCATTTAAACTTATCCTGTATATGTGATGGGCGGACGACATTGTTACCATCGCGGGTAGAACCTGGATGAGGCTGGCACAGGAGCGTGGTGACTGGCACAAGAAAAGAGAGGCCTATGCTCAGCAATGGGTGAAGTCGGGCTGTGGTCCTGTGGATGATGATGATTCTGATATGACACTTTTTAATTCTCTTTCATTTAGCAAATTTGCTATTTGGTGTTCATATACTGTTAATAGTTTGTATTTTAAATATAAATACATTTTACAGGCAACTCCTCGAGCTCGCGTTCCCCAGCGACTCTCGTGGGGTGACAGTCAAGGAGCTGATCTGCATCCACCTGGGTCTGCTGCCGGCATCCACAGCCGTGCAACAAGCGCGTCGCCTCGCTCACTCGGTGCACGAACTAGCGGGAGAAGTTGCTACTGGCGCGGCTGATCTACTGTGAATCTGAGATTTATAACACGGAGTACACAAACTCCAAAGCTTTCCTACAATAACCTAATGCGTTTTGACGGATATTTATTTTATTATTTATGTACTCAGTAAAATACATAGAGAAACTTTTGAGTACAAAGGTACTGCTTATTTCTTCCAGCAGACCAACGAAAGGAGAAATGTTGACAATGAGAACAAGAGGAGAAAAATATAATGTGATGTTGTTATGATAGGTACTATCCAAGAAACTTACATTTGACCAATTTGAAAACAAAATCCCGTGCACACGATGACCACATCTGTTAGCAAGCGTTACTATAGCGGCCGAGCGCTGGAAGCAAGAATAGTCCTTACGGTGTATAGATGTTCGTTTCACCCATGGTACGTATTATGTTGTAGCATTGGTGACTGTCACAATTTATGTAAAGTGCAGCATATTATATTATTCTGCTGTCAAGCAACTACGTTCACCCACTAATCAATCCATTTATTACTACTCCGTAACACGTTTACGCAGTTCTTACCAATGTTCTACCGTAATGATGATCTTATAATACTGATATTGATGCCGTATTACAAGTTAACTTAGTAGTAGTAGTTAGTAGATTTTAGATTTATTATCGATGTATACATATATTATACATATTATGTATTTCGGCCTTTGCCCTTCAATGAGATGATTATGGCAAAATAATAATGTGTCCAGCTATTTATACTAGTAAAATATGATAATCTGAACATTTTTTTAAAATATTTGTCGGAATGTCATGTTTTTACATGACATTCCGTAATGAACATTCCAATTATTATTTTATGAAATAGGTGGCTAGATGAAAATCTTCAGTAAATTCTTTAGAAGTCTAGAATGTTATTTATTTTTTTATAAATTAATTAGTACATTTCTATAAGATTGTGAGCATAAATTATACAAAAAAAAAATAAGTAGACTAGACATGCCTTTTTGAGCTTATGTGCCAAAATAAGTGTATGTATGTATGAAGGTGAAACAAATTCTGCGAAATAAAAAGTGAGACACACAAGAGATCAGACAAACATACCATAATTTTACTTACCTACATAAATGTACGGTGGGCCGTCGGTATATACATTTATTTTTTAGTGAAGTAAGTCTTAATCAAATTTTGTTTCTAATGTGCCATGTTTTGTTTTTGTTATTCGTTAATTAAACCTATTAAGAATAACTTTCTTTCTTTTTGGTTCACAAAGAAAAAAAGCTAATATAAAAATAAAAAATAAATTTCGTCTTGCTTACGGCCGGCCGTCGCATCGGCCTCTTGATGTGTGTAGGCCTTTTCCTACGAGTTTATCTGCAGATGGTAGTCGTGATTACAAATTAGTCATCATATGTCATTGTTCGACTATTTTGTTGACCCTGCATTATCAGCATCCATTCTGCAACGATAATCGAATCCAGTCCACTGCTGGCCTGTCTAGGCCTGGAAAACTATGACATACATACCTAACATCCGGCCCTCTAAGTGCAGCATCTAAGGCCGGTTTCTCGAACGAAAATTATCGCGAAATTAATGTGACAAATTGTCAAGCGCGCGTTAACTGCTGCGATTGGCTGTTGACAATTTGTCACGTTAATAATGGTATAATATTCGTTCGAAGAACTGGCCCCCTATAGTCTGACCGAAACCGCTGTGCCGCGCCTTAGGTATATGCGCGGCGAGATTGGGGGGCAGCGCAGGCCGAAATAATATATAGTTCTGAATAGCACAGATATATTTACCAGACATTTCTGTTAAATGTTAGTGACTGGCTTTTGATTCCGTTGTGATCTCAGGTAAGTAGGGCAAAACTTGGCTAATTCGTGATATGCAGCTATACGGTGATAGATAATTGTGTTTTATTACCAAGTTACTACTGACTTGATAAATGTACATTTTTCAATCATTATAGTATTTGCCACATTTTTAGATATAAGTTAGCAAAACTTATTTTGTCTACTATATCACAGTAAATTTAAAAAATAGTCTGATCAATGAATCGAATTTTACAAGTAAAAAACAAAACTATCACCACAGACATAGATCTACACTATGTCTGTGACTATCACCGATTACCCAAGTTTTGCCCTACAGTCAATTATTTATTTGCAGAACGTCAGGATTGAGGAGCAAAACAAAATGCGTTCGTTTACCAAATTCATTCTGTTTCACTATTTTATTCCTATACTGCAAAATCGAACACACAACCTACTAAATGGTCACTATGTCGAATATATTTATTGACCGATCACATTCATGGAAATTCACCCTCTTATATACAGTATGTCCGGTTTCGGATTGTACAAACTAGACCATCAAACTGAACAAGTTTTTCCCAGGCACCAACATGTTAATCGTGAAAAAAAAAATCTGTTGTCCCATACAAAACTTCAATACCTACTCGTATGGGACGACTGATAATTTTTCTCGATTACGATGTTGGTCCCAGGGAGAAAGTTGTTCAGTTTGTTGGTCTGTACCTCCCCTTTAAGTTTGTACAATCCGAAACCGAACATACTGTATAGACCGAGGAGCCATACTAAAAGTATTGTATTTTCTTGAATTTCAGCACTACTGGACCCAAATTTTTTTGCAGGTACCTACTATACACAATTGCTGCTAAATGATACACAATTTTCAATAATATTCATCTATTACCTAACGAGTTCCGGGTGGCTCCTCAATTCAGATGATTAGATTGAGGAGCCACTTTCGCATTGATATAACTTGTGATATATTTTGCTGTTAATCCAGAATTTGTGCTGCAAAATCAGCTACTTTGCTGCTAAATAAGGGTGTTAGTTGCCCTTTAAAATCTGGCGTGGTTCCTCAATCCATATGGACATGGATCTGTCAGTCCACCTGCCCGGCGCCATCAACGCTCACAGCGTCCCGCCCCCCGCCTCGCCGCGCATTCCTAAGACGTGGTTTCGGTCAGACTAGAGTGTACTACGTGAGCTCGACAAATGGATGTGCGATTAACGCTTACGCGACAAAACTGTACTGCGACTCACCATAGTTCTAATGCACGCTTGTGCGACACACTGAAGATCGACATCACGCTAGTGCGACAAACGACAGTAGTTCGACACTAGTTCGACACTACAGCTACGGTAGTGCGACAGTACGGTAGTGCGACAGTACTGTAACTCGACAGTACGTTGGTGCAGTATTACCGTAGTTTGACACTACCCAAGTGCGACAAACGATTATGCGATACTGCCGTCTGTAGATATTAAATGAAAAATAAGACTGTATTAACTTCATCTACATAAATAAAAATGAATCGACGAAATGTATAGTTGTAGTAGTAGTTGCAGTTTCGTGAGTTGAGTTTTGATTCGGCGGCGGTACGAAGTTTGCCGAGGAAGCTAGTGTATATGAAATAATCAAAGCTATTTATGATATAAAAAAACCTAATAAACAAAAAGATTCGATTTGATTTAAAAATTATTAGGTACTTCTTATTTGAATATAATCAAAACTATTTTATGATATGAAAAAAAAAAACATAATAAGTAAACAAAGAGATTCGATTTGATTTAAAAATTATTACTTCTTTTTTGTATAACAAATATAGGACAGGTCACGCAAGAATGATTACAAATCCATTGTATCCTTTTTTTTTAAATGCTTTTTAATTTGTTCTTCTTTATCTTGTTGTTTTTTCTTCTTTTTGGTTCACTTGCTCCTTGACCTATAATCTTTTCTATTGTGCCCGTTGTCGTATTTTTGTTCTTTTAATATTTCCTCAAAAGTTTTATATACATTCCATTTTTTGCGACCCAAAAGTGCGTTCCATCTATGGTGCCTTTCGACACAGTTTTGTGTAGTAGGTACCCCCATTTCGATGCTGGAAGCTACAGACCATAAGTGTGGTGGGAATTTTGGTGGTTTTTTTCAGCTTCAGACAACCAGGTACTACGGCTCGTTTTTTTGTGTAATTTCCTTCTACATAATACTTCCGAAACCACACGTACCTTTTCAGCATCTTCTGGCAGTAGGTAGGTACCTGTTCTTCAATAAGGCGGAAAGCTGCTGGAATTTCTTCTGGGCATAAATAAGCCAATGCAGCTAAGTGCCTGACTTTGTTTGCAAAATCGTTGTCCCGACCATATTTTTGTGCAAGTCCAGCAGCCTGCACATGTTTCCAGGTATTCTGGGTTAAATGAAAAAAACAGCCTTTTTGTAAAGTTTTTGGGAAAACTGTCTTAACCGCTTTTATATCGGCGATTTCAAAATCTGTCAAAACAATTTTAGGCTGAAGTACGAACACGTACGATTCATCTCGTTCAAAACGTAGTAGGTGCGAATAATTTCTAATAAGATAACATAACAATGATGAGACTTGTGTGATAGTAATCCATATATTAACGGCGCTGTTTTGTCAGAGGTTTCAGTGTGTCCTATCACTGCGTGGATGGTATATAACTGAGCAAACATCGCTGGACATGTCATAAAAGTTCCATCCATTAACCAATATGGAGAATTGTGAAACAATTTTAAATTATTCTTAGTACTGAATACTAAAACACACTACTTCATCATGTATATAATGTCACTAAGCCATCAAGGTCATCATTTATACATATGATTGTGAATACAAATATGTCTTCATGTCGCACTAGCGTGATGTCGATCTTCAGTGTGTCGCACAAGCGTGCATTCAAACTATGGTGTCGCAGTACAGTTTTGTCGCATAAGCGTTAATCGCACATCCATTTGTCGAGCTCACGTAGTACACTCGTCAGACTACAGGGGGCTTCAAACGAATATTATACCATTATTAAGAGCCTATACTACCTCAGCTAAAATTCACTCTTTATGTCGCTCGCACCAAACTGCGCGCGGACTGAGTGAGAGCGGGACTGAGTGCGGTGCTGGACGGAAGGGAGCGCCGAATAGTTTAGGTAATTGCTTTTTACGGTGAAAACAATGATAATTTAAAAAAATAAAAAACAAAAGACCTGCTTTATAGTTAGTTCAATTAGTACTTACCTATGCAAAGTTTCATGATCTAATTTGAAGTATTTTTTGAATACCAGTGGTTTATTGATCGGTTTGGAGGTAACTTTGGATTTTTTTTCTTTCGAGAAAATTTTATGGATCGTGTTTTCGGCAAACATAACATTAATCCTCAACTTTACCATATATTTATTTCAAAATTAATGCTGCAGTATTTTCGACAAAACGGAGGATCATGCTAAGCCATTTGAGGTAGTATAGGCCCTTAACCGAGTTATGGCCGATGACGCCCCAGGCGCGTCATAAGCAAATATCACGGGAGGTCATTGACGCACCTGGCGCGTCACATCGAACTTGCTTAAAAACAGATTTTTAAAAATGAGATAAAGAGAACTACCACTTTTTATCCTAAATTAAACATTGAAGTTGACAATACCCTTGGCCTTTAATTTTGTATACATGTTACGGCTAAAACCCGAAGTGCGGCTACAACTAGGTGTGTTGTGTAGTCACAGTACTAACCTAACCTAACCTACCTTTCAGCCCACACCTAGTTGTAGCCGGCTAAAACTAGTTGTAGCCGCACTTCGAGTTTTAGCCGTAACATACATATTTTATAAGTCAGGGATAGCAAACCTTTGGTAACAGTTAAGAAACTTATACGGGGTGGAAGAGACGCCGATGCGAAAAAGGTTACCACCCCGTATATTGGCGTAATATTATTAAAGGTGGAAGCCCACGAAATTAAAATTTTCTTGGGTTTTTTGCAGTTTACAGGTCAGCGTCAGGTTGTATGTTGATTAAAATATGATTCGGGACCGTAACAAATATGGCTTATCTGAGTTATAATAATTAACCCTTTAACCGCCTACGACGGATTAATCCGACAAATATTTTCGTGTCCATTTCGCCAGGGTCGTATATTTACGACCAAATATCGTAATGATTCAAGTTGCCCGGCGCTGGGGGCACGACAACTGATATGAAGTCGGGCGGTTAAAAGGTTAAAATCACCAATACAACCCTCTAAGGTAATTTAATCCGATTAAATGACTTTTTCATGAAAGTCATTCAATGGGCTCATAATATGAACTTAGGGTTTTCTTAATGATTTGAATGATTATATTTCTGTAAATACATATGTTTTACCGTCGCAAATCATATTTTGTTCAATATTCAGCCTGACACTGAACGGCAAATTGCTAAAAAAACAAAGTTTGAATTTCGCAGGCTACTCTGGCGCTTTTATTTCTTTATTTTGCGTCTATTCTGTACAAAATAAACATTTTTTCTTTCTAGAAAAGTTTTGATTTTTTGTTTGTAATAGATAAACTAAGATAAAAAAAACTTTCTCACATTCCTCTTCTTCAGAATCCATAATTTCTTCAATGCTAGTGTCTGAATTATAATTTGTATTTTGACTATTGGTCATGGTACATGGTCCCATGAATTTACGCTTCTTTGAAATATGCAAAATCGATTGACTACATTCAGGAAAAATTTCGTCTCCTTGCTGATTATCTACAAATAAAACGTTTATTATCACAAACAAATGACCTAATACAAGTAAATTTACAAAAATGTTGACGACCCCATAACATTTTACTAAAATAATTAAATCCTACCTTGTGAGGCCATATTTCCTTTGAATACCAACGAATACGAATCGAAGCACACAAAGAACTTTTTCTCTTAGCAGATCGACGCAAGATAACGGCGAAATACGCATAAAACATCACAGGGGCCAATGACGCTCTAGGTGCGTCATCCTTGATGTAGGCCCATGACGCGCCTGGCGCGTCATCGTCCAATGTTCGAGGCCTGGCTAAAGTATGCATGAAAATGATGGTGGCAATGAGTCGGTTAATGTGATAAATTGTCAAGCGCTCGTAGCTGGTTCAATGATTTTATCAACAGCGGTTTCAGTCGACATGGTCTACTACATGATTTAGTTGATCAAACAACTAAAATGACCTCTTCATGCTAGGACCAGTAGTTCTTCACATTAGTGTAATCTATATAAAAGGACACTGAAACTTGTCCTCTTTTCACTTACACCATCCAAGTTGGTTAAAAATGCAAAGGTCTGTGTGTAAAAATAAAATTGCTTATCTTCTTTATTTATATTTGTATTGATGTAATCCTATTAGTAGGTAGTAAGGCAAAACAATAAAGATAAGTAGAAGTATTTCATAGTCACTAAATTAACCCAAAATGCTAGCATTTGTAACTCTCGGCCAACAAACTATAACTTGATAGATAGGTAATTGTGATAAATCAACAATAATAGAAAACTAAACACCTATGTGGTGGTATCTGCATCAAACATAAACAATGTGCACTGAAGGAAATTATGTATATTTAGAAAATGTTTTACGAGTATTATTAGTAACAAACAAAAGCGATATTACAATTAAAAGATTCACTTATTTGGTAACTTATTCAATATTTAAACACTTAGCTGAAAAGGCACTTGTTAATATTCTGGTGAACTATCACCACACTTCACATCTTCACTTACTATCAAAGTCGTTTTTTTTGTCATATGGTTATCCTCAACATCAAATATGATTAAATCTTCACTGCCATTGTTTCCTTTCTGCAAATATATTTAAAAAAAAAACCTCTTTTATTATATGACCGACATGAAAAACATTTTTTTTTAAATTGTAATCTGTTTTCAAAAACTGTGGTTACCAACAAAGTTACCCCTTGTTAGGGTTTCGCAGTCAACAAGGAACCCTTATAGTTTCGCCATATCCGTCTGTCTGTCTGTTCGCGACTAAGCCGAGTGACTATTAGTACTAGAAAGCTGTAATTTGGCACGTATATTAATCACGCCGTTAATGTGGTAAAATAAAATCTCCAAAAAAAAAAATTTGAAGAGTACCCCCTTGCACGTAAAGTGGGGATGACTGTTTTTCTCGTATAGTCCATGGTGTGGGGTGTCGTTGGATGAATAGGCCATTCAAAAGTATTTGCGTGTGTGTGAAAACCATTTTTCGATTCAGGAATCCGTTTGCGAAATATGCGCTTTAAAGTGTCACGTGGCCGGACTGTAGTCACGTGCATTGCTGCATTTCGATCTTCATACAGAAGATCGAAATGCAGCAACTTCGGTTCAAAATTATTGGGGCCAAAGTCGGAGTGGGAGGTGTAAAATTAACCAGAAAATCCGACTTTTCGGAGTCAAAATCGAAGCTCCGTAACAACTCTCATTATAATCAAAACAGCATCAACAAACATCTTCAACAATGAAAAAAAAACTTACACTAGTAGATGCTATGTCTTGTTTGGTTTTTAATGCGGCAGCATAATTAAGCTTTTGTCTTGATGAGCCGGAAGTTATCAAAGGAGGACTTGAGCTGGTGTCTTTAACTTCATTCTCAATTAACTGCACAGAATCCTCCATGTCAACATGATTGTAGCTCATGGGGACATTTTTAACATTTAATATGTCCACTTTCAAAGGAATTTTTAATGCCTCTAAACATGCTTTGGCCATTTCAGCTTCCCGGTTTATTATCTTATCCTCAACATACTTGTTATATGTAACTTGTAAATCAAATGAGTGTTTGTCTGATAATATTGTGGCCATTTGCTTGATTTCTGCTTCTAATTCCCTGATTGTACACTCATTTTTAGCTGCAATTTTAGCTTCTTTGACAAGTCTCACATCCACAGCTTCTTGAATATGTAAAATTGCATCACTTGTGTTATTGCTTTGCACACTACTCTCTTTTAAAATCTTACTAAATATACTATGTGGTGACAATCTATGTGATTTCTTGTATCCAGTATATTTTTCACCTAAGTTTGCTGTAATGTCTTCAATGTATTCATACATATCAAAACAGTTAATTTTTCCGAATCTGTACATAAAAGTGTGCGTAGATCCAGCAGATGACAATTTGTTTGATAAATTACAAGTTACAAAATGTTTCTTTCCATGATACTTTTCAAAGTATTTTTGCAACCCTTTTGATATTAATTTATCCCTAAAAGTAGGTTTGATGTTGGTATTCTTTCGATATTTATACCAACCAACAATTTCATTAGCAGTGGTAGAAAGCAAATCGGTGAGGACATCTTCCTTTATTCGACCGGTAGGAAAATAAAACAGTGATACTGATGGCAGCGGGAGGACAGTTCTGATTTCTATTTGAGTGTCCAAGCGAGCATTATCACTCTGTGAATCGGAAATGTGATTGGTTATTTCTGAAGTCACGTCGCCGATTAAGAAACCTTCCTGGAAGTAAACACGTGAGTTAATAGGAATGGTAACATAAAACCAAAATCATATCGCACTGATATTAGAGTAAAATTAATACCTGACTAGTCGCAGAGTTTACGCATTCATAAAACAAAAATGACAGAGCGGTGCCACTCAATAAAACTTTTTCTGTGTAAGCCATCGCTACATTTAGTTGTTGCATAAACAGTTCACAACACTTTATGGTAATGAATGTGAATTATATTAAAGGATGTTTCATTTAATATAATTTTATTGTATTTAAAAAATTGTTGGGCAGTCGCACATTTAGTACAAAATTTGACGTGACTCAAGAATGCTCAAGAATGAATAAAGATGTCATGTCAAATGTCATGTCATAATGTCATGATGTCATTGTTGAATGCATAGACTTGAATACGGAATGCATGCATGCCACAGATACGTGCTAAGACCAACAGGATGGTTGGAACATTGACGTCCAAAAAAAAATTAGGTCCCTCGTATCGTGGGGTATCCGAATCACCCCATGTATATTCCGCGACTTTTCATAGTTCTCGAGTAATTATTTTTTTTCTGAATTTTTGAGAATTTTCGACCTAACCAACTAAAAGAATTTAAAAAAAAAAAGTTGAGCTTTGTAGAGGTTTTTTTGCGACTGAATCTTCTTGAGTAAGTAGTACTTTTATACATAAACATTAAATATTCAGCTTCGTAACTGGGATGAAAGTTATGAAAATGTTGGTCTAAAGTAAATTAGACATCTGAGGGGCAATTCTCGTAATTTTAAGAACATTCACAGTCTGATAGTGTGAATGTGCGCGGGGCGGGGGAACCCCTCGTGCCTGTAGACTATACGTACCACCCGCTGCTCGACGTGCTATCCATTGGTCGAACTGCGGGCGCACCGGATTTCGGGTTCATTCGCGTACGAGTCGAGTACTGCACCCACAGGTTGAACTTTTGAGATTGCGACTAGATTTTGAACGTTTTTAGTTACGAGAATTGTGCTTCTGATTTAAAAAAATAAATTCTTTCATGCGTAGGTGTAAAATGTGTATTGCTGCTGGTTGTGGCCACTTTGAATCCTTTTGTAAACGTTAAAATTATTTTTTTTACATTATCATCTGTGATTAGAGATGGGCAATGTGTTTCTGTCCGGCAGGAAAATTTGGTGAATTCCCAGCATTTTGGGCATAAATTTAGTATTGCCCGATATATGCCTGTAGCTACCTCTCAATCACAGCACAATCTGCACGTTATGAAACTCTGTTCAAGAAACACAGAAGCAAACAGTTCTGAAAAGAACTCTTTAACACGTTTTGACGTTCTGACAAAGAAACACAACAGTTCTCAAAAGAACTCTTTTATCAAAGCACGTTTTGACAAACCCTGTTTACAAGAAACAATACGTTTTGACGTTCTTCTAAAGAAACCAACAATTCTCAAAAGAACTCTTTATCACAGCACGTTTTGACGATCTGTCAAAGAAACTCAAAACTCCGATAAAGAAACGGTGCAAGAACTTCTGGCGCTACACGTCGTCGTCGTATTCTTCGAAACAGCACGCCGCGCTGGTCTTCACGTTAATCATCTGTCACCGCCGCGAGCACAAGACATCTTTACTGGACAACGCCGCCTCGATGAATGGAGCGCGAACGTTTTGTTTTTGGGGAATGGCATCTCGCAGTTCAACCTATAGGAGGTTGTCGACTGCTTAACCGGGCTTTCCTGTGGATGCCTCAATAAATTAAGGCCTCCAGCCAGGCATGGAGCGCGAACTACGCGCCACCTATATTTATAACTGCGGTGCGCACGGAGCGCGACCGTGACTCGGCGCTAACGCGACATCGCAAGGCAAAAGGGATAACAACAATACTGTGATTTCATTGGTTATAATATTTTTATTTCTATTGGTTAAGATTTTTGTAAATATTTATTCTGCACTTTTCATTAGTTAGATCAACGATTGAATCACGAGCGTAGCGAGTGATTCTAAAGTTGAATCCTGAGTGTGGCGAGGGATTCAAAGACACGAGATGCAAAAAGCTTTGCTCTCGTGTAACACACATAACTTTTCATTTCAGCGGCGAGAACACTTTAAGGAGATAAAATAATAAACAGGAATAGATTGAAATAACTATTTATTGTGAATCAAAATAATTAACATTGTAGGTAGAGGTACCAATTCAATAAAATGGAACATTTTAAAAGTTAGAAGTAAAATTACTGCAATTCTGCAAATTAAAAGTAACAGATTTATTTGGCAACGTTATAGTTGCATTGAGTTGAGTTTGATTATCTGGGGTTAAGGTTTCTGTTTCGGTGGCGGATTGAGAAGGAACAACGGTGAACGTTGGTGACTCTGATCGGTTTTCTGTATAAGTACACTGTGCGTCGTTGGAAGTGGATGGGCGTGGGTGAGACCAAGGATCCGAGGTCGATTCAGACTTATTGTTTCCACTATACGCTTACAGATTTTCGACTTATTTTCTATTGAGTCTTCAATATAGCCTTCTGCAACCGTATTGGACTTCCACCCGCCGTGACGTTTTAAAGTGGTGAGATCGGCTCCGGACTGATTCCGGAGAGCGTTGCCGAAGTTCTCCGAAAGCAGTAACCCTGAGGCTCTTCCAGTTTTAAGAAAGTGGCAATTCCTCGTGGTTTAGCACCTATTTTATTTACACCCATAGGCTGTCTTGAGCATTTATTATTATGGTATTGTATGCAAAATCGGTCGGTTTTTATATTGGCTGGACGTAAATTTTGGTATTTTTCTACAATAGTTACATATTTTTCGCGTACGACAAAAGACCTGCCAAGGTTCATCTTCGTATTTTTCAATTTTACTAACAGTAATTTATCTGAATGCTTTTCGATATTATTAGCTGTCATAGCTCGTTATTGCGACACGCTCCACTAATTCCTATGATCAGTACAACCTGTAATGAAAATATTACATAATTAATATGCATAATTTAATATTTACAGCATCTTTTACATATCGTAATAAATATTTTAACAGTATTGCTAAGTCAGACTAGGATTAAATGCGCCTCCAAAAATTAGTAGTAGGCGGTAAGTACCTTTATACATAACAGTCTACACACAAATTTTAATAACTAACAACATAGATTTATAGGTACCACTTACTTTAGCGGCTAGAAAATTGCAGTCCGGAGCTTCATTAAGAAATTTTTCTATGTGAAGGGCCGTGAAAATTTTGGACTTTTTAGCCTTATGCCCAACTGACATTATTTTTAGAAAAGATACGAGTTTTGCGTATGTTTCAATATGCACGTTATGTTTTGTTTTTAAAGTAGCTTTCAACATTGAGTAAATACTCCACATTGTAGATGATCGCCTCGTCTGTGATAAATCTAAAAAATAAGATAGCAACACCGTCTCCGAAAAACTGCTTGCGCCCTGTGTAAGTCTCCATTCTTCGAAGACATGGTCGGGGAAACAAGGCGTGATGTTATGTTATGTTTATTATCTTTTTCAACATTTTGTATTTGTATTTAAATCACTTTTATTTTTTAGGCATACTAAAATAAATGCTCTTTAAAATAACCCTCCCAAAGTAAAACTGTAACAAACGCCTAAATAAATTGTAAGAACCATAAAATGATACTTGGCTCTTTGCTAATTATACTCTTTCTTCGGGCGCTTTTCTGATGTAAATATAATAAACACTTTTTATTGAAATTACAGTTTTAAGAGTATATTAAGGATTCAAACGTACTATATCGTATTAAAATATCGTAATAAAATTTGGTGTGTTCACCCGCCATGTGTTTTTTTTAACTGAATAGTGGTCCCGCCATTTTGATATCAAAATAGCGGGACCTCTTTCTTTCTAGAATATTTTAAAATATGAGTGTAGAATTTACTATGAAAGTATGAAATAGTAGAAATATTGTCTTAAATCCTATTCACATGATATTCGAAAAACCTGGCGGGGTCCCGTCATCTTGATGTTCATCTCTATTGATCGTAGTATTTGAGAAAATCCGGTCTGCAGCTAGCCGCATAAAGACAAAGATCCGAGCCTCCTAGATGCTCCTAGAGTCCTAGGGCACTCAGTAAAATAAATTGGATCTCTAATATATAATTACATTACTGTACTCTGTGATACTGAGCATTCTGTACTTCGATAAGCATCAAATCAAACATCAAATAACAGCGACAGCGAGCGAGCGTCCGAGCCGAGCACAGAGCATGTAACTTTACGTCCGAGCGATATTGCGAGCGACACAGCATTGCACCTTTTGATCAGGAATAAATAAACCAGCAGTTCATGTATTGCAAGATAATAATAAGTGCTATAAGTTAAGGAAAAGTAGGAGACCAGAAATAAAACATTTTCTGTTTATTTTCATTTTACCCAAGTCTTTTGGAAGAACGCTGACCAAGTTCAGTGGTGAGTATCATGAAGAAGTTATTTATATTTCTGTGCTAAAATTAGTGTTTGGCACTTTGAAAGGGTTTATTAGTTCTGGAGACAGATTGCGTGCCGTTATTGTTTGAGGTTCGAGTTCAGCAGTCGGAATTGTTATTTTCATGAGGTGGTTATCTAATATTTTACCGTACCTATGTAGGTACCTAATCGTTGTTTTTTTTTCATTTTATCGGTCATATTTTGCAGAGCAAGTAAGCCCACTTTACTTGTAAATGTAAATATCTATCTATATATTGTAACCTGACAGTAATAGACCTTACTTGTTTAATACATTTCATTTCGCCTAATTTCCAAGTAAATTACTTGTTCACCATATTAAGCAAACCTACCCTTACTAATTTAACTGAAAAACTTCAGTATTAAGATGTGTATTTTTTTAGAAATAGAGTCTTACGTTGGTAGTCAGCAAGTATAACAACACAAAACTAAGTAAAACTTCAGTAAGCATTGTAACTTTCAATCATCACTGTTGGAAATTTAATGAAAAAATCTGTCATGATAGTTTGCAAAAAGATATGGGAATAGATTAGGTATTCTCTTATCCTTATGAAGCAAATGTGACGTCATCATAGTCATATTGTTATTGTATGTAATAATTAACTACTTGCTCTTGTATGTGTGAAATAAAGAAAAATATCCTAATAGTAATCCCACTACACGGAGATGTTTTAAAGCAAAAGCAATGTTTTCACATCCTAAAAATGTATATTTTTTTATGAAAGTATGCACAACAGAGATAATAATAAGTTTCTTTTTGCAGGGAAGAAATCATATGTTTGAAATAATCTGAGACTGCATGAACGGGCACAAGCTACTAAGTATTATTTTAAGAAAACAATCAAGCCCAAGATACTTCAGTCTAAGTTTGAATTTATTTGAAAAAAAATCTACAGTTAAGACAAAAAATATGGATGTTTGCCTCAATAAAGACTGTGATCCGACTCAAGAAAATCAAAAGCTTGCAAAGAAATACTATCGCCGTGCAGAACACAGGTAAGAAAAGTTTAGTGTAGTTGTATAATTTTACACTTTTATTGCAATGTATATTTTATGCAAATCACATGGTAACATAAAAATATTGAAAAGCAGCATTGTTGAATATTGGACCAGAATTGTTTTATTAGCAAGCCATTTCAGGACCAAAACCTATTGTTAGATCATTATTAATATTTAGTAGAAAGACCTTTTACAGTAAAACTGATAAAGTATAGTTGAAGTGTAGTTATCAATAATAAAGAGACAAAGATATTGACAATGTGGATAAGGGATAGGGTGGCAATTCCTGTACCTTTGAATGAAAAATCATTAAATAAATTAGGTAGTTAGTGTCTCTAAATCAAAATCCATTTATCAACCTAGGCTGAGAATTGGCACGTTTCGAATGTCTAAATTTCATAAGACAGTCCTCCAAAATGCTGGAAGGGCTGACCCTTCACCACTTCCTAGTGCTTTAGATGAGAAGAAATGGTGCAACTAACTCTCCAGCAGCACAGCTGTCTGTTCAATAAAAAAAAACCTAATTCTATACAGTGGTCTCGTTTAGGTTCCTATGTTGTGTACGTAGATCCGTTACGTGTTTTTTTTAGTTATAGTGCAGTTTGTAAGTTAGGTTAGAATATTAAAAAAATCATATCTTAAAACGGGGGGGGGGCTTCGCAACTTTTCCTTCATAGGGGGTTCTACATCCCCCCCTCCCCTCCCCCACCCATTCGCACCCCTTAAATCGATGGCAGGTAAAGTCGTACCGGATTTTTTTTCGTGTTTAAGTTTTATGATAAAATGACGATAATTTTGCAATAAAACAGTTGACTGTAACGCTTAGGCCCAAAAGTGGGCATACTCCTTTAACCTTTTAACCGCCACAGTCCTATATAGATTACGAACCAAAATGTGCCCAGCACGCCACGGTCACGACTACATGACAGACTTTTATACGTGAATAAAGCTCAAAAAACAACATTGCTTTTTTATTTCCTTTGTTAATCACGTTCCTTGAATGATTCTAATTTATATTAGTTGAAATTCTTTCTTTACATTTTATCTATATTAACATAATATGACAAAAAACTAATACCAATTATAAAGTTCGAGTTCGAAAACATAGTGCCCTCAACGCCACAGTCACCATATCATGACACGTAGTGATGTAGGTAGCAGTCAATATAACAAGAATATCGACCTCGACGGTAACTTACGTTATATTTAATTTACTCTGAATTATGCACTAATAAATAAATAGAACATTTGATATTGCACTTTTACCTTTGAGAAATCAAAAAAAAAATATAATACTGATATACACGCTCTTTAAAAGTCAGTGTTAGTCGATTATGTCGATAAATTGTAATGACTGTGATACCCATTTCTATCACACTGTTTCATTGTCTGTGCCCGGGACGCCACAGTCGTCTAGATATGACAGTCCCATGACGTCACACGCGGAATTTTTTTAAATAGAGTAGTTCCTTAACTGTTATTATCATAATGAACGCCGTAACACAGATTATTACATTTATGTTATAAAGGACAAAGCAGGATGGTGTTATAATCTTTTGTTAAAATTAAAACCCGTGTTAAAAAAATATTGGTGCCGATTCTCTTGTCACAAATGGCTCTAAACTAGACTAAAAATCACCAAAATTAGGTTTATTCCTGTCAAACGATGATTTCCTATTCTGAAATTGACTGAAGTGAACCTATATTTTAGTTTGACAGCACTAAAGATGGCACTGAGTTATTAATCTATTGAAAATAGCAATTTTGCTATTCTGAATTTGACGTTTTTCCCCCTAAATTTTGATTGTCTAACTAAATGTGACTATTTTTAATCGCGATTAAAAAGGTGTGGAATACAATTTGTTGTCATGAACTAAAATTCACACCAACACCTCGACTTCAGGTGCAAAAATAGTACTGTTGCTTTTTTTTCTTTTCTTTTTTTTTTCTTTTTTATCTCGAAAATGGTGTGTCCTATCGCAAAAATAATGAAAATTTCGACCCCCCTTTACAAAACCTATAAAGCCCTAAAACTCAACATGTAGGTAATAATTTTTCATATTTTCTATACAAAAAGTGAAAAATTCCATATAAAACTCGTTGAGGCTGCCTCCCCTGTGCGCCTCCAGCTCTAAACAAATCACGGGGGGCAAACAAGTACCACGTGGAGTCGCGATTGTCAAATTCGATTACAGTTGTGATAAAATTATTTTTAAATTTAGAGATTTTTTTGCAGAATAGCTTTAAGATTCTCATAGCCGAAAGTAAGGAATTGTAGTGATAGTTTCGTTCGTAGATATTAAAGGATTAATTCGGAGCTTGGCGCCGAGGGCACGCTTTTTCTTTTTTGACGTGGCGGTCAAAAGGTTAAAATAAAATACCTATTATTATTTCGATATTATTTATTTATTAATAACCAACTTATATTTACAGTTTGCACCACATACAAGTTATCGGTCCATACAATCACAAAATTACAAAATTAGTTTACATAAAACTAGACAAAACATGAAATTAAATTAAACAGAATAAGATAGGTACATGGGACTTAAACATAACTGGCGAAATATGTGGGTGTACTACTATAGGTACACCTCTGCCTAACCCTTCGGGGAAACAAGGTGTGATATTATGTTATGTAAACAGAATAAGATAAAATTAGGTAAAGTAAGTACAAAACATAAACAACCGAGATATACAACATGGGAATGGTCCTAAATAGTGTTACGACATCACATCATAAAAATGTTCCTCAAAACGAGTCAGTGTTTATTTATACGTCTACGGCTGTTTTTCAAGTTTTACACGAACATACAGTTAATATTCTTCCAGCTTAATATTTACATCACTTGTTGGCCCGGTCAAGAGTTATCATCTCGCGAGGTTATCTTTATCGTCTACTTGTTTTCAGTGTTATTCTGATGACGCCAGTTGTAGTTTAGCATCGGAACTAGATTGACTTATCTTCGTGCTCAAATAAACTAAAAAAAAAATGCCAGACGCGTTTGAAAGTGCGTATCCTCTATCACCACCGTTAAACCCACAAGATATACGCGCACGCGCAAACTCATCTACAAAGAATAAAAAACCAGTGGTAACTTTTTTTGGCGATGAAGCCGTTGAGATACCCGACAAATCAGAGGCTGGTGTAGACAAGCCTATAATTCGAGGGGAGGTTGAACTCGATAGTATCGCAGTATCTTATAATACAATGCATTCAACTTGGCTTGATAAAAGAGTGCTTGAGCACAGGTATGTATCAATTAATTAATTTAAATAACTGTACGGTTTAACCTAATTCCTCATTGTAAAACGCTTTTGCAACTTTCTCTCCCGAAATTCCTCCAATTCCAAATGAAGGTTTTGATAGATTTTTGACCAGTCTCTGAAGGGAAGTCCTGTTTTATTGCATGGTCCTTGATGCTGCTGCTGTTCCCAAAAATGATTTTCTTAAAATGTATGTAAGTCATTACGGATCTAAACCATCATTTCATGCGCCTATGCGAGTGCCTGCACTTGTCGTCGGTCATACACTCAGTACCTATTTGCAATAAGAAGAACAAATGCTTTAGTGTTGTTAGAAATCCGTTTTGTGCTTGCAATTTTGGGGATAAGATTACTGGCAGGCAATAAATCAATTCATTTCATTTTCATGGACAGTCAGCAACGAATGTCGCTTAACACTTCAGTTTTTATTTCATAAACCTTGCTAGATTAAATACCGAGTTGTGACGTAGCGTAGTGAGCCCCCACTCCCCAAATTTAATGCGTTTTATCTAAGTAATTTTTTTATTAATATGATAAAGCAAAATATGCGTGTCTAATATATTTTATTATCTGACTGACTGACTAAAAATATATTTTTTTTTACCCAGGCTATATCAGGACATTGTGATCCTGGTATGTGGGTATTCAAATCAAAAAAGGTTTTGTGAACCTCCACATGTGGGTGGAGGGCTGTCGCTGCATTAATTAAATCATGTAGCCAATGTTATTACTGGGAAATCCAGTAGGCCCTTATTCAAACGCAGTATTGTCAATCACTTTCAAAAGCCTTAAGATACAAACTTTTTGTCGGTAAAACGTCGTAGAAAGTGCGGCATCTTAGTCAAAAAAAAAAAAAATCTACCTACCCGAAAATGATCCCTCTTTGTCAAGTTAGACAAGCTCCTATTTCTGAGTAAATAATCAAATAACAAAAACCAAGGGAACCGTTACCAGTCGTGACGAGGTGTAAATATCTCGCGGAATATCAATATGCATGCAATCCGCACTGCTATATTGGAATCATCGGAAGACAAAACTTCTCAATGCTTTTTTTTGGTGATCTGTGCAGTTCCAAAATCT
The DNA here is from genome assembly GCA_947568875.1 of Fissipunctia ypsillon. Classification (NCBI taxonomy): domain Eukaryota; kingdom Metazoa; phylum Arthropoda; class Insecta; order Lepidoptera; family Noctuidae; genus Fissipunctia; species Fissipunctia ypsillon. The sequence continues at coordinate 11,543,770 of OX387643.1, forward strand.
TTGCTACTCCAACTATTCGGCAATAGGTACCGAAAATCACGGTATCTATGTTTACGCAAGCCAGTCTTTCGGGGCCTGAAGCTGCCAGGCTTATTACGTATCTTGCAGAAGCCTAGCGAAAGCGAAATTTGCGCAATAATTGTTCTTAAATCGCAAATCCGTATTATGTATCAGCGATAGCCACACCATAGCAAAATAACGATAGTGCTGCTTCTAGGGAACAATCAGTTAACTAAACTGTGCAGTGATCGCGATTATTTCGTATTACGCATGGTTTTTGACAGCAGAGCGAAAGCCATCGGCGAGCAAATTTGGCTGTCAAATTGCAATAACCTTTTCCCTTGTTCTTGATCGCTTGCCTATCGGTCGCTGACTGCTAAGTACAAATAAGTATTATAATTCGAAGAATTTTACCTAAATTCGTGTACATTTAAATCCGTCGTATGACGTGTGTTCATTAGAATAAACTGTGCGTACCGTAAAAGACTATTCATTCAGTGTTTTCTAGCGATATAAAAATAATGTTGCGTCTCTATTGAGGTATTGGGTAAGGATGGCTAGAAACACTAAAAGTTCATCTAGTGGGTCACTGGACACTCTATTTGCCATTTCATGCTGAAACAGTACATTACTGTCCATTATTAAAGTTAATTTTATTACACTTTTGTTCCACATATGTATTATTAATATTTTAAAACCAAATATATCAAATAATCAAAGATTAAAACTTACTTGTTGATAAAATAGCCGAATATCGTTTGTAGTCAAAGTAAACACTGATTTAACCCACTTAAGATCTTGTAGCCGACGCCAAGCTGTTTTTGGTAATTTTCAAGTGGACTTGCTTACATAAGTCGATTTTTAAGTTTTTTTCATGACAAAGATTTTGTTACATGTGTTAACAGTTGAATTTCTTGTTATGTTAGTTGCGAAGTTTGCTACTTCATTGTTTTGGCGCTAGTGTCGTAGTGATAAGTGCATATTTAACAAAGAGCGATTAGCGAACGATTTTAAGATAATACCGATTTTTATGACGTTAAGCGATTGATCGCGCGATGTCTCTGAGATAATTGCTGATTGCTGTTTAGTACGTAAAAAGCCTGCGGGATCCCCGGGTCTTGGATTTGAATTCTCTTAGTAGTAGGGCATTGTTTTAAGTGCTATCTGCCCCAATACCACAGCACCTATTGTCATAAATTCATAACTTGTACAAATATCAAATAAGGAAGGAAGTCTTTCAATGTTTATTTTCCTCTTTAGTTTTGAATTCATATTTTACTCTAAGAACCTAGTCTACCAAGCGTTTCAGATGCTTACCGTGTTTATAAGCTTCCTAGACGCCAGTTGCTGTCTTCTACAAACATGCTAAACTTTTTTTATTATTGATGGAATACCTATTGACAATTTATTTAGATCCTGACTTCTAATCAAAATACTTTTGTTTGATGATTTTGACAGGCTATGTATGTATGTTCACCTGTTCCATCATAACTCCTTAACTCCTCGTCTTATTTTGACAAACTACAGTGGATTTCGGGTATAACGACAATGAAGGGACTACTCTATTTTCGTCGTTATATCCGGAAGTCGTTACAGGCAAAGGTAAAGAGATACAGACACGTACACATGTGTAGTTTATATTCATTTATTATTGAAAATATTTGCACACATAGTTATTCACCGGTACATTTAAAAAAATGTGTAATATTAGTTTGCTTCAATTTATTTTTTTGTGCTAGTGTACGCTGTAGGGTGTATTCTATTTTCATTACTTCTTCAATATCTATAATATCCTTTCCATCACCAAATAAACAGTATCTTTTAAGCTTTGTTACAACACCTAACACATCCTTAGTTGTAGGAATCTCACCTTCCTTGCAATCTTCTTCTTCCTCCTCATTTTCCTCATCTTGCGTCGTATGTGATGGAACAACAGTTTCAACAATTTCACTATCGGACAAATCGCTAGTAGTGATAAGTTGACTGTCAATATCAACATATGTTGCCCAGTCCGCAACATTTGTTCCGCTTGATGATACTGTAGTCAGTTGTGCCAATGGTATGTCCAATTCATCATCGGAGTCGTCGTCAATTGTTGTGATAGCCGAAGATTTACGGAACCCAGCGTGTAGAAAACACTTTTTGATCGTATCTGGAGTCACCCGAGCCCATGCCGTAGTTACCATTTCAATGGCATCTAAAATATTAACGGAAAACGGGCCTGCCGAGTTTTCAATGTCGTTCATCATTTTCTGTACTAAAATCTTCCTATAATGACTTTTGAGGGTTTTAATTATCCCTTGATCAATCGGTTGAATCACTGATGTAGTGTTTGGTGGTAAAAATGCCAGTTTTATGTTGGTCAAATTCTCTATTTTAGGATGAGCTGGGCAATTGTCAATAAATAAAATGATCTTCTTTTTGTTATTTCTTAACTGGGAGTCCCATTTGCGTAGAACTTTTTCGAAAATCTCTGAAGTCATCCAGGCCTTTTTGTTTGCTTCGTAATCAACTGGCAAAGATTTAACATTTTTGAAACATCTGGGTTTTTTTGCCTTGCCTATGACCAATAATTTTCTTTTTTCCCCTGCCATACTTGATGCAACAAGCACGGTGATTCTATCTTTTGATAATTTTCCACCAACGCACTTTTCCCCTTTAAATTTCAAGGTTTTGTCAGGAGTTAACTTAAAAAACAAACATGTCTCGTCAGCGTTCCATATTTGGCTATCAGTATAACCTTCAGTCAATTTTGGGAAAACTGTTTTTAGCCAGTTGTCACAGTCACTTTGCGATACACTAGCGGCTTCTCCACAAATTTTGCCTACTACAATATCGTGTCGTTGACGAAATCGGTATATCCAGCTTTCCGAACACTCAAAATCCATTTTTCCAAACAGTCTGCCAAATTGATTAGCCTTTTCTTGCAGCAGACGACCGCTCAAAGATACGTTTTGGCTTCTTTGGGCTTTGAACCACATTAGAAGGGCATTTTCGATATCTTGATGCGTCGGTTTGCGGTTTTTCTTAATTTTTAAGGATTTGGATTCAAAGCATTCTAATATTTTATCACGGTTTTTCCACATCGTAGATACTGTTGAATGGGAAACTTTGTACTCTTTGCACAAATCAGCATTGTTTTCACCGTTTTTCAATTTTGAAATGATTTCCGCCTTTTCTTTAACAGTGAATGTGCGTCTAGCAGCCATACTTATTCAAAAGTTTACTAAACCCAGTTGCTACTCAGAATATCACTTTGTAACTGAACCATAAAAGCTCCGAAACGTACACGCTTCCCCTACCTACTTAGTTGATATCTATAAACAAAAGGTAAAGGTCTCCACACTTGCTGACCATCTGTGTGCAATGGATGTAAACAAAAGATAAGAAATGTTTGTGAAAGAAAAAAATCTTTGTGTCTTTGGCAGCCGACTCCGGTCGCAATATCTGCATGGGATTTCTAGGAATTTGTTACAAATGATTCATTAAAAACAGTCGCTACACCCGAACTCGGCGTTACATCCAAAGTCGCTATAGCCATGAATTTTGTACTAAAGTATGCTTTAAATTCAAGGGACTTAGATTTAACGTCGCTATAGGTAAATGGTCGCTACAACCAAGGTCGTAATAAATGAAATCCACTGTAGGTATCTTTGGAAGCGTTATGTTTTTCGCGGGTTATAGGCTATATGACGTCACAAACAATCCAACATGGCGGCTTATAGCGGTTGAAAAGTGTTACCGAAAAAAAAATTACGTTAATAAAATCGTGTAAAGAGTACTTTCTGAAAATATATTGGTTATCTATGAATGGGTATTTATACGTTAACCCCAAATTTTACTGTTTTGTAAGAAGTGGGTAGGCTAGGAAGTAGGTAGGTATCTTTGAGGATAGCCTACCTACCCTCAATGATCCCAAACCCCAAAATAATTGAAATAAAATAAAAAATTACAACTAGACCCAACTACGACAAAACGTCAACTAAAATGGTATAAACAAGACATCACAGAGTCGCACGTAATCTGATCGATTAATGCCTTAATTACATGACGTGTGACTCCGGATTTTTTATTTGTCTGTCTGTGATGTCTTGTTTTTTTTTTAAACCTCCATTGCAAAATGCAACAATCATTCGATAACGTAGATTAGCTTACTTGAACTACAGAACGCAAAAAATAATTTAGTAAACAGTCAATATTTATTTAGTAATAAAAGATAATAGTTACATTTGTTCTAGATTAACGGTTAGCTCGCTTAATTCGTGTCGTGCTAACTGACTTTGCTATGAGACTACTATTAACTGAAGTTGGCGAATCAGCTGTTAGCTACGGCCGCGGGGGAAGTGATTGTACCGTGGGGCCTTAAATGTATAGACGACCGTCGACTCCGATAGAACGTCAGTGTACGCGACGCCCTCGCCGTTCCATATCGCACGCACATGAATTGATAGAATTCTGTTATCGCCGCGATTTCTGATACGTGACGTGCATCTGTGTACAGTGTGTTGTCAACTCAAACATAATATGTCAAACTAAACTTTAAGCAGTGGTTGTGTTTCGTTATATTTGTTGCTATTCGTAGTGTTTTCCGTTCAATTTATTGCTATAATAAAATACCATTCACATGAAACACTTATTCTGACAGTAACAAGGTTGTTATTTTAACGCGTAGGTGGCGAGTCACTCTGTATGCTGCGCAAATAACATTAACTCATAATTTCTATTTTGTTGTGCAAGCATTTACATCCAGTTTTACTTGTTTTGTTGACTGTCCTAGATTTTGGTACGTTATTTAATTAAAGGGAAAGTATAATATTTTTTTGAAAGCCTGCTTATTATGCAAGGTATTAAAAGAATAACAATAATTAGTTGCTTTTAAAAGTTATATTTTTTCACTGTTTGTATAGAGATACTCCTACTCTTGCTATGATTATACTAGACAGGCGATGCATGATACAGTTCATGTGTTTTTTAAACTATAGTTATTTGGTTTTTTTATTATTTGAACATTGTTTCTAAAGAAGTACTTAAATCCATGCTTGTGCATTACTCTAGTCACCATACGTAAAGCAGTGTACTTGTCACCATAATCACGATTAGACAGGAAAACTTGAAAATAAATTGTCAACGCTGATACTTATTCCTGGAATCATATTGATTCGTTCCTGGCAGCCTTTCTCCCATGCGCCCTGCACTGCATCTCATCTCAGACAACATTATCTCTATCGCATCACAGGCGGGTCCCCTACTTTATACATTCATGTAGGTACCTCATTTTAATGACGATATGTAGGTATTCACTTGTTAGATATTGACGGCAAATTAATTAATAACGTATTGATCAACCGAAAAATGTGTATTTATGTAGTCATATAGAACTTTTATGAATTTACTATATCACGAGATTTTTTATGACGATAAACTAAGTTTTCTTTCAATTTTGGAAAATAAATGTGTATGTGTGTAACCCGCAAAGATGTACTTACACAAGTTGTGTTTTATGAGGGAAATGCATGTCGTTCACCTCGGCCTTATTGTTTACCTAGACTAGACTCTTTTGATAAATGTGTCTGAATTTTAAAGTTTTTGAGCTATTGACATGGCGTCGATGAATAAATTTTATATTTAGGTCTGCTTGTCATGCAGGATGGTACTCGTTAAAGGTGTCATTACAGTTTAAAGATTAAAAAAAGCGATGAGATACTTAATACTTTATTTCTTCAAAAATTGACTGTTTAAAGTAATTAATTATGTGAATAACAAAGATTCACAAACAATAGATGTGCAGTTGAAACGGAAGTAGGCTAACTGTGGGTTATCCACATGTTATATAGGTATATCTAACTCTGTCAACACGTAGACGAGAGGACCGGTCTCTTCAACCTTGTTACTGTCAAGGATATCCACTCAAATGCTTCCTGCGGTTCACTAAAACGATTGCAGTGAATCATGCGAGACGTGTGAACCGCAATTACAGTACAGTGAAAATAAATGTTTTGTTGTAGTGAAAATACCAAATACCGAGAATCTAAAACATTATCTATTGATTGAATGGACATTATTTTTACCTCGTTTTGTGTTGTGAATGTTCATTCTGTTACACCAACAGAATAAGCAATTTTGTGAGTAAAAATGGAGAAACAGGGCATGGCGAACGGATCTGCCTATCGTTTTGTGGACAAGTCCATAGTCATTGGTTCGGCATATGGCACAGGGAACAGAAACACGGCAGCGCCAAACGAGTGAGTTGATAATATAGCATATGAGACTGAAATTCAGCCGTCAGGTTCTAATAATAAAAATATTCAGTGACGATGCGAGACTTAAAATCTTCTGCAGTGTGTTATGTTTAAAAATATATGTTTATGAAGAAAGTATATGAATTTCATTGTGTTGAATTCGTAAAGTAACGTAGTGTCGTTTGCTTCATTCTTTGTATACAGCTGGACTGTGTTATTGTTTTAAAGAAAGTTATAAATTCTTTGTTTCTGTTTGTCGGTTTTGGTCTTACACTGTCAATATTTATCTAGTAGCATACTAGCATCCTATCCATTATGATCAGCGTAGGGTAACATTGGACCAGCCACAGATTTCCAGTCAGGGGCCAATATCCAAACCGGCATTCAAGCATTGATCTCTGGTCAAATGTGATCGATTACTCAGAATTAGAAGAGCTCACGAGACCGTGCGTAAAGTCAATCCTATCGCAGAATGCAACTTTTGGGACTAGGCATCAGTGAGAAGCTGCTCGAGAGCCACTCTAATCTCGCACTGGTCGACATCCGAGATGTCCTCCGCGTAGTGGCGCGTTAATTTGGCTCTATGGACAATCGGCACTAATGTCCCACTGGTTTCGCCGTGCGTGCTGAGTATGGGTAAAAAACCTTGACTTCCTCGAGTATCTCGGACTTCGAAGTCACGAGTCTGCCATCCGCAGTTCTTAGTTTCGTCAAATGGGACCTCCCTAATTGCTGAGCGAACACTTTTGAACCTGGTGATGACGGAATATCGACAAAGCTCCTTAAAGCGGGCGGGGCTCTAATCCTGAAAGAGCTATCGAGCAGGGGCGAAGCCTTCATACAACCCGATTCCTATCGGTTTCCCTTCAGAACAACCACTCTTCTGAGTGTCTACTATTGTCAAATAATATGGTACAACTGTGTATGTAACTGTATATCACATCACATTACATATTTAATACCAGTTTAATTGTCTGAGTTTATGAGAACTGAACAATTTTTTCTTCGGCTTCCCCCTAATGATGATTGTATCTGCGCCACTGCTATCGAGTATCTTTAACTCCGTCATTCATAAGGGTACAACGCCCGAGGCGAGGAACAGAGGTGCGGTGGTTCTGTTCTTCAAAAAAGGTGACAAATCCTTGCTGAAGAACTATAGACCCATCTCACTTCTGAGCCACGTATAAAAGCTGTTCTCGAGGGTCGTCACGAACCGTCTTGCCGGGAGACTTCACGAGTTCCAGCCGGCAGAACAAGCCGGTTTTCGAAAAGGCTTCAGTACCGTAAACCACATCTATACTGTTCAGCAAATTGTACAGAAGACCGAGGAGTACAACCAGCCGCTGTGTATAGCATTTGTGGACTACGAGAAAGCCTTCGACTCCATCGAAATATGAGTAGTTCTGGCCTCTGCAAAGATGTCGAAATGACTGGCGCTGCATAGAAGTGTTGAGATGTTTGTATAATGCTGCCACGATGACTATCCAGATCCAGGATCAGAAAATCAGCCTCATCCATCTGCTCAGAGGGGTGAGACAGGGTGATGTGATATTCCCGAAATTGTTCACCAATACGTTGGAGGACGTCTTCAAGATGCTAGACTGGACTGGACAGGGTATCAACGTAAACGGTGAGTACATCTCACACCTTCGCTTTGTCGATGACATCGTCATAATGACAGAGACGCTGGAACAGTTAGACCAGATGCTGTAAAGCCTAAATGGAGCCTCTCGGCGGGTTGGCCTCGGCACGAATTTGGGTGACGACAAAAGTCATGTACAATTTACACATTGTGTCGAGTCCAATCCACATGGAAGGGTCGCTTCTCGAAGTTGTGAAGGAGTATGTCTACTTAGGGCAAGTCATCTAGCTCGGTAGACACAACTTACACATTACAAACAAACTAAGGAATTCAACCAGTGCGTCTTTCCTATCATGACATACGGTGCCGAAAAGTGGACACCGACAGTCGGGCTGGTCCACAAATTCAAGGTCGCTCAGTGCACTATGGAGCGGGCTATGCTCGGAGGTGCTTTGAAGGATAAAATCGGGAATTAAATTATCCGGAATAGAACCGGAGTTACCGACATAGCTTGCAGAGTAAGCAAACTGAAGTGGCAGTGGGCTGGCCATGTTTGTCGAAGGACCGATGGCTGGTAGAGTAGACGAGTCCTGGAGTGCAGACCGCGTATCGGCAAGCGTAGTGTGGGATGCCCGCCAGATAGATGGACTAACGACCTTAAGACTGTGGCTGGGACAGACTGGATGCGGAAGACGGAGGACAGGGTATTGTGGCGCAGCCTGGGAGAGGCCTATGCCCAGCAGTGGACTGCGATAGGCCGAGTTGATTGATCAGTGGGAAGTATAATATCCCAAGGTTGCCTGGAAGAGATCGCAGAAAGCGATAAGGCCGCCGATTGTATGTTTTGTAGTGTTAATTTTTGGAGTTTTCTCCTTAAGGCCCGGACTCCACCAAAGCGGAGATGTCCGAAGCGGAGACGAGGAGAGATGTTATTCAGCTAGGTTGTATCCACTGAAGCTATGCTCTAGTCTAGCCAGTACGCATCTTCATGCGTACTGGCTAGACTAGAGCGGAGATGCGTGCTGGCTAGAACGGAGATGCGTGCTGGCTAGAGCGCAGATGTTTGCTGGCTAGAGCGGCTGGCGGGTTATGTTTTCTCGTCTCCGCTGGGCGCCGTCGCAGTCGCCAGCTTGCGAGGCACAGCTCACATCTCCGTTTCGATCGCGCCATACGGAGACGAGATGTATGAATAACCAAATTCTATTGGTTGTTTAAATCACATCTTTCTTTTCGTCTCATCTCCGCTTTGGTGGAGTCCGGGCCTAAGAATCGATTTTCATTTATGACCTGGGGGCCATATGGAAATTTTATGAGGAGTGAAATTAATATAAGCATTAACTCAAAAGCGTTACGTTTTTCTGCACAACGTACCTTGCGCACCTTTCACGGAGTAAATTCCAGTCGTGCGTCGGAGCTGACGCACACACTTTTGCTATGTATTTTCTGGTGTACAATAAAGTATACATATATGAATAAATAAATATCATGCTGGTTCGCATCAACAACAAAAAAATATCATCTAAAAGCTGCAGAAAATTAAATTAATTAATGAATTCAAACGTTATCATTGCAAATATTACCAATGGGAGATCTAAACTAAAGTACATGTCAAGCTGTCCATCTCCAGTCATGTCGAGGAATTCGCTTTTAAATAGTGGAAGCTATGTGTAGGAGGGCAGGCTTACTTACGATCACAACGCAGTCTCGTGTATTTGGCTCAATCAGGTTATTGAAGGAGGCAACGCGGAATGCATTATCCAAAATCTTCTGACGGAAAACAACAGCTACTTTAATGTTAGACGAAAAATATTTTTTACCATTTTGGGAAAATGCGGTGTTTCTATGATACATAGTTTGATGTAAAATGTTTATAGCCAAGTCCAGCAAATGCAAGGTATTGGCTTGTATCTGTAAGTCATCTTTAATATTGTCTTGCGCAGTACTTCCCACCTGTTAGATGTCACAGTATAGCACAAGCATAATCAGTTTATAGACTGATAATTTTCCCAGTGCTGGGACACAGGCCTCCTCTCTGAGCAGTAGGCCGTAATCCACCACACGGACCCAGTGCGGGTTGGTGGGTGCCACAGTGGTTAGAAAGTTCTCAAGGTGCTTCTAAAATAATCGAAACCACGGCCGGATGACGCAATTGAACTAAGAGTGTCCTTTCTGCCCGTAATTGAATCAAAATGCTGGAATTCCACTCAATGCGTGTTTCTCGTAGAGTCGTACGTAGACTGTAGGCGTGTAAGTTACAAATTTAAAACACGTTGCATATTGATAATGATTAAATTGGACATCAAACTGGAGCCAACAGCAACGTTCCGTTCTGCTCGTTCTGGATTATGGCCTGACTGGCATAAAGTTTTTCACCTTGTGGGTTGTGCCGGTTGTGCGACACGTGTTCCAAAAATAACTAAATACATTGCTGTTATGACTGGTGACCGCCCGATTTAGCTAAAAGCGCTAACGTTTGTAATGAGGTATCCAGAAAACAAGGTAGATACAAAAATAAAATTAATTAAAAGTTACTACGAAATGTAATTAGGAGTTAGGTCATCTGTAGATTTAGTACACTAGAAAATGTAAAGTACACCTATGCGTAAATCCTTCGTTTTAAAAAAAATAATGTGTGAATTTTACAAGAGCATACCAACCTAGTAAAGATCTCCGATGTATGTAGTACATATAATTAATTTCACAACCTCGTGCAAGGATAAATGACGCAATTTACCAGTTACCACGCAAAACATAATATCCCGTCGGAACTTCTAACTTTTTATCACGATGTTTTCTATCGTTGAAGATCAAAGTGACATACCTAATCCTTGATGTGATCTCGGTTTCCTATTGTTACTAGCTTATGTTTTAAGTCACTCAATTTAAATACAGCTGTCACGACGTATAGGCATTATTTCATTTCTTATCACACGCAGGCGTCTTTGGACTGACGTAATTCTTATCTACGTAGGTACTAGGTACTTGAGTTTCAAGAAACAACGGAACGGATGCGGGTGGCGTGTTAGCGCTAGTTAGCTGACTAATAATTAATTCAAATTGTAAACTTGAAGAAGCATAAATACTACTCAGAACACTTGCATATTTGTTTTAAATGGAATTTATTGGACCTAACCTAACCAAAACTTCTGACGACACACGACGTGCAAATATGACTGCTCGATTTCAATTAACATAGCCTACACATACGAGTACATTGTATTAGTTTACCTAGAAAAAGTTTCGCTGTCCATCTTTGTGCAGTTTTTACGGGTGCATAAAGCACTAAATTAAATAAATAAAAACCGGCCAAGTGCGTGTCGGACCACGCCCAATGAAGAGTTTGGTAGTTATTTAGGTTGAATTTATCCCGAGAACAAACTTAACATTGTATTTGAAAAACATGTTCTCTCATACATTCCAACTACAAATGTAAGTTGGCCGACTATTACTTAACTTGTAAAGTCTACTTAGCTGTGATAGTTTTCCTTGTAACTTCGTTATATACAACATGTCCTGGAATTAACGCACAACCTCTTAAGGGTCATTGTACTCATCATTATGTACAACTTTTACTATGGGACCAAAGGGCAGTAGAAGTTCCTAAAAACTACAGGGCTATCTCCTTGCTACCGGTTTTGTCTAAAATATTTGAAAAGACCTTAAAAATTTTGCTTTTATCAATACTTACGCGTAAATAGAGTTTTGGATAATAGACAATTCGGTTATCAAAAAGGTGTTGGCACTTCAGAATATGCCGTAAAGACCTGACTAGACACAGTGACGGGAAAAATAAATAATAAAATGAGAGTCGCAGGGTTTTTTCCAGACTTGAGTTCCGCATTTGACACAATATACCATAAATTACTTCTCTAAAAAATGAGACATTACAGTGTAAGAGGTAAAGCCTTACAACTATCCTCTTCTTATTTAAAAAACAGAAAAATGTTTATAGAAATTGATTAAATACAAGAAAATGGCTACAAAAATGCAAGCAATTCAGCAGTGGTAGGAATCACAACGGGCGTCCCACAAATATCCATTTTGGACCTGTCTTATTTATACACGCTGCTTTTTTATTGGCTAGGGAGCTGTCACGATAGTGTTGTACCTACTCATCATTATGAACAACTTTTATTATGGGACCAAACCTGAAATCGCGAAAAAAAAGTCGGATCTGCCCTACATTTATGTGCGCATAACTCGTCAAAATGTAGGGAACAGCTGATTTTTTTTCGCGATTTAAGGTTTGGTCCCACAGTAAAAGTTGTTCATAATAATAATGATGAGTACAATACTATCGTGGCAGCTTCCTAGCCAATAAAAAAGCAGCGTGTATATTTATTAATGATTTATTGAATTATATGAATTTAATTTTACTGGAAATAGTAATTTATGCTGACGACACAAATGCCATAGTAGCAGCAAATGACTTAGTAGAGCTGACAGAGAAAGTTAAAGCAGCATTGCAAGGCTTTCATGTGTGGTACACTGTGAATAAATAAATAATCAATATCACAAAAGACCAAGATAATGTTATTTAGAACGACAGCTCGTAATAAAGATGATATGGAGATTGTATTGAATGATGGAGACAAAATCGAGCTCGTCGATGAAGTAAAAATTTTGGGTATACGAATTGACGAATTGCTAAATTGGAAACCAATGGAAACCAAACCAAAGGCAATAGATGCATTTATATCATCCGCATGTTACGCTTTGAGAACTCTGAGGTACGAAATCATCTTAGAGCAACTGAAAATGGTATAGTTTACGTTAGTTAGTGAAATTGAGACAATAGAAGAACAAGAGATAAGGGAAGGCACCCGAAGTAAAGACCTGAAAGGTATGATCAATTCGAATTTCAATGTTGTGAAACACAGTCCAGGATACCAATCAGTAAAATTATTTAACATGTAACTTTTAGATCTGAAAAGCACGGTTCACACTAGTTCTTTTAAAACAAAACTAAAAAAAATCCTATTGAACAAATGTCTGTATGCCATTGAAAGATGATTTTGTAGTTCTTATCTTATTATTGTACTAGCTTTTGCCCGCGGCTTCGCCCGCGTGGATGTCGGAAAATATCCCACGGGAACGTACTACCGGGATTAAAAGTACTCACCGTACTCACCGGACCTTGCCTCAACAGATTTCTACTTTTCTCAAAATTTAGACAGTTTTTTAAGTGGGGAAAAAAATCAACACCCGAGAGGCAGTACAAAACGCTTTCACTAACTTCATCGCCTCCCGTCCCGCAGACTTCTAAAGTAAAGGGATAAACAAACTGCCATCAAAATGGCAAAATTGTATAGATAATTTGGGCCAGTACTTTGATTAGCTGAAGTCAAGCTGAAATAAAAAAATTACTAAAATTTTTATATTTCAACATTTTCATACACATCTTCAATTTCATAGGTAAAGACCTAATATTACCTCAAGAAGTTAAGATACGAACTATGACTACATTTTCAATCCCTTAAATCTCTTAAAGAGAGGCACACTAAACTTTTAATATTATTCGTGATATTTTAAATCAACCCGCATTTTATCTCCATAGGGGATGATTTTTCAAAAACGCTATACCATATTAGTAGTTTATGAAACTATTACATAATGAGGGGTATACAGCTCGGTTTTTAATAGTATCACACTAGTGTTTTAATACCTGGTTATGTGCAGTTTCATACACTACTTTATCTACTCTCATACACTGGGATTGAACCTATTACATAAAAGATTTTTTGCCTTTATTTGCATTTGCCATATGCCATAAAGTCGTGATAGCTTTTATCATATCGAGCCTTTTTGAGAAAACATTGTAAGCGGCTAATATCACAAAACTATTTTTCCTACGTAACCTCTTAATTAGACAGTTTTTCATCTTGATGCGATTACTCTTAAAATTTATTTTAAAACATGACTTTATTGTTGTAAGAAATAATCATGGTAAATGAAAACATCGTTAATTAGGAAAGAAAAAACCCTTTCCTGTAAAAAGTGCAAATTGTCGCTTACGATGTTCTTCCTGAAAAGGCTCGATAGTTATAATTTTCTCGACTTTGGTGGCTTGGCTGGATTATGAGTCATTTCCGTCACCGCATCTAAAATATTGGCCGGAGTAAAATTTTCTTCACATTCACTGATATCAGACGTTTTTAAGCAAGAATAAAAAATCCCACGAAATTCAGTACAACAAAACATATGAATGGCGCTCAAAAACCAGCACATCACCGCGCATGTGCTAAAGCGGCGCTGCGACAGACAAGTAAAAATTGGAATCAAAACTTTTTGTAATGCTATAAAAATAGTGCGCCCCACTTCAGCGCGCTGATGGAAACTCCTTGGTGATATTTAATTTATTGGATTTGCCCTGTATCGTAATGGTAAAAAAAGTTATTTTATAGCATTATTTTGTTAGAGAAAAAGTGTTATAATATGATTCTATTTTTCTTACGCGGTATTCGGGCGGTTTGCGGTATTGTGTTTATGTCAATATGAACTCATTTTGAAGTTTATAATTCGAATTTTATGCTTTGAGAGTAGATAAAATTCTTTATTTCCCACCAAAAGCATACATTTGAATTTTCATATCCCAAACTTAAGACTGGTCCTTAGCAGCTTTAAACAGAGAGAAGTGGAAAGAGAGTAAGGAGGCCTTTGCTCTGCAGTGTGACATCACAGGTTTTTAATAAATAGGTTTCCCATACACTTTCATCCCCTATATCAATTCGGTTGTATGTTTTTTTTTAATGTTTGTTACCCGAGTACTCCGTCATGTAAATACTGATTTGGAAAATTATTTTTACGTTTGAAAGGACAGACTTCCAAATTGGTCTCATTTTAATCATAATCCAGTTCTGATGATAGAGTCCATGAGGAATTGAGGGAACTCCTCAACTCCGTACAACAATGCACAACACAACACAACACATGCAGTGACACTATACAGATGGTTTTCTCCTTGATTAGTTTATTTTGTTTTTGCTTAAAATGTTTGTTTTTAGTTTTTATTTTTATTTTTCTGTCTACAGTTCCTGAAACATAAAACTCTGAATTCATAATTGTCTACCTTGTGGCAACTTGAGAGCCCTGACACCCATAACACAAGTTTAATCTTAGCTTGGGTGTCGGAGGTTTTAACTCTGTATAAACCTACAATTTATAGGATACATATGGAATGTATACTAAATGGTACATGTAAATTGTAAAATTGGAAATAGAGATTTTTATTATTATTATTATTTATTATTATTATTTATTAAATATTATAGGCATATACATAGCGATTTTGGTATTTTCTTCAACAAGTCAAGCATTTGCATTCAGAAAGTATCATTTGGTGAAATGGAACTGACGAAGAAGACCACAGATGGTCACGGGAACTCCTCAATGATAAGTATTTCACGGGTGGTGATACGATAATCTCGATTAAGATAGTTAAGTGACTATGACGAAATAAATTTAAATAAATGAAAATGGTACCATCGTATTGATCTGATAATGAAGCTGGAAGGTAGGCACCGGAACTCGGTAATAAAACAATGTATCTTAGCCGTGTTTGGGCTTATTGGAATTGTCATGAGATGCACTCTGGCTATAAATGATTTTAATGGTAATATGCTTCAAATTGCGCTACTTGAGTCGTAAGTTATGTGTGGCCTTGATTGTCAGAAGACAGATTTCGTCAACGATCTGTCGTCGTGTGGTCGATTTAATCATTTGTTAGCGACGGCGTCAAAACCTGATAAAACTACCCCTTCCAAACTTCTGGCACGAGTTAGCGAGACATATATTTGCCTTTTTGCAAGTTTTTATTTGAAAGCGTATATTCCTGAGGTGGTCACATATAAATTTGGTCAAATTCTGATGAGTGATTTTTGAGTTAGTTTCAATAATACGTATTTTTTTCCATTTAGTGTAGGTATGTTAATGATGTTATAATAACTTCCTGTCACTGTTATTTACTTAGCAAGTATGGTTCCTAAAAAATAACCGACCTATAAGCAAAACACTACGGAGTGAAAAATAATTTCGGAAGTCGGTGGCAAAAAAACGAAAATACTAAACCAAAGACACCGACTTCCGAAATTAAAGTTATTTTTCACTTTGTAGTGTTGTTTTTGGAAGTCGGTTGTTTTTTTATAAGTAAATAAGTTTTTATTAAAATCGGTCCACTCGGTCAAAAGTTATTTCTTATTTGTTATTAGAGCGTCACCGGCATAATTTTAACTAAACAAAGTCCTCCCACCGCGTCTGTCTGTCTGAACACGATAAAGTCAAAAACTACCGACTCGGAACATAGGGTACTTTTAATCCCGGTAGTACGCTCCTATGGGATATTTTCCGACATCCACGCGGGCGAAGCCGCGGGCAAAAGCTAGTGCATTTATATACAAGTGCCTGTAACGAAAACACACTTGGTTCTGTTTTATGACAAAAGTCATTATCACCTGTGTACGAATTTCTCTGGTTTAAAATGGATAACACATAACCTCGACGTAATACTGAGATTCCTTTTTTTTCTTCGGAGAGCTCTCTCCTACAGTTTTCTTCTTTTAACATTTTTGGGGAATACATAGGTCCCCGGATTTTTGCAGTCAACAGCTGCGCAACGTGGTATATTAGTGGGTTGTTGCATAATTTTTTTCCCACTTTTCAATTTTTTTTTTTAAATACTTATTTACATAACATAACATAACATCACGCCTTGTTCCCCGAAGGGTTAGGGTTGGGTTAGGGCTAATCCTAAATAAATAAGTATAACCCTAAGGTTATACTTATTTATTTAAACAATTAATCGACAATATAATCACCATCATTATCGAGAACATGTAACCATCTGCTAGGCAAAGTTTCAATACCCTTAGCCCAGAAAGAAAGTGGATGACAGGCAAAGAAATAGTCAAGTTCATTTTTTAGGTCACCGATTTTTTTTAATGAAGATGCTGTTTTAAAGCCCGGAAAAGATGATAGTCGGAAAGTGCCAGATTAGGGCTATTGTTCGTATCGGGTGGGTGAGGTATCGTTGTCCAACCGACCTTTTCTAGAAATTTACGGGTCACTTTCGCTATAATTATATGGTCTGGCTTTATCATGAAGTAATGATACTTCAAGATGTTTTGGCCGTTTTTCTCTAAAAGCGTTCGCCACCTTCTGTAGTTGATTCGCGTAGACTTCGGCATTGATAGTCTGATTGCTGTCCATTAAGTCCCAAAACAACATTTCTCGCGAATCCCAGCAGACTGACAGAAGAAGTTTGTGATCATGCAGACTGCTTTTTGGCTGTGTTAGTGGCTGTTTATCAGCAGGCATCCAAAAGGCCTTTCGTGTGACGTTCTCATATAAGACCCAAGACTCGTCACTGGTGATAATCGACTCGAGAAAGCTCTTTCTTTGCGGGTGCAACAGTAGACTTTCACAAATGTTGACACGTATTGCACGTTGAGCATCGGTCAAAGCATGGGGCGTCCATCTTGACAAAACTTTACGGTAGCCCATTGCCTGCAGATGGCTATCTATAGTACTGTAGTGATATTTTAGAGTTTTCTCTAAATCCCTGGTGCTGGAATCCGGGTACAACTCAAGCTCGCGCCGCAACGCATCTTCGTCAAAAGTGACGGGTCGACCAGTATGAGGAACATCTTTTAGACTTGTGTCTCCTTCATTAAAGCGTTAAAACCAATTTCGTACTGTGCGATCAGTAGTAGTGTTTGGGCCAAAAACGGTGTTGATTTTATTTGCCGTTTCCCTCGAACTACTTCCCAATTTGTGTTCGTATAAGTAAATCGCTCGAAGATGTTGTTAATCCATTTTGTCAATTTTAACTAAATTCCAGTAACGAGCTCGCGCTTATACCCTCTGTGAAAGATACGAGAACATTCTACTATGTACTAGATTTATTCTAGAAAATTTCCGGGACAACTGAAAATATTAAGGAAAGGACATTGTTCGGCGTCCATACATCGTTCGCCTAAGAAGCAACAGAGACGTGAATTTACTTTCTGTGATATAAATAATTCTTAAATTCAATTGAAACTAAATTAAAATCACGGACACTTCTGACAATTGTAAAAAATCCAAAACACTTTCGGATTTTGAGGTTATATTAGGCCAATAGAAACATACTAACGAAGCGTTTATTAGTGAATATACATTGGATTTTATCTTTAAACGTTTCATTACATAATATTAGGTAGTCCGAACTATTCTTTCTGTATACTAATTTATTTGTAGTTATGACTAGATTAGGACTATGGACTGTTTCGTTTTTGTGTGACTCAGGGAGTAAGTATTGCATTTTACTACGAATACTACATAAATAAAATCTCGCTTGTTTCCCAAAAGGGTTAGGCAGAGCAACAGAGGTATACTGTAATTAATGTCAAACTGTCATCTGTCAATGATGACACTGACATGTCGATGGTGCTCGTTTCACATAGCGCTGAGAGTACTGAGTTTTGTGATTGCGGTGCACACTACCGCTGCGTACAAAGACTTGGCTGTATGAGCTACAATGTCCTTTGCCTATACAAAGCGACAAAATGAAACAAAAAAAAAAAATGGCGCCGGAGATTAAGGCCGAAGTGAATTACTTTTTAAACTGTTTTCGAAATTCTGAAGTGCCCGTTGTATTGTAATAATTGTAATGTAAATTACAAATTAAAAAAAAAAAACTAGTAATTATTATAAAGGTTTCATACTTGTTGATTCATAGGCCATTTTTAACAATGTCCTTTAGAAGTGGGAAAAAATTTATGCAACAACCCATTAATTATTTATGAGTAAAAGAAGTTGATTGTTTACAAAAAATGTATGGATATTGATAGCTGTCAAATTTTAAGACGGACAATGGTGGCGACATCTGAAGTGAGCAAGTGGCAGTTTTTATCCACATTGCCCTGTTGTATTCTGTTTTTTGCCACTGAGTTCTGAAAGTTATTTCAGATAATGCTTTCTTTATTTGTATTTTATTTACATACGATGGATCAGATGGATGGAGTACTTTTACTCGTAATACACTTTTTGCAAGTATGCGTCCAGGCAGGGGAAATAGGATAAGTAATATCCTATTCCGTGATTTTAAGGGTTTGCTTGCAATCCTTAAAATCACGGTATATTATATTTTATTTTATGCAGTTTTTAACACGCTAGAAAATCTCGAGATGGATTTCTAACATTTCAAGCTATTATAGAATTTCTGTTGAATGCAAGTTTTGGATTGCTACAAAACTATTTTTCTAGAGCTAGCTCATTTTACAGATGGTATTACTTGACAGCTCATGGTGGCATTTGCTTACAAAGAAAAATGAGAAGAATGTCAAATTGACATACCTACACATATTGTCAAGATTGAGTAAGGCTTTTTCACGAAAGTCATTAATCATATTGAAGAGTTGGAGGCACACTATGTCTTACCCAAAATCAAATGATTATAAATAAAATTGTCTCCGATTCAGAATATTAAATGACGTACCTTAGTAGTGTTAGTTTACGTAGGATTAATGTGACCGCGCCACATCAATTGTAAGTTAAAAACTACTCTATCACTTTAGTGTTGTAGCAACCTTGCGAATATTAATTACTAACTTCCGCCCGCGACTTCGTCCGCGTGAAATTTCTTGTTCCCCCGACCCAGTCCGTCGCATCGCAACGCCAGCCCGCGCTGCTACTTACTTCGTTTTCGCTTAGAGTTCTTTCTTTCTTTTTTTCATTTTGCTCGGCTTCTAAGGGTCCTAGCGTAATGTTACATACCTATAGCCTGCCTCAAGAATTGGGCTATAAAATGCAAAAATATTTTTTCAAATTCGACCAGTAGTGACAGAGATTAGCGCGTTCAAACAGTCAATAAAAATAAAATGTGTATGTAACTAATAGACTAATGCCCATTTTCACCACCACCCCTAAACTATAACCTTGTTACGAATCCCTTCTAAGGTATCCCTTAAATGCATCCCCAACCATAATTCATTTTCACCACGCTAAAGGACACTTAAACCCCTATTTAGATAAGTATTACCCTAGGGTATATATTTTTTTTGTCATAGTTGTTCCAATAACCGCACTTTTACCGATAACATTTTTACATTAATTCAGAACAAAGTAAAAATATTTTCCATAAGGAACATGTTTTTACAACAACTACGTTACAAATTATTATGTCAAAATCGAAAAATAACATATTTACCAAAAAAATTGGCTGTATAACGAGGATCCAGTGCACAGATCCAGTGCCTTTTTAACACGCTTTTTTAAGTTCTGAGATGTATCTTTGACAGTGACATTTCGGTTCAGGTTATTTCTGTGTGGCTAGTTACGATAGCTACTGAAACTCTTTTGACGATTCGGCTACATGTATTTATTTATTTATTTGGGACAAACAAACAGTAACACATTATATCTGCGCAAATAATATAAATAAAGATATTATATAAATGTGAAACTCACACCGTTATCCACAGCATATAATGTATTTAGCTATGCTGATCCGACCCATGCCTGCCATCGACAGCAACTGACTATCGGTGCCATAAAATCTAAGGGCACATAATAGTTGTTTGATCGGGGGCACGGATTTATTTCTGTAAAAATAATTTACAGTTAATATTAGTATCGGTAGAGGTGCTTACTAGAATAGAAAAACCTAAAGTTTCGACACATGCACGTACAAGGGGAGATATTACACTAGAATATCTAGGATCATAGATCTATGATTCATAGGTACATAACAATGTTATTTAGAGCATTTGTAAGCTTCAGTTATAGGATTAAGCTTAATCACGAAATATATATTTTAAACTGAAGCTTACGAATGCTCTATATTACATTCTTATGTACCTGTGAATCATAGATTTATGATCCTAGATATGATAGTGTAATATCCCACTAGGACCAACTAAAACTTTAAAGCAAACAGTTATATGCATTGTACAAATAGGTCTTGTACCGACACATAAGTACCTATTACTTAACTACTTTGTTTCAATATTCAATGCATAGGAGCTTACCTGTCGTCTAGATATTCTAAAATATGTTCTAGTTTTTGTAGTAGAAATATCACGCTATCCTTGGAATTCTATATCTTGTAAAAAAGTCTTTATCATCATACTGTGTGAAAAAGTCTGGTCTGGTCTTTAACGATAAACACGTAGTTTGCCAATAACTCCACTGTCTCGACAGCTTCAATACTATCAAAAAACTCAATAGGTTCCATTTTTAACAAATTTTATATTCAAGAACACGCGACCTGTCCAACAACTTAAAACTAACCCTTAGGCTAGGGGTCGGTTAGGGGCTGAACATTCGGGCCCCTAAATATAAGGGATTCCTTAAAGAGTTTAGGTGTCCCTTAAACGTCGATGAAAATAAAACTTGCGCTAAATGTTACCTAAATTGGCCTAAGGGTTACTTAAAATTTAGAGGTCGTTGGTGAAAATGGGCATAAGCGCATTTTTCTTACTTTATGCATTTTTATATCCGTCGTACTTTCTAAACGAAAGGTCCAATTCGAATTATTTAAAAATGAATTTACATGTACTTAATCAACCCCGATTATGAAACTATTTATTTGGATAAGGATTAATACACTTTCGCAAATAATGCATTATTTTATAACAAATTTGAATACCATTTAAAAAGTTATAGTGAGCCAACCTTAAACATAGACATATGCCATCGCGGACTTTTTGTAGAACTTTGTAAGAGGAACAATCCCGTCATACATGATTTTTGCGTAACTTTAACCGTTTACGCAGCGCACGCAACGGAAGCTCTCAAAAGGAATAAATTTCCCCGTTTTTGCAACATTTTTCATTGATGCTCCGCTCCTATTGGTCGTAGCGTGATGTTATATACCCTTCCTTGATAAATGGGCTATCCAACACTAAAATAATTTTTCAATTCGAACCAGTAGTTCCTGAGATTAGCGCCTTCAACCAACCAAACAAACGAGCTCTTCAGCGTTATAATATTAGTATAGATAACTTTTAAGTAGTAGTCGATTTCATCTATTTACCGAGATGATACACCTACAATCTTTACTGGCGCCAGCGAGCAGAGTTGCGAATCATAATTTCCAGCTTCTTAACTTCTGTTTCTCAACTTTTGATTCCCATGAATATGGGACTTGGCTGGTTCGACGGTAAACGGAAACGTAAGATTCTTAGGACTAATAAATAATTCGAACGAGGTTGCAATTAGGTAGGTAAATCATGCAATTTTCCTACCAAGGCTACCACGCAAAATATGCAGATATCGATGTCATCTCTGTGTCCCGCGACTTCGTTCGTGTGGATGTCGTAAGATACACAATATTCTAAAATAACAGCCACGTTTTAATAAAACTCCCTCTTCCCCCGACCCGTCGCCATCCGTCGCGTTGAATCGCCCGCCCGCGCTATACATCGTTTTCGCTTAGTGTTCTTTCTGACTTTTTTCGTTTTGCTCGGCTCCTAAGGGTCGTAGCGTGATATTAAATAGCCTATAACTATTCTCGAGAACTGGGCTACCAAATGCAAAAAGAATTTTTCAAATCCGACTTTTTGTTCACAATTTCATGGGTTTTAATTTTTTTGCGTGAAACTCTAATCATTTTTCTAAAATAAAAGTAGGTTAAGTTACCCGCCGTAACATAAGCTATCTGCCAGTGAAATTTCCGTCAAAATCGGTCCAGGCGTTTCGGAGATTAGCCGGAACAAAAAGACAGACAGACAGACAAAAATGTAGAAAAATGCTTTTTTGTTATAAGTACCGTTTATACTTTCTTATGCATTTAGTAAAACGTTGTTATTTTGACATTACAAACAGACACTTCAATTTTATTTATTTGTATAGATTAACTGAATTGAAGATTATTAATTTAGACAGGTAATAATTCGGGGTTATTGTAAACTTACCACAACGAAAATTCGCCACATTTAAAAATATTGGTTAACTTGCCACAGTGACAAAATAATTCACAACAGGTATAGTAAACTCTTCACAGGTACGTCAAACTTGTTTTGAATGTACCGACAGCAAAACGAGATTTCTTTTTATTCATAATAATCAGTATTATATACATTAATTTTGCGATAGGTTAGGTTAGGTTAGAACTGTGACCAACTACTACCTCGAAATTGGTCGCGAAATTTTTCTAATATTTTTTTCATAGTGCCCCCAAGACGACACTGACCTGAATTTCATTAATCTAAGACAAAAATCAGTGAAACGACCTTTAATCATTCTATTGGTAAATGTTTCTTCCTGAGTATGAGTGAGAATATTATGAGTATGGACCCACTTTTAAAGCTGTGGCAAGTTTTCGTGAGACTGATAAGACTGTGGCGAGTTTACTATAATTTTTACTTGTGGCAAATTTTCATTATGGCGAGTTTACAATAACTCATAATTCGTATATATTAAAATGTTTTATAACCAGTAGGCACTAATATGTACACACTGACCTTCAACATGACTTTATTATTTAAACTTAAAAGTTTAGCGACTCATGGAAGTAATTTTCCCTTTTTGTTTTGTTTCAGAATCTTTGTCAACAGATCGCTACATTTAGAAAATGTTAAATTCTATGGCTTTGATATGGACTACACCTTGGCTGGTAAGTTTTAAACATATGTTTCTAGCCTTGTGAACCCTCCATCTCCCAATGCGGATACTCTGTGACACCGCCATTTTTCAACAATCTTATGGTTAAACTTGACTGAGTGTTGCACTTTGGGCTTTCGATCCCCCGTAAATTCGGCACTCACCTTATTCGGGTACCGACCGACTTCTCTGCGTGTAGAGAACCGTCCTTTGTCCACATCCGACATGTAATACGGTATAGAAGCGGCTGCGGAACTAGGGGTTCCTTTCAAACGCCCCGCACTAAGCTGTATTAGGTCCATGCTAATGATGCGATATAAGTTCTTATTCTATAGTAGGTATGAAGAAATTATAGGTAGAGAGAGATTCTATACGAAACATTTTTTTTTTTACAGAATACAAATCGCCGCAATATGAAACTTTAGGATTTAATTTAACCAAAGAGAGATTAGTGCGCAAAGGTTACCCAAAGGAAATAATGGAATTTGAATACGACCCTTCATTTCCAGTTAGGTGCGTATTACTTATGTTTCTAAAATGAACCAATTTATTAATGGTAAATATCTTATAAAGGCACCTACTTAATCTTTATTTTTCTTTTCAGAGGTCTATGGTTCGACACATTATACGGTAACTTACTAAAGGTAGACGCCTACGGTAATATTTTAGTATGTGTACATGGATTTGAATTCCTGAAACAGTAAGTTTACATAACATTACATACGATAGGTTATAGGTTTGCATATGATAAGGTTAGGTTATTTGTCTAAGACATTACACAATTTTGTAGATTTTAGCACATGCAAATTTAATCTAAAAGTGTATGTTTTTAACTGACTTAATTTGGTTTTGATTTACCATTGTCAGCATCAGTTGATGACATCAGTTACCTAGTTGCGAATGCGGCCTTCCAGTATTAAACTGACTTGAATAGACTTGATAATAAAATTCCTAAAGATATTATAATTCCAAATTGGACTCTGAAAATGCGTTAGAATATAAATTATATTTATTTTAGTCCTACTCTTTGAACAACAGTAGCAACTACATAAACTCATGTTACAGTTTATTACTACCCGCTATAGCGTGTAAAAAAGCGAATAACTTCTGTTTGTTTCAGTTCACAAGTATACGAATTGTACCCAAATAAATTCTTAACACTAGACGAGTCAAGAGTGTATGTACTGAACACATTATTCAACTTGCCGGAAACCTATCTAATAGCTTGTTTGATAGACTTCTTCACTAATTCACCACAATACACAAGGTAAGCAATGAGTTAGTGACGCTTGTTAATCTGAATAAATCCTTTTACTCTTAATAGTATGCATAAATAACAGATGCTAATTGGCATAGATTAGAACATAATTTATTTCTATTGTTGTTTGACGTTTCGCTGAACGAATTGCATTAATTTTATTGTATTATACTTAATTCAACTAATGTGGCTATAACTCAGGAATAGCTCTCCGCCTGAAAGTGAATGGGCCAATAACGGTCACTCATCACTTAAGTAGCTGTTTGGCATTGCGTGATTCGCACCTCAATCGTCTACCTACAAATGCACTACTCTAAATATTTCCGTCCTAGTTTATTTTAGAAGAAAACAACCTGAGCCTTACATACTCGGACATTATAACCAAACGCTTTCTATAAATAGAAATCTTTCGCAGAACAAACTATGGTGTACGTTGTGGCGATCTCGCTATGTCATTCAAATCTATCTTCCAAGACGTAAGAAATGCGGTCGACTACATTCATATTCATGGAGACCTGAAGAACAAGACCACGGAGAATATGGAATTATACTTGAAGAAAGACGATAGACTGCCAATGTTCTTGTCGAGAATAAAAGAAAGCGGTGCCAAAATCTTTATATTAACGAATAGTGAATATAATTTCACGGATAGAATTATGGAGTACCTATTCGACTTTCCATACGGCGCAAAGGTAAATATAACTTTAGCCAAATAGCTATGGGCACTTGACTAACAAAAATTAGCACTTTAAAGCGTAATATTTCAGAAACGGTCGAATCGATCGAAAAACTGTTTTTATAAACCCGCAATATTTTTGAAACACTAATCCAACAACACCCCACGCCATGAGGTAGACAAGACAAAAAAACATCCCCACTTTTAGTGTAGGTACAGGAAGTACCCTAAAAAAATTTGTCGTGACTTTATTTTACCACTTTATCGGCGTGATTAATATGTAGGTATACACATGCCAAATTATAGCTTTCTAGTACTTAGAGTCGCTGAGCTAAGCTGCGGACGGACGGACATGGCGAAACTATAAGGGATCCTTGTTGACTACGGAACCCTAAAAATCAACTTTTACTTTGGGCTTAAACTTGAACTCTGAAATATCGAAACAATGCTATTTCATACAAAAATGAAAACTTACCCAATTAGTGTAATGTTATTAAATAAATGTGTGTATTATAGGTACACCTCTGCCTAACCCTTCGGGGCTTACAGGCGTGATGTTATGTTATGTTTATTTAAATAATTGGGCTGTGTAAAGTTAAGATTTAGATATATGCCAACGGACCCACCCGTCAAGGAGCGCTGTCCCAAACGCATTGTTAATTTATTATACATAAAACAAAAGGTATTATATTAAAACACATACTAAAAGATAAATAATTAAGTTATCTTTAAAATGTTGAAAATACTTTTAGCGTGATTCTAAGATTTATAATCGCTCCGCGGTAAGACATAATTTTGCGAATAAATTACACTATGTAATATTAACATAAGTAATCTAAACATAAGTAATCTAAAATATTCACATATTAAGTTATTATGAAAATGCTCTAATATAACATATATTTTTTCCAAATCATTAACACAACTCGTTTAGACGTGATCTTCAGTTTAAAATTATTAAAAAATGTTATTTTATACATTAGTTTTAAAATCCGCTCTTTATTAATTCAACATATTTTATGCGATTGTTTAAAGCCTGGCGAGCCACACAGGAACTGGAAGACTTACTTCGACTGGATTGTAGTGGATGCCAAGAAGCCGTTGTTCTTCGGAGAAGGCACCACGCTACGACAGGTGGACACTAAGACTGGGGCCCTGAAGATGGGACACTATGTCGGCTCATTGCACGAAGAACTCGTTTATTCTGGAGGTAAGGTCATTTATTCATAGAGTATAGTCATACAACGGTACCAGGCGCTTTTGCCGCGTGGTCAAAATCGGAACTCACGCCGTCATTTCGTTTTTTCAATACAATTTCTGTGACAATTTTATTACTTACAGCTAACTTTACAGTTTTCTTAAAAAGTATGAAATTGAAGAAGTTTCCGCAAGTCACAAATGTTTATCAACAACGACCCCCTATCAATATCATTCAGGTGCCAAAAGATTCTTGTAGCACTCTAAATAGTCGTTAAATGCAAGACCGCCACTTGCCAGTTTCAGTACATTTCAAATGCAATACGGACATTGCCAGTTTCAGTACGTTTCAGATGCAAAACCGAAGTCAGATCCAGCATGTTTCAAAAAGCCATGAGCGCGACTTTGAATTTAAACAATGCCAGTTATCCTCCTCCTGTCTTTCGTTATCAATCAAGATATTGTTTATTCTTGATATCAATAAAAACCTACATCGGACAATATTATATACCTACTATAAGTCTAATCCAGCGATAAAATGTTTAATTTTTGACAGATTTTCCATATAAAAACTGTCAGACGTCAATTTTATTCCCCGGATAAAAGATAAGAAAGAAGTTAAAATTTTCACCATTGTTCTTGGTATTACGATAGGTATCAAGGAAATGATGCCTATCAGTATCTATTGACTATTAGTGGCCTTAAACTTTTAATGTAATTAATGATTTTTCCTTGTCGTTAAAAACGAACTATTCAATCTTAATAGGATTAAATTGTATCGATAATAAAAATAATTGGCGTTTTAGCAAGACGAAATAGGGCGAGGATATAAAAGATAACGACGGCTATTAAATGGTACTTCGTATACAGATAAACTGGTATCATAATAACTAATATTGTTGAATAAGTACCTAATATCAACTTATCCATACTAATTATTATAAATGCGTAAGTAACTCTGTCAGTCCTTCTGTTACCTTTTCACGCTTTAACGGCTGAACGATTAATTTGACACACAGGTAGACCATGACTTGGGTTAGGACATAAAATACTTTTTATCCCATAATTTACCGACCTAAACGCGGGCGAAGCCGCGGGCAAAAACTGATCTCTATAATATAAAGATTATGAAATACAATAAGCGTGTGCGTAATAGTCTGTCACGTTCAGAGTGTTGACACGAGTGTGGAAATTCAATGCTTCAGAACCAGATAATATTATCTTAATTAGAATGCTATATTAAGCATAGCCACTCAACTGACTGATAACCGACTGAAGATTTATTATCGCGTTTATTGTCAAATGGAAGTTTTTAGTGGAACAAATACAGGGCGATCGCGATGTCTTTAGATATTGCTCAAGCTGCGCACGCGGCGCAAATTCACCGACGAATAATGAAGACTACGAAGTCATGGCCATTGCTGAGAAAACTGAATCTGTTGTTATAGCTTTTATGAATACATACAGGTCTAATTAAATTAACTAGCGAAACTCCGCAGATGTGATGGGTATCGATATCTAAACACGATAAAATAAAACCAAGATTCATTTCTTTTTTATGTCACCCGTACATATCATTTATTAAAAACAACAACACTACAAAGTATGATGAAAGACATCAGTCCATGAGATGGTTAGTAACTCCAATCCTTTGAATCCTTATTGTTGTTGTTACGTAATCTAATAAGGGTATACTAATAAGGGGTAAAATTGGTTTGTAAGTTTGTATGAAGGGGGTAATCTCCGGAACGAATGATCCAATTCTCATAATTTTTTCACTGGTGGAAAGCTACATTATTCCTGAGTGCTATTGGCTATAAATTATATTTATATCATGCTTATTAGCCGAGCTTTAACAATTTTTGTCTAGCACGTCAGAAAGAAATACCTCTTTAAACAGTGTTTTGGCATGCGCTGTCTAAAGTTCTAAACAGTTGTATATACTTAATTTAAAACAATGTACGTCAACCTGGTTCGCCTTAAATAATTCTACAAAAAAGTCCGCGACACCATATTTCTTATTTCTTTTCAGTTTAAAAAAAGTATTTTTTCGACATACTTACGTTTGGATGATTATTTAAACAGCCAAATATTAATCCTTATCAAAACGCAAGGAAACGACGAAATCGCGGGCGAAGTGCTGAATGACTGACATATCAGAAATTTTGCACAAGGGTTCCTTTTATAATGTAGGTTTAAGGAGTTTTTGGAAAATCGACCTGTAAAGGATGAAAAGGGAGGATTTCTATTGTATAAAAAATCTTATTCCTTAAATTAATAAACTTAGCACGATTATATTCTTAAATGAATAATAGTCATTATTTAATTTTACAAAACTAGCCTTCAAAGGAATTTTAGGGGGTGCTAAAGTTAAGTTTGTATGGAAGAATTTTAACGCGGTATTAATACTTTTGATAAAAAATATAGACAAGTTTTTTGGTTTTTCGAAAATCGACCAGCAAAACGGGTACCTAATTAAGTTTCTGGGGAGGATTTCACTGCGTGTCTCTGGATTAAGCCAAAAGTAATCTAAACATTGAATGACGAAACATATGATTGAAGATTTTTCAAAAATCAACCCCTGTCGGGGTGAAAAGGGAGGAACAGTTTTGTGCGGGATACACATTTATGTGCTGGGTTGGTGAGGAATAAAACCAGTGTTGAAGCTTGAAGCCTTCTTTAATCTTCTTGTAGTGTTCCTATTTCTTCAACTGCTGCCCGCTGACTGTGCCGATACCGTTTTTTTTTTTTTTTTTTTTTTTTTTTTCCTAACTATGGCATCTCGTAGTTGGCCAAGAGTGGCCGTGACTACTTAACCGGTCAATCCTGTGGCTGCCTTAAGCTAATAACTCAAAGCCTCCAGCCAGGGGCGTGTTACTTATAAATACTAAGTGACTGCGCGCTAAGGGCACCCCCTGTGGGGTACGAACCTCGGCTTAGGGCGTCACTGGGGGGACAGCAAGTTTGGGACAGGCTGGATCAAAATTGGATAATTATTATTAATCTGGGGAATTTAAAGCTACAGGCTCAGCTTCGGCGCGGGCTGGCGCTTCTTCGAGCAAGGGTCGGGGGGAATTATTAACTCGGGGTTTTCGCGCTGGACCTCGGCGGCGGGGTCGGAATGTCGGTCTTTTGTGTTTGTGTACTGTACTGGTAGCCCTATTGCTTTCCTGGAGGAGAGTAATAGGGTCGTCTGGGTCTAATAGTGTGTGCCTCGGACGGCGGACTTTACTAATATTGGAGGGGGTATATTTAGCGGCCGCGACAACTAGGGGGTTGCGATGTTTGGCGGCGGTATCAAAGAAACGCTTGGAGTTGCGTTTCATGAACTGGAGGATGGTGGGGATTTTGAGATCGAGATGGAGGATCTCGTTCCGGACATAAAAGGGGGATCCCGTGATCATTCGGAGGGCACGGTTCTGTAGGGTCTGCATCCTATGGATGTGGTGGGGTTTCGCGTGAGCAAAGACTGCACAGGCGTACGTCATAATAGGACGTATGCACGCCGTGTAAATGCGCAACTTG
This sequence comes from Fissipunctia ypsillon, assembly GCA_947568875.1. Lineage (NCBI taxonomy): Eukaryota > Metazoa > Arthropoda > Insecta > Lepidoptera > Noctuidae > Fissipunctia > Fissipunctia ypsillon. The sequence continues at coordinate 11,573,826 of OX387643.1, forward strand.
CACTTTAGTGACAACTTGCTTTTTGCATTCATTATCGAGTGGAGTCTACCGAGAGCGAAAGCGGCGCGCGAACGAACCTTCTTTATGTGCTCTGCGAAGGTGAGGTGCTCATCGAGAATCACACCTAGATATTTGGCTCGCTTCTCCCAAGGGATAGGCTTACCGAACATGGAGATTGGTCGGGGGGGGGTGGGCCTATGGCGCGGTTTTGAATAAAGAACCGCTTGACTTTTGTCGGGATTCACTTCAATTCTCCACTTCCTGAACCAGTCGCCAAGTTTGGTGACCGCTCTTTGGAGAGTGAGAGAGATCGAGGCTTGTTTGGTGCCCGAGCAGTAAATGGCCGTGTCGTCTGCGAACAGAGCCAACTGTGCCTTTTTGCTCCTGGGTATGTCGCTAGTGAACAGCGTGAAGATGAGGGGGGCAAGCACAGAGCCCTGGGGGACGCCTGCGCGGATAGGGTGGGGGGAGGATAGTGCTCCTTCGATGCGATAGCGGAAGGTGCGGTTCGACAAGAAGTCTCGTAAGATGAGTACGAGACGGTCCGGCACACCGAGTTGGTAGAGCTTATATAATAAGCCGTTGTGCCAGACTCTGTCAAACGCTTTCGCTATGTCGAAGTATATAACACCCGTCATCAAGCCACGCTGGAAGCCAGCGCTTATGTGTTCGATGATGCGGTGGGCCTGATGCACACAAGAGTGCTGGGTTCGAAAACCAAACTGTTCGTTTGGGATGAGGCCTTTTGTTTCGGCATAGTCTCTGAGACGCTTATAAATAAGTTTCTCATAGACTTTGCCGAGGACATTGAGCAGACTGATGGGGCGGTAGCTCGAGGGCTCAGATTTGGGCTTTCCAGGCTTGGGGATGCCGATGACAGTGGCCTTTTTCCATGCATCTGGGAAGATGTTATTGCTCATGGCACCATTGAAGATGGTGGTCAGTAGCATTATGAGGTGGGAGATGCCGATACCGAAATCCCTCCAGATATTTATACAAAAATGGCTAATGAAATGTGGGCAGTCTGATTGGTCAGCCAATCAGAGCACGGGAATATTTAGCCAATCAGAATAGAGTCGATTTCGGCACAGTTAGCTTAAATACGACGAAACTTTACCTTAATGAGAGCCGCGTGACATTATTTGCGTTTTTCTCTCTCTATTATCTGTAAAACTATGGTAAAGCATGTATTTTTACATTCTATAAACTAAGATCTATTTAACAAAAATACAAAATATAAAGAAACATGAAGTACTATTTACAAGACATCTTAACTTACTATTGTGAACACTATAACTATACTATACATATAACTGTTTGTCTGTCACTGTCCCGCACAAGTTTTATGAAAATTTAATTTTTCCTTTCCTTTCCTGATACATTGATCTCCTTTTTTATATTGTTTTAGGTTACGATGGGACTGATATGCGCTGTGCGTCATAAAAGTCCCTAAAATTAAAAGAAAAAAAAAATCCTTTCATCAATACATGAATAAGTAAAGTTTATTATTAATAAGTAAAGTGTAGTTTCTGTCTACCCCTATGGGAAGAAGGTGTGAGTTTATGTATGCAATAATAAGTAAAAGGATCTTAAAATCATTAACTTTCCAAAACTACCGGTGAAAAGGGGTGCAGGTGGTGTTAAATTTTGTTAGAGAAAATACGAAAGTGTTAGTAAATTATAATTTCATTGGATTTCTCGTTATCAATGTGAATATTTTCTGTTTAACAATAACCTGTTTAACTCTCTGGACTTAGCAGCGAGAAAAGCTAGTCTAAAGTTGATTAAGGGCTGAATTTTCAATCGTCAGATAACTTTTATCTGAGGAATAAATATGGCGGTTTGACATATTTTCTATACAAAAGCTGTCAAAACGTCAAACATATTCCCCAGATAAAAGTTATCTGACGATTGAAAAATCGGCCCTTAAACACATCACTTGAGTTACGTATTCCATCGAAAGACGAAGAATAAAATATTCTTATCAGATAGACTGATTGCTTGGAATCATCTGTCGGTCAGACAAATTATTACCGTGTTTATCGCATTATTTACTTGAGGTTAATTTAGTAAATGTGGGGCACCTTTCAAAGCAATACAAAACATTGAATGGTTGTTGCAGAATATTAACACTGAAAACAATTAAACTAAAGTAATGCAAATTAGTAGAGCCTTTCAACGCTCAATGCCGAGACGATTGATAAAATGCAATTTAAAATTTACGTAATGATGGTTCTAGGTTCCTGCGATGTCTTTACCGACATGATCGGTGCGAAAGGTAAAGACGTGTTGTACGTCGGAGACCACATATTCGGTGATATCCTCAAGTCGAAGAAGATCGGAGGTTGGCGCACCTTCCTCATAGTCCCCGAATTAGTTCAAGAACTTCACGTGTGGACCGACAAATGTCAGCTGTTTGAGCAGCTACAAGACCTTGACGTGGATCTAGGACATATGTACAAGTATGTATACCTGTTATTACTGGCCTACAGTTTTAACAAATGTTGTTAATCAATTCTGTCATAAAGTATCTAGTGTGTTTATCTGACAAGCTGTAAAGATAATTTTGAATAGGAAATGAAATATTACGATGCTTTGTAAACAAAGCGTCGCATTTCCGAATTGATTCATAAGAAGATCATTTTGTTAGGTTTACACACGGAATATTAAAAAACAAGTGTTATTTGAACTATCATTCACTGACCGACAACGCACAGCCTAAACCGTTAGGTCTAGTAGCATGACAAAGAGTTCCATAAATAAAGAAAGGAACGAAGGAAGGATTTTTGAAAATTCATCCTCTAAAGTGGTTAAATAGGAGATGATAGTTTGGATGAACGTTCGTAATTTTGGCTGTTAGAAAATATTTGTAATAAAAACAACTGTATTGCAGAGATTTGGACTCGAGTACGAAGGAAAAGCCCGATATATCGAAGCTGCGCTGTTCGATCCGCGACGTGACGCACAAAATGGACCTGGCATACGGCATGCTCGGCTCACTGTTCCGCTCCGGATCCAGACAGACTTTCTTCTCCTCACAGGTGCGATATATTTTCACTGCTATAACGGATGTAAAAAGACGCTTAACATATATTTTTTTTTGTACTAGACCATACCTGGGAAGCTTCTGGTTACGGAGATCAATATTGAAGGTCGAAGTTCCAACTTTTTTATACGAAAACAATATTTAAATGGTATAAAATAACTCGAAATACCCCCACGACCCCTGTACGGTTGCATACGTTTCCCAGCAATCATTTTTGCTCAATAAAACTCAGCGTGATGTACAGAATGCGGCGATAACAGCTATGTGACAGGTATTTTGACAGCCTTTATCTCATAAGAGCTATATTTGTATATTTTGTAAGCTATTTGTTAAGACAGTGCAAGCTCGCAGGAACACAAGCTGTTATTTGCGAGTGTTCCATTAATTGCTAGCATGTAATGAATATGGAAGCGACTCCCGCCCGCGGACAACGGACGATGGATGGAAGCGACTCCCGCCCGCGGACAACGGACGATGGAACACGTGTGGTCTAAAATGTGTCACGAGTGTCAGATTCAAACATTAGAAAGAAACCCCTAAACATAAGATATAGTTTTTTTTTAGATATAGATAAGTTTAAAGCCTGTATTTTGTTGTGCCCGACAGGGTTCATAATGATCTCATTAAATTTTGTTACCATCTAAGTACATCATCGTTGTGGAATGCAATAAACAACGGAATTGAATCTTACGGCCTGTCTCAATAAAGTAACTTCCATTTTATATAGATTATTCGAGATAAACTGTACGATTTACACCTATCTGTTTCTGATATCCCTATCAATACCACCAGCTTATATTCGATCCCTCGACGCAAATATCTAAGAGATTAACACTTTATCCGAGTTAGGTCAATATCGCAGATATACAATCCATCCGCCCCAAGTTGAAGGACGATTTCCACTCGAATAAAAGGCATTTTAAATAAATAGTCGCACGTTTCCCAGAGACTTCATGTTTGTTGTATCTCTTATGACGTGGGATTGCAATGCAATGTATTAATATTCAAAACTTATTAATACATTCGTTTGGCGACATACTTAGGTATATTGTAAACAAAATTCCTTGTAAATGTCGTTAGCGTCATTACAAGGTAAAATTCCAAGAAGACTTAATTATTTATTAATCAAGGCACAACAACGACATTTTACATAAGATTAATCACACATGTTCATTACTGTGTAACTTCATCACTTACTATTGCAGTGGGAAAATTCCGCTTATATATAATGACTATCTATCTATATCGAAGTTCTGTGTTCACAGTTATCTTTGAAATGAATACACACACGCATGAGACAGGAAGTAGAGTTTAATTAGGCTTGTACTTTGTAAGGACATCAGTGTAATTGTTTATTTTGTTCCGTCACTAGCCACTGTTTGTTTTTACAAGAGTTCGGAACGATACGCATAATCAATGAACAAACACCAAATAACATTATTGTGTACTGAAATAACAGCAATCAATCTGCCTAGCCTTTTCCCAACTATGTTGGGGTCGGCTTCCAGTCTAACCGAATGCAGCTGAATACCAGTATTTTACATGGAGCGACTGCCTATCTGACCTCCACAACCCAGTAACTGGGTAATACGATACCCCTTGGTAAGACTGGTTGTCAGACTTTCGGTCTTCTGACGACCCGTAACGACTGTCAAAGATCTACGAATGACAGCCGGGACCAACGGCTTAACGTGCTTTCCGAGGCACGGAGGAGTCTCGGTATGTAAAGATGGTCACCCATCCATGGACAACCCCGGCAAGCGTAGCTTAACCTGATGGATCGACCCGTGCAGCTGTTATTACTTAGCCACGTACTGAAATAACAGCATCATTTGTAATATTATTTTGCAAGAATTACCCACAATTCCAGAAAAAGAAACAATTTAGGTCACAATTAGTTGAAACTTGAGTCGAGTCAGGTGCCTAAACGATAGTGTCTATTTCAAATTACATAATTTTAGAGAATCTACTAAGGGATTTTCATAGATATCTTTGCCTATTTTTATACAAATTATGTCCATGAAATATAGCTACAACGTAGTTTTCTATAATAAATGCGAAAGTGTATGTTGGTTTGTCCTTCTACCACGCAGCAACGGATCGAACGAATTGTTTACATAGAGATTGTATATGCCCCGAAGAGCGACATAGGCTACTTTTTATCCAGGAAAAACCCCACGCACGGGAGTGTAGCCTCGGGCAAAAGCTAGTTAGCAAGCTTAGCCAAAATATAATTTTATGTCACTGAGATTACTCTCAGTGACATAAAATTATATTTTGTCTGTCTAGGTATGTGGTAGCTGTGGAACTTGAATTTACTTTCAAGTGGATTGAATACCTAGACCTCACATTAGTATTTGTTCCGTTTACAATTTTATATAAAACGGTACATTTTTAAGTATGTTTAATCTCAATTCAAAATGTGTAAAAAAAACCGGCCAAGTGCGTGTCCGACCACGCACAATGAAGGGTTCTGCAGTTGGAATAAATTTATCCCAAGAACAAAATTAACATTGTAGTTAAAAAACTCGTTCTCTCATACATTCCAACTGCAAATGTAAGTTGGCCGACTATTACTCGTAAACTTGTAAAGCCTACTTAGCTGTGATAGTTATCCTTGTAACTTTGTTATATGTATACTACTGCCGTGAATTTCTTCACATATCCAAAAACATCCATTTAACTGGGTTGTTAATTTCAGGTGGTGAGGTACGCAGACCTGTACGCGGCGTCGTTCCTGAACCTGATGTACTATCCGTTCTGCTACATGTTCCGCGCGCCGGCCATGCTCATGCCGCACGAGTCCACAGTCGCGCACGAGCAGCGGTTCACCTTTGAGCAGCCTACCATTAACAGGTCAGCTCATATTATTATGATATTTTGTACTAGAACAGTCAGTCTCAAAAAGATGTTATACACAACAAGAGTTCATTTGGTGGTCTACAATTTGTGTTCCATAAACTCAAATTCAAAGCATTTATTTCAATTAAACCAATTACAGGCACTTTTGAATTGTCACAATACTGTATTAATATGTAGATACAATTAAGTAGGGACCCAGTGTGAAATATGTTTTGTAGCTACACTTTGATGTATACATCTTTTTGAGGCTGACTGTACCCGTTTCTGTGTGTGTGTACCATTCAAAACTTTTAGTAGTAGTATAGTTCTGCTCTTTGTGGAGGAGATTCACGAATGCAGTAAATGAGTCACAGCCTGAGGGTTGCGTGGCGAATGCCTTGCGATGTCTGTACGTGGCTTTATATTTGAATAAAATCTACTCCAAATGATTGCCAAACATCTCAGAGCGAGCTAGAATAATCTCTATGAATAATAATTGGAATTGAATGCGCAATCGTACACCATTCTTTAGTCTTAATTTGATAAGCCTTTAAACTGATAAACAGTATTTGCTAAGCCCGAGACAATATATCCCAGACTGCGACTTATTGCTCTAATAATCAAACATAACGATATTCCATGCCTTTTGGTACCTACCTAATGCAAAAAAACGAAACAGTATTTGTGTCATTAACATTATTTCGCTAATGAGGTCACTACCTGAGTGCTAACTGAGCAGTGACCTCATTACCGAAAGTATATTAGGAGTCGTCTAGTACTCAATGCGTTATATTTAGAAATACTACGCGTGCACGAGCTTAACTCAAGCATACTGATGATCTGTGGCCTTGAACGGCGAGTCGTTGGCACTGCTGTACTTAATGCAGTTTCCAGTTTATTGAACCACCTAGCACCCCCATTAAAAAAGAATTTTCTAAGGCCGAATAGAATTTTTACGAATATACGAACTAGTACACAGCTGCAATGTAAGAAAATTAGAATTTCGCCTTTCCCATAGGCTCCTTTCACGTTGGCGAAGAATTGAAGCGAAACGAAGCGTCAAATACAAGGGACGTCGCTCGAACGCGCGCTTCATTGCACGAACGCGCCCGTCTTGGCGCGTCCGGATTGTAGTGGTAGAACGGGTAGATAAAAAAAGAGACCGTTGAACGTTGCTCAAGGAAACTCGTGTACAGTGGTTGACAGTGCACAATGGTCGACATCGTTTTTAATGTGATTGTGCTTGCATCAGGAACTGAAGAGGTAAAAAATTGAGAGAAGAGAAAATGAAAACGCGCGAAATGCCTCGACTGCGGCCGCTAGGTGACGGATATAAAGACGCCCTATGCTAGAAGTGACCAAGTAGCGCTCCGAATTGGCATTTTTCTATGCTACAAATTGCTTGCGGTCGTGCAGCTAGTCAGCAATGAATTTTAGCGATGTCACAGAGAAACCTGCCAGTGCCAGTTTACTTAAAAGTATGTCGTTGTCAACCCGGTCAAAAAGCCTTCTGGAAGTCAAAATAGGCTACATCGATCTGCTTTTTGTCGTTAATATTTTTGGCTAAGAGTGTAGTAATGTTAAGTAGATTAGACGTGGTTGAGCGATCTGGAAGGAATCCGTGCTGCTCTTTCGCGAACCGCCGTTGTAGTTTATTAAATATTATTTTTTTAGTACGGATTCGAATACTTTGCCGAATATAGATAAAACAGCTACAGGCCTGTAATTTTGAATGTCACTTTTTGGGCCGCTTTTATGTACCCGGAGTACTTTAGGTGTTTTCCACTCCGCTGGATATAGGTTCGTCGTAATAGACAGGTTAAAAATAAATTGCAAGGGCAACTTGAAAATTTCGCAGCCGTCCTTAACCAAGTACTGTGGTATTCCATCTGGTCCTTGAGTAGATTTTGGAAAAAGCCGAGCCATAGCGCCATGAACTTCAGATTCGTGAACGTAATCAATATTAACAAGATGGGACATATTATTAGTAGATACATTCGCAGTAGCGATAGCACGCTCGGGATCTAATGATGGTAAGTTTGATAGGAAAACACTACTTAAATATTTTGAAAACGCGTCAGCCACTTGCGTTGGCGACATGTCACCGAAGGTAGCCTGCTCGTTATTTTCTCTGTTACTTTTCACATAGGCCCAGAAAGTTTTGGGGTCACATTGGATATTTGACTGAATACGATTAGTGTAAGTAGCAAAATCTGTATCCGTACTTCTCTTTAATAAGCGCCTATAGTAGGTAAAGAATGCATAATACAGTTGGTTATTATTATTCTGTTTATAGAGCTTGTGATAATGGTTTTTAAGGTTATTTAGTTCAATAGAAACAGACGATAACCATTTGGGGTAATTCAGTCTCAATGTTTTATCTTTTTTAAAGGAACAGTTTGACACACAATATTGTTAATTAAGTAATAAAAGGTCTCAACAGCAACGTTAAAATCATCTCATGAATACACGGGCTCCCAGTCTATACTCGCCAGTTCAGAGTATAACACTAAAAAGTCTGCCTTACGGAAGTTACGCTCTAAAGTTACACTAGTTGTCGGTTCATTGGCTTGTGATGTATTTCAGAATATAAGTGTTGCTGGATAAGCTTGACAGACTGCTTAACAATTGTATCCGGTTCATATTCAACCTCAGAAAATATGACCATGTGTCGAGCTACAGGTCTGAGCTCAAATGGATGCCCATTCGCCAGAGAAGAAATTTGCGTGCTTTGACCACGCTTTTCTCCCTTCTTAACTCTCCCACTCCTCCTTCTTATCTAGTGTCTCACTTCCAATATCTATGTTCTTCACACGCTAAGAATCTTCGTTCTTCTAACAATCTTCTCCTACTCTGTCCTTCTCATACGACTTTGTTCATTCTTCCTTTCATTTTCAGTCCATTCTTCTTTGGAATGCGCTACCTCTTGACATCAGGATGGCCACCAGTCGGTATGCATTTAAGCGGAGATTGCGGAGTTATTTTCAAAATAAATAGCGTAGAGTCATCTCAAAACCTCTCTCTCTTGAATTTATATATAATATATGTATATAATATAGGTATATATTATAGTAAATATGTATGTATGTGTATTATAAGTTTATGACTTATTTATGTACAAATTGTTCCATTTCTAACAGAGCACCTGCCATCTAATCTCTTCACCACCCTTGGTTGACTGGTAGAGAATGCCTAAGGCATTAAGTCCGCCTTTGTACTTTTTTAAGTGTGAAAAGTTTAAATAAATAAATAAATAAATATAGAATTTAATTGATAATTTATTTATTACTAGCAACCCGCCCCAACTTCGCACGGTTTTTGCGACTTGACAAAGTTAGGTAGTTAAGTTTAATATTAATGTATTATACACATAAACTCAAACTCAAAGCATTTATTTCAATTAAACCAATTACAGGCACTTTTGAATTAACAAAGAGTTGGTCAATTAGTCAGAAAATTGAAGCTAGTCTCCCATTCCAAAACATAGATATCTATGGATAAGAATGGGCAAGAAACTCCATGGATGGACACTCTTTTAAATCAAAATTATTACAAAATGAACAATGTAAAAAATAAATAATTAAAAACAACTCAAAATATAAGATTAAAAATAAGCTCTAGCAGTTAAGAGATGACCAGTCTCCACGGACTGAACCGAATGATCCAACACTCGCACCGCCACCATCAGCGAGACATTTAAGTGAGCATGACATACTCTCAACTGCCATACTCTTTCAAGTCAACATACCTACATCATAACATAAAACAGCTCCATGGTAGGGATCGTCTAGTTTAAAACTGCACGCCACTCCACTGCTTTGTGCATACACATTTCAAATGTTTGTACTGAAATTTTAGTGGAGGGGCGTGCAGTTTTAAAATAGTTGATCTCTACTCACATTTACAAAATTGAAAAAATGCTTCTAATTTATACAATACTATAGTTAGCAATGATTGTATTTAAAAGATTAATAAAATCTTACTACCAAAAGCAAAGTAAATCCGACCTATTGAATTACCTATTCAACATCTAAAACTTGATGAAATAAAAATGAAAAGTAAACAATAAGGTCATAATGTCAGAAAAAAAAGGGGACGTATTTCTTCCAAAAAAATAAAATTTTAACAAAGCCCAAGTGGCTGTGGAGCAGGACCAGCATTTAGCCAAGCATTTTTATCTACGATATAATCATCCAACCTATAATATGCTTGTCTATATAGTGTGCGTTTAATGCATGTTTTAAATTGCTTCTCATTTAGTTGAAGAATATCGAGAGGCATTTTATTATAACATTTTACACCATACCCCATAAAAGAAGTGTGTACTTTAGATAATCTGAAACGTGGTTAATCTAATTTGTTCCTATTTCTAGTGTTAAAATTATGCCGGTCACTTATCTTACTAAGGGCTGTAAGATCAATTGAAGTTTAAACTCTCTTCCGTAGTTTAAACTTCGATTGATCTTACGGCCCTAAAAAGATGTACCTAGATTTTTTCTAACATACATAATCTTTTCATGTATATATTGGCAAGGTACCGTCATGGTATTAATTTTTTTAATCAGTTCCCTTAGAGATTCGCGTCTGCGGAGGTTTTAGATGGCTCTGACAGCCCTCTTTTGCAGAATAAAGATAGAATCAATATCTGCAGCCCGTCCCCATAACAAAATACCGTAAGACATGACGCTATGAAAATAACTGAAATTGACCAGTCTCGCGGTATCCACGTCTGTTAATAGGCGGATTTTCCAAACAGCGTAAGCAGCCGAGCTTAGCCGCCCTGCAAGTGATGTTAAGTGAGGACTCCACTGCAGCTTTGAGTCCAGCGTAATTCCCAGGAAAACAGTATTTTTGACGAATAGTAGTATTTCCTTATTCAATACTACGTGACATTCACTACTTCTAACATTTGGTAACGCGAATCGTATGCATTTAGTTATCTTCTCATTTAATACTAAATTATTTATAATGAGCCAAATGGTCTAGTGGTCGCAAGCGCTACTGCTGAGCATGAGGTCCTGGGTTCGATTCCTAGGTCGGGCAAAGTGTTATTGGGTTTTTCTATCTGGAATTTCTCAGTAGCAGCCCAGAGTCTGGATTTGTGCCCGGTAGATGGCAATAGGCTCGCCCCCTATTACATGGGACTTAAACATAACTGGCGAAATGTGGGTGCACTATAGGTACACCTCTGCCTAACCCTTCGGGGAAACAAGGCGTGATGTTATGTTATGTTATGAACCAATTATCCATAATTGGTTCATTATAAATAATTTAGTATTAAATGGCACAAGAGCATGCCGACGTAAATAACGCTATGCTTAAGGTCCACCTTAAGCATAGCGTTATTTACGTCGGCATGCTCTTGTGCGTGTCTGTTAACTTTAAAAATTAGTGATGTGTCATCAGCAAATAACACACAACATAAACCTTCCGGGATAAATTCTCTAAATGATTTTGAAAACCACATCAATCTGTTGCGTAGTTCAGAAGAACAACGCGGGCACACAGACACGAAAAGCGACTTAATTTATAACATGTATAGATATCGATTTGCAGTGCAACTGCACCTAATGTACAGGCCTACCGCTTAACCCTTTATAGGGCTGAAACGAAATTTGTACAGCGTCTGTATCCGCCCGACTAGTCTAGCTTTATGGTCGATTTTTTATTGATAAAATCGACCAGAAAGTTAGACTAGTCAACTATAAATTTCGTTTCCGCCCTAAAGGGTTAACTGAGACGGTTCCTGTGGTAGCTACACGGTGCGGGAAGAGTGACAGTTGACGTGACAGATATGTCATACTGCACACGAGATAGTTTCTACAAGTTTATCTCACGATAGCTAAATACACTACCTACTAATCTATAAGTAGGCATTGACCAAGGTCAATTGTATTGCAGTCTACGCCATAATAATTTTTGCTCCTCCGTGAACAATTTTGTAGGCTGTGTCGTACTCATTTTTTTTTCTAATTGATTGGCTTTTTGTCAAACGGACCACTAATTTATGTAGAAATTGTCGCAAAATTCATTTCCACACCTCAGAACTCAATCTTTCAAAGTTTATTGTAGTTTATTGATTGTGGAAATTCTTTTTAAAAAACATTATAAACTAACTTGTTTCTTTAGTTCTAAATCAAAGGACATAATTACCTACAATCCCGTGTGCGTTTTGCTCGCTGCGGCCTTAAAAGAATCCTTGAAAATCAACCTAGGTTTTGTTAAGGGCTGATTTTTCAATCGTCAGATAACTTTTATCTGAGGAATAAAAATGGCGGTTTGACATATTTTCTATACAAAAGCTATCAAAACGTTAAACTTATTCCCCAGATAAAAGTTATCTGACAATTGAAAAATCAGTCCTTAGTATCATTAAATCTGTGGGATGTGGGCCTCAAATTACTAAAGATTTACACACCTTTACACAAAAAGTTATTTAGTAAACTTACTAAAAGTTATACTAGTTAATGTTATCATGTCGCTCTCCAAAAACTTACTTCAGTGTAGATGCACCTTAATATGCCGAGATATGTCTTTTGTAGGGGTCTTACATAAAGAAACAGGTTTCCGGTACAGGCTAGTCTGTGCGGGTCGGTGCCGATCGGTGCAGGTATAATATTTCCGGTACAGGCTAGTCTGTGCGGGTCGGTGCCGATCGGTGCAGGTATAATATTTCCGGTACAGGCTAGTCTGTGCGGGTCGGTTCCGATCGGTGCAGGTATATTTCCGGTACAGGCGAGTTTGTGCGGGTCGGTTTCAATACTCAATATCTTTATTGCTTTACCATAATGTGTACTTAGATGGTAACTATAGTATATAATTGAGATCATTATGGACCCTGTAGGGCACAGCAAAAGGGTAGGAGAGAGGAAGCCCTGTTTTAGGAGATCATGAATAATAATTATTGGTATATTATTTAATTTATTAATATTGCTATTTTATTTTGTTATTATTTTTGTTCTATTGTTTCTTTATTATTATAATATTTATTAATAATTACCATATCATTAATATATTTTAAACATACCCTATAAATTGCGTGATTATCATTAATTATTGTTATCACTTATTATTTTTATTATAGTAGTAATTTCCTTAACATATTGTAGCGAAAAAAATAAAAAAGGAGAAGCACTTTTTCGCTAAAACACGTTTAATTTTGTTTAAAAAAAAAGTAGAAAAAACATTAAAAGGTAAAAAAAAATGAATATTATGGTATAAAAAAAAATTGCAGGTTGATTTGTGTGAAGGGAGAAATAATAAGAGAACTTTGGTCCGATAGGTACGCGAATAACGAAAGAGAAATAAAACGTACTAACTAGTCGATTGCAATCGCTATTAAGTAACGCTCCCAAAATATAACGTTATGGAAAAAAGATCAGAGAACCAAGGTATCTCGCATTTTACAGATTTGAAAATAAAATTAAGTAGTCAATGAATTAAAAAATCCGCAGAGGGTTACTAACTACACCGTTAAATTAGTACGTAACAATATCATAAAAAACCGTGGCATAACGTAATTACGTCCGGCGAGGTGTCGTAGACTGTAGGGAGTTGTAGTTCTCTGTTCAGGAGCTGGCGTTGGTTGCGAGACCTTCATGCGGTCCAACTCTCGACGTTGACCAAGGACGTCCAGCGTTATTTTAGGCCAAAACCTGGAGGCCGAAAGGCGGCCTGTTCAAAGCTGTTCAATCCAGAAAAAATAAAGATGAAATCACCTGACTGATATTCAATACACAATATCTTTATTGCTTTAATAGATAGGATAGCAACTTGCTATACTTGAAAATAACTCGTTAATTTTCCATAAACTGGGTTAGTATCAATTGATTCAACTTTTGCAACTGAAGAAAAAATGGGGACCTATCTGTCAGAAAAAAAATAATTCGAATCACGAAATAAAAAGATAAAAATCGACCAGACTCAAATACAAACGGAAAAAAGGTTGACAATAAAGAACCAAAAAGTTTTGACATGCAGAGTTATGCTGCAATATACTATATACATTTCTTCTATTATTTATGTTTGTCATTTAAATATTCATCTAAGGAATAATAACATTTGTTTATCAGTAATTTTTTAAGTTTTGTTATAAATATATTGAACTTTTCTTCTTTCTTTATTTTGTCTGGTAGTTTGTTGTATATTTTTATAGACATTATGTAGGGACCTGTAGAATGCATTTTTAGCTTGGATGTTGGTATGTTTAGCCTAGACCGGTGCCTAAGTGTATACTGTGATTGGATGTCTTCACATTTTGTGTAGAACTCTTGATGCTTACAGACAAATTTACATATTTCTAGAATGTAAATACTGGGGAGGGTTAGAATATTGTGTTTTAGGAAATAAGGTTTGCAGCTGTCAGTTTGATCAATATTTACCAAGATTCTAACTAATTTCTTTTGTAGGGTAAAGAGTGTCAGTGCATCGGTACTATTTCCCCAGAGGGTTACGCCGTAGCTAAGCCATGCATTGGCATCCGCATAATAGGTGGTGAGGGAAGTTTGTAGATCGGTTATCTTTTTAATTTCGCGGAGAGCGTATGAGAATTTTGAAATTTTAGGACGGGTTTTTTGTATTTGTGTTTTCCAGTTAATATGTTTATCTATTGTTAGTCCAAGTAATGTAAATTCATCAACAGTTTCCAATTTTGAGCCGTTAAAGGTGAAATTTAAGCGTTTTCGATCGGTGCAGGTATATTTCCGGTACAGGCGAGTCTGTGCGGGTCGGTTCTGATCGGTGCAGGTATATTTCCAGTACAGGCGAGTCTGTGCGAGTCGATTCCGATAGGTGCAGGTATATCTCCGGTACAGGCGAGTCTGTGCGGGTCGGTTCCGATCGGTGCAGGTATATTTCCGGTATAGGCGAGTCTGTGCGGGTCGGTTGCGATAGGTGCCACGTATATTTCCGGTACAGGCGAGGTTGTGCGGGTCGGTTCCGATCAGTGCAGATATAATATTCCTATGTTATCTTATGCGCTCACTTATAAAGAAACGGGTCTATACTTGTCGGTGCCGACTACCTGGACCGAGCCATACCGATCGGCACCGACCCGCACTGGCTCGCCTGCACCGGAAACCTGTTTCTTTATGTAAGAAGCACCCTTAGTTACTAAATGGAGATAAAGTTCAATCCAATTCCATCCATACTATCTATGAGATACACAATTATAATTACTTGTCCCGACTGACCGACTGATTCATTAGAGCTACCGCTGGGGCTACAATCTTGGATTTTTTTTTCATTTGATGTCTTTTATGTTGTCATCATCATCCACTAATTAAGTATTTTTGGAAATTCGACCTTTAAGGGGGTGGAAAAGGGGGGATTTTGTTTGTATGAAAAATCTTATAACTTGAAACTTTGCACGACCACTTAACTAAATGATGAAGTTTGTAATTTTTTGTTTTTCTAAACGACCCCCTAAAGGGGGATTGGGGGATAGTGTCAAAATATGAAAGAATTTTAACGCGCGATCCGATTAACTGGAAGCTCAGTATTATTTTATACTTTAAGATCAAAAATAAAGAATAACGTGTATCAGGGTTTTTTGAAAATCTACCCCTGACGGGGCACTAAAGTACGAAATCCACGCGGACGTAGTCTTGGGGGAAGTGATAGTAATAACTATAAATGCGAAAGTAACTCGGTCTGTCACCCTTATCACGTCTTAACGGCACACAGGTAGACCATGACCTGGGTTAGGACATAGGATACTTTTATCCCGATAGTACATTCCCGTGGGATAATTTCCGACCTCCACGCGACGGGAGCCTCGGGCAGAAGCTAGTATACTATAGTGTAAATTTTATACATGTCGCGACACTTCGCTTCGACTCTGCGCCAAAGTGAATCGAGTCTTAGTCGATGAATACCACAACTTCGGGTTAGATAGATAGCTATATACCCCTTTCTGGGAAGCAGATGACCAACAATTACTACTCACTCCACAAACAATTATTGTGTTGTTCATCTTGTTAAAACTTCTAACTACAAAAGGAATTAATTGAAATTTAGGTAGTTAGTTGTTTATTTCACTACTTATGTTTACCATAGATAATCTAGATAAATTCTAATGTATTATGTGTTATATGTTATTCTAATGTATTGTATTGTTGTATGTATTTTCAGATCCAGAAATATAAGCGTACCGCACGGCATCGGCATGGTGGATATAAACGAGGAAATATCATCCGCGCACTCCTTATGTGACACTAAATTGAAGGATAAAAAGAGAGAAGTAACGGTGAGCTGCGTTTTTAATAATATCCCTACTAAGGCCGGTCACATACAGTCGGAATACATATAGCCGGTCACATATATACAATTCCGAATCGGAATCCCGTTTCGAAATATCGATTCGGAATTTCGAAGGCAGCAAATCCATACAAAATAAATTCGAAGACAGAAAATTTCGAATGGAGAACTGTACGAGTGTGAAAGATCCTTGATTTTGTATGAATTTGCTGCCTTTGAAAATTCTGCATCGATATTTCGAAATGGAAGTCCAAAATCGGAATTCCGACTGTATGTGGCCGTTCTAAGACTTAAAGGCGATATCGGTGTTGGTATGGGGTGCTGCAATAAAACTGAATGTGTAGTCATCATCGCAAGCCTTAAACTTCAGTTTGTCTTCTAAGTTATATCAATCATTTACAAAAAAAAAAACACTACTGTTATGTTTGTGTATAGTGTATGGGGCGTAAGTATATAATAAACGTTGC
Source organism: Fissipunctia ypsillon (assembly GCA_947568875.1). NCBI lineage: Eukaryota > Metazoa > Arthropoda > Insecta > Lepidoptera > Noctuidae > Fissipunctia > Fissipunctia ypsillon. The sequence goes on from OX387643.1 coordinate 11,590,437, forward strand.
TTAATATATTTTTCAAGAAATCACACTCATCATCACTCCGCTATGTTCTTTCTGATTTTTCTTCAAACAAAAGGCACATCCTTAAAATTCAAAAGTAATTCTACACTTGTCTGAACGATCGAATGTAACCATAGGTAATTGCTCAACAGTCTGCACAACATAAGGTCGCCTTCGGCATCAAACCTTTACAGTACTTACAAAATTAAGGCATGCAATTCGGTATTTTACAGTAAAATCGAATTGATACCTAGAAAACTATCAACGGTTAGACCATGATATTGTGCTGTATGATGCTTAAAGATCAAATGACACACTAGAATGACCAAGTAGCCGTTTTAAGATCGTTGATCTTTACAATTTAAAACAAGCTCAGCAGTATTTTCTTTTTAACTTTTTGCAGTTCTAGAAACGGAATAATAAGTCCAATGAAAATCCTCTGACTTGCAACTTTGTCAGTGGTTAAAACCTAATTGGACTGGACAATTCACATATCCAACGCCCATAAGGGGAAGAATTATAAAATGGTTAGACTTGTTGTATTGTATGGATCAGAATGTTGGGCCACAAAAGGGATGAATGAATGGCAATTGCATTCAGTAGAGGTCAGAATGGTAAGAGGAATGTGTGATGTTACGCGGATGTATAGAATAAGAAATGAATATATAAGAGGAAGCGAGGAAGTCTGAAAGTGGCACTGGTTACTGAAAAGTTGTGTATTGTGTGTGGTTTGTCATCGTATGGGCATGCAATGCAGAGGAATGAGGGCAATGTCGTGAGGAAAGTTTTGAGTATGAACGTGGAGAATATGATGGATGGGAAAAAGAAAGATAGAGTAGGGGAAGACCAATTAACGATGGATAGACTGTAAAAGATATGGCTAGAAAGGGGTTGACTACCGAGATGACGACTAATAGAGAAGTATGGAAGGAAAAGACATGTTGCTCCGATCCAAATAGATTGGTATAAGGACAGGAGAATGATGATGAATTCACATATCCAACTTTATTTCAGATCGCGACAGCATCAGTGCCGCACATGCGCCCGGAGACGCCGCGTCAGCTGACGCACACGCACGACGAAGACTGTTCCGATGACGAAGAAGTCACCAAGTCTGTGCACACTAAATAAACCTGTATAAGGTCTTCTCGCACCGTCAGATAATTATGCATTCACAAGGTGGCCGCCGCACGGTCAATGTGACAGCATTGTGACACTGATCGTTCTCGTTACACATATCGTCTGAACTGATCGTGTAATCTGGACGTGTAAGTTTATTTATAATTAAACAAATATGAGGGTAGTGCCTAAACTATATATGTTTAGCAAAACATGTTTAATGAATTGTTGTACCAATTAATGACATGTTAAACTTTATTTTTGCGAGATTCAAATGTCGAGATACAAACCATCGTGTTAACAAATTGAAGTATTAACATGGGTAAAGTGAAAATATTTCTTACAAATGGATATTCAATTAACTAATTTTTAAGTAACTTTTACTATAGCACAGTTCCAAGTCATACAATTATGACTGAATGAGGCTTGATTATTATTGAGATGAGTTTTTATTTTACTTGTGTTTCTGTTGAATTATGATTTCAGATGTTCTTTATTACTTTATAATAAATCGTTGTTATACCTACAATTATTTAGATTACTTTTATTTACAGCATATTATTAAAACAAGTTATTGAGAGACATTTATCGCAGTTATTTTTTAAAACTAAAGTATCGTTACGGTTACTTATTAATTATCGTTTTTTCAAGTATATTGGTAAGATACAAAGCGGCAAAAATTGTTAGCAGTAAATCATTATGAACAGCATGAATACATTTTTTTGATCATGTTAACATTTTGAAAAATAATATAGGTAGTGCTGTGGAAAAGTCTGAAGCAAACTGATAAATTAATTCAAACTTTTCTATTTACAAAGTCAATCACTATGTCCATTCATCGGCTGTGTATGTTTAACATTACAATTTAATATACGTCGTCTGTTTGCGAAAATATTTATAATGTGGGTTATTCTGTTTATCTACCCTAAGGTGCATAAGCGGAAACGTATGTCCGAGAATTCAGCCTAGGCCTAGTTGGATAAACGGAATTTATAGGCTTAGGGTGGCTTCTCGGACATGCGTTTCCGCGAATTCACCTAAAGAGGGAAGCACAAAGGTAGCCCGCGAAATTCGAATTTTCTTACGATTTTTGCGATTTGTAGCTCAGTGTCTGAGTGTATGTTGATCAAAGTATGATACGCGACCGTAACAAATATGTATTTACAGAATTATAATATTAGAATCAGTAATACAATTCGTTATGTTAGTATAATCCTGAAATGTTAAGATTTCTTGAAATAGTCATTCAATAGAATTACTTGGTCTTAGCGAGTTGTATTGATGACTTTAATGATTATAATTCTGTAAATTCATATTTGTTACGGTCGCGAAACATATCAACATACAACCTAATACTGACCTGCAAATTGCAAAAAACGTAAGAAAATTTGAATTTCGCGGGCTACCCTGGCGCTTTCGGGTGGATTTTTTGGGGTGTGCTTACAGTATGGAACCCCAAATCGGAGTGACACGATCGGTGTGCTTTCGTTTTGTTTGTTATGGATACAAATCGAATTGTAGGTACCATGTTAAGCTTAACGCGCACGTCGTTTTGAGGTTTTACTGTTTGCGAAAAAAAAAATGGAGTCAATTGTTATTCCACTTTTACATAATAAACAATTCTTACTGTAAAATAGATTGCAATAAAACGATTTACTAAATTCAAAAGTGTTTATTTCTTATTTTATTTGACCTATTTACAGTAACAAGTCATCCAGATATTCTTCAAATTCTTCCTCCCGCGACTTTTCTTCAGCTTCTTGCAATCCTAATTAAAACAACGATATCATTAAAGTACGAACAATGCAAAGTCCTCGAAGAAACTATACCTACAGTAGGTAACATTACAATAGATACCTAACCCCGGCTCCACATATTGGTCCCAACGCCGGTACCAACATTAGTTGGCAAAATACTCTCACCTCGGCTCCACACGTTGGTTAATTTGATAAGGTAAGGCATCCATTTCGTTGGACGAGCGACATGGGGGCCAACGTGTGAAGCTGGCCTCACTCCCCAAGTTGGGACTAAATGGACGAGGACATCTTAACTTGATATAGATCCGTACGGACCGCACTCGACGCGCGTCGCAACCAGACAGAACAAGCAGCCAAGGTATGGACAAATCGCGAGCATTGGCGCAGATTCCTATGATAAATCCGACACGCGCCGGCCAACTGCCAACGCTCGCACCAACGTTGGGGCCAATGCAATTTTCTAGATGCATACGTTGGACTAGAAACATTGGGACCACCAACGTATGGATCTAGAAAATTGCATTGGCCCCAAAGTTGGTGCGAGTTGGCAGTTAAGAAATATTAGTTGCGGGTGGCACTGGTTTATGGAGCAGAGTTTATTTAGGAAACAGCTAAAAAAGTCATGCCAGTTGCGTGGTGGCAAACATTATATTCAACCACTGAATTGGGAGCAATAGTCCTGAAAATTTTGACGGCTCCAGCAATTTATGCTTGTTTGGAACGCTCTTGGTCTATTTGGTGTCAAGATGTACAGTCGCAGGCAACTGTTTTACCAATTTACAATGTTAAGCTCTAATTTACGTTATTTATATAAAACACTCGAGTTCCTAACTATTCATAATTAGTTCCACTTTAAACTGGCTGACTTTAACTTACGTCACGGGCAACTCGTTCTAAGTAGCTCGTCTGAACACGCGCATCTATCTCTTTCTTACTCGGAGCGCAGCGATCTATCTACCAGCGACTAAGTGCAGATTGTGTTCGATAAATAATTACATATATTTATTGTAGATCTGTTTATAGGTAATGAATACAGCTTTCCTTTGGCTGGTTGAAATTATAGAATAAGTTTATATTTATATATTCGAAACAAACATTCCTCCATAAGACGTCATAGATACTGTCTAGAAACTACTTAAGAGGGCTATCACATTTTGTCACCTCTCTCGCTCACACGGGACCAATTTTTTAAGAATGTTAAATGAAAATATACTTTTTTGAAAAATGTGATCAATAATAAATAATATTAATTTAATAGGTAATTATTAAAAACACATTTTTATTGTAGCATTTATTTAAATCATCTCAAAAACAGATCATAATACTTATTGAGCTAAGTTTATTAGATAACACAATAGAAATGTGTTTTTAATAATTACCTATTAAATTAATATTATTTAGTAGGGAGCCCATTGATCACATTTTTCAAAAAATCATCTTTTCATTTAACATTCTTAAAAAATTGATCCTGTGTGAGCGAGAGGGGTGATAAAATGTGACAACGCTCTTAAAGTATTTTGTACTAGCTTGTACCACTGTATGGGGAAATTGAATTCTTTTTAATTACACACCGACTGAATCTGTAACTTGGCGACGCATTGCGACTAATTAGCGATTAAATTTGGAACAAAACAGATCTTCGCTAGGTGCCCTAGTTTTTGAGATATAAATGTGGCCAAGCTGGGGAGACTCCAGATCGGCCACCTATAAACCCATATATCTTGTTAACCAGTGACCGTCAGATTCTGATATTTGGCGACTGATTCCGACTAATTGGCGACAAAATATAGGAGAAAACAGATCTTCATCAAGTGCCCTAGTTTTTGAGATATAAATGTGGCCAAGCTGGGGAGACTCTCCAGATCGGCCACCTATAAACCCTTTCACGCCCTAATCTTTTGGACCAGTGACCGACAAATTCTGATATTTGGCGACAAATTTTTTGTGTTATCAAAATTAAAATCCCTGATGGTGGCCAAGCCAGTGTCAGTCACACTGTGAGATCTAGTTTCTTGCCAAAGGACGATGGGCGATGGCGTCCCCAAAATTGAAACAGTCAACAGACTTGAGACATATCTCATTTGAAAGGTCTTGGGCTTACGGCCGAACCCAATAACCCATTTACAGTAAAAGACAGATCGCTAGTGATGGTAGACAGTATAATTCTATCTGTCCTTATGTCAGGCCGGTAAGATTCCATAGTCTCTTATAGATTATTGGGACGTTAAAAACTTTATAGATAGGTTTTTCTACCTCCAGTATGCCAAAACTGGTAATAGATGAGTTATTGGGTTCGGCCGTGTCTGATCATTCTTTACTATGGCGACAACCGTCAAAAGTATGGGGTTTTTCGAGAAAAGAAGGAAATGTAATGGTACTACTGTAATAAAAAATAAGTTTGATTTTTGAAAATTAAGTGAAAATCGTATTGATTTTTGCTTTAGTTATTTCATATTGTATTTTATTTTCCATGACATAACATATTCACGCTTGTATACTCCCTGTAGGTGTAGATACAGATTGTGCACCTACAACCCGATTTCTAAACTTAGTCAACAGCCTTGAGACATATCTCATTTAAAACGTCTTGGTTTCCTGATCATTTTTTACTACGGCGACAACAATCAAACGTATGGGGTTTTAACGGGAAAACAATGAAATGTCAACCGGCGCATTTGCGTCTTTTGGGCAAATGCGTTTAATTGAAATCATTTAAAATCTGTTTGAAAATTTTGAATAAAATCATAACGTATAGTTTCAATAGATGGTGTTGTACCGCACAAATTCATAATATCGGCTAGATGGAAAATCACGTGTTTTTTGTCAAGTGGTGTTGCGCGCGGTAAGTGATAAAAATCCTTATGAATCCATATTTTTTCTCGGTTTTTCGTTTTTATTATTAAATTTACATAAATAATATATTATAGCCTGTCTATACCAATAGTTATGTATATTGAAATCGTTTTACTTGTGGAGAAATGATGCTTATTTTTTTATGTTAGTTCTGGATTTTTGGGGTAAATGCGTTTATTGATTCCGGGTTATTGCGTCTGCGTGACGCATTTGCCCCAAAACATTTTTTTGGTTACCTGGTCACATGAATGTTTCGGATGTAGACAGTCCCATGCGACACCAACTGGACCTCATCATTTTATTTTGAAAATATCAAATAAAAGCTCAAATTGAATTGCAAAGGCGTTATTAGAAAGTTTATTTTTTGGTGTCCATCTGGTACTATTTTTATTAAGAAGAAACATAACTGGCGAAATGTGGGTGTACCATAATAGGTACACCTCTGCCTAACCCTTCGGGGAAACAAGGCGAGATGTTATGTTATGTTTTATTAAGAACTGATTTTGATGCAAACTATAATTTGTAATATTTAAAGTAAGGAAGATTTGATCTCGTTAAAATTCCAATTAATAAAAAAAATTCATATAAAAATTTAAATATTCATCTAATGTAACTTGATTTTGATTAAATTTCAAAATTGTTCATCTTGCTTTTATTTAGCACCCATTAAGTAAAGGTTTTTCCTAGGAGAGAGTTTATTCAAATTTTGCTTTCACAAATAAAATGTTCTGAACGTCTGGATTTGACAGGGGTAAACGCGTCTAACACAAAATAGTCGCATTTTTCCAGATTTTATGACATCGCTTCTGACGTAATGATTATTTAATATTTTTGTATTTTACTTAAAGATTGGTATGCAAAACTTTAATTGAAGCAAAACATATTTATTTCAGCTTTCAAACGTCATAGGTTTAAAGCTTATTTAATGAAGACGCGTTTGCCCCAATTCGGGAAAATGCGTCTAAAATTCCTCTTTTCAAAAAAAGTGTATTTATTCGTATTTACTGTAACTAATGGAACAAACAATTAATTAAGGTTGCACACAAATAATTTCTATACACATTTGTAATAAGGATTTTGCTAATAAATTTATAATTGATATGATATGAATTTTTAAAAGCGTGTAAGGTATTTATACGAGTATGTCGCAATTGCCCCGGTTGACCTTATGAAAAGTAAAAAATAAACTGAAAATCGACTTTATTTCATTTAAGTACACTTCTATGTTTAACATGATGAAGGAGCTCGTGACTAAGTAATAACAGCCGCATGGGTCGATCCATCAGGTTAAGCTACGCTTGCCGGGGTTGTCTGTGGATGGGTGACCATCTTTACATACCGAGACTCCTCCGTGCCTCGGAAAGCACGTTAAGCCATTGGTCCCGGCTGTCATAAATAAGAAGTTTATAGACCGTCGACAAACACGTGATCGGTCTATAATTCTTGGGTTCCGCGGGACTACCTGACTTATCGAGCAGGTGGGTAACGCCTGTTGTTGCCAGACTCTAAGGATGACTGGAATTGCGATGCCAGGCGAGTGTGTGAACTACTTAGCCATTTTAGCCAAAAGTTGTGTAGTCCGTCCGGTCCCGGTGATTTCCAATCCCGTAACGGACGGACTGCTTTGGCTACGTCTAATGGCGTAATCTGGACTGCTTCCATTTCTGGTATAGTTCCACACACTCGCTCGACGTCTTGCATCCAACCAGCCTCAGTATGACAGACGGACACCGACCAGATGCTGCGCCAGAATACATTCGTGGCGGCATCATCCGGACGGCACGCGTCTATCACATTTTGTTCAGGTCGCTCCCAAGCTCTATATACCCACCTCTCATCGCTTTGGAACATGCGATTTTACGTGTATCGATCAACCCACCGCTTTTACCGTCGAATACGACTCGCCCATGCACACACTTTCTGCTTCAGGAAGTCGATGCGCTCTGTGACACGGGACATGTATTCTCGAGGGCTGATTCCAGTCCCCGAGAATGCCCGCCTTACAAAGCGCATCACTCGTGGTCGTGTATTGCCCTCCCCTGGTCCCATCGATACGCCGTTTGATCCTGCACTGCCAGGCTGGTACGGCCGGTTTTGGTCGAGTAGCTACGTCACAGCTTGGAAACTTGACGTTAGCTAAACGACACGCCGCAACAGCCGCGCAATACAGGATCGAGTGCGTATCAACTAGATCCTCGCTGCTCTCGAAAAAATTCTTAAGCTGCGAGTCCAAGGCACACACCAGCGCCCTATTTTTCTTATGCATAGGTAAGCGTGGTAATCGGGGCCTGAGTTCAGTCGGAGTGGACCTATACTCGCGAAACGCATCCTCCAGTGCGCTCCTCAATCGGTCGTTGCACTGGCTACTTACTATGGCACCCCTATCATATTCTTCTTCAACATGATTGAACCGCGGCGGGATTACATCTATGGGTGACGCTTGTACCGCGGTTTGTGCCGGCGTCGAGACGATATGGTTGCTCAGTACCTCTTGAGCGCAGCCTATCAAGTGCGGCATCGTCCAACCTGTGATTGCGTTGGATGACCCGTACCTGCACCCTAATTGCGTAACACACTATTAATCGGATTCTGAATCATATTGTAGCAAATTGCTAATCCATTGCTTCATAAGTTCGAAAAATTTGTCTGCTCAAACGTTAATAACGCAATGAATGTTGTTGGACTGTCAAAATGAAACCGATTCCGATTGATAATGTGTTACGCAATTGCCGCGCTGATCCGACAGTCCGAAATGAGCTCCGAATTATTTATTTATTATTATTATGAATTATTAATTGAATACCTAACTTGCGAAAAGTCTGGGTGTCTTAACCCGTCAAACGTCCGTCTACTAGAAGCCGTTTGCATGTGAGCGCTCAACGGTTTCACGATTATATTTATTGTCGTTTCAATAGTATTTTGCTTATGTACCTACGGGTGTTCATACGACGTTTGGGAGGTTAAACATCTTTGCCTATCCCTAAGAGGATTACAGGCGTAATGATATGTTATGTTTTATGTTTATCCAACAGACTTACTTATTATTACGAGTAGGTATATTAGTTAACTATCATTGTATTTCATCTCTTTAATTTTGATGAAAATTATTATTCAGTACCTACCTATGTAGCTACAAAGGTACCTCTGCCTACCCCTCCTTCCGAGGAATACAAGTGTGATGTTATGTAAGTAATATGAATAGAATAGATTACATTCCTTCAAATCCACGTCTTCTGTTTGGCGAAATAAATATAATAAATAAATTGCGAAATGTAGATGTTCCACACACTACTGCCTACTCCTTCGTGGAATACAGTCGTGATGCTATGTTGTTTTAAGTTCCATATTTCCATATTACATAAGTCGGCAATTATTATCATAATTATCTCTATTATTGTGAAGAAAAATAGAAAACGAACATCTATATTTTCGTTAGATAAACTGAAGGAAACCCCATATATTTAAGACTTAAAACAAATGGTTTGTTATTTTGTAGTCCTTTACGAAAAATATGTGACAAAAAGAAGTCTGTTGGATAAAAAAAAGTGGGGACGGGGTCCATAGTAGGTTGCCCATCGTCCTTTCATGATTGCAGGTCAACGGGAAGTAGGTACCTGCTCTATAGATTTGGTTTATCAAAATATGTTGCTTAAATGGCCGTATTTTTTCATTTCGTTAACTTAGAATCTTTTTTTTTTAGAGTTCCAAGGGACCGTAGATCTACGTATTTGATATCAATTTAAACTTGATACCTTCACGCGTTCCTGAGAAAAAAGGTCTTCACAAACTGCCAGACAGACAAAAAGACGGACAACGAAGTGATCCTTTACGGGTTCCATTTTTGCTTTTGAGGTACGGAACCCTAAAAACTTAATAAATTCAACACCGAAAGAGCAGGCAAAATTTATCTGAGTGCTCATAGTAATAATTGGAAAATTATGAACAAACCCAAACCTAATGTTTTTATTTTTTATTTTATTAAAGCTGATTATTTGTAACTCATAAAGTTTGTTTTAATACAGAAATCCTAATTTAACATTAATACCATACCTACGTATTTTAAGAAAATTTATGAGAATTTTCTCGGGAATGTTCTCATTCAGAAGAATTTACTGAGAATAGATTATTTTGACGTAAACTTCGTAAAACGTTGAAATGGACTCAAAACTATTAAGTAGGTACTCTAAAAATAGATCGATACAATAGTCGTACAATTTTTAAATCTCGTTAATTCACTTCCAAAAGAATATTCTCGAGAATTTAACAGCAAAATTCTCGGGAATTTACCATCACTAGTTGCGATGCGCGTCGAGTGCGGTGGTGCGAGTCTGTATCAAGTTAAGGCGACCTATACCCAATATTGCATCACTTTGATTCAATAATAAACAAAGAAATAGTGATTGTTTAAAGCCAAAAATATATATATTGTAGTTTACTATACGTAATTTGACTTTTTGTGGTTCAAAACATGATATCGAAAACTTCGCTCGATCAAAAAAAAATCGGAAGAGGAGTCTAATCGATGATTTTTTTTTTATGTTTTTCTAATTTTGCTTGAAGCTTATGAAAGCAATACTTCCAAAATGTATATCTGTAAAAAGTTCATAACAAATAGAAGAACAATTTGTGGTTACATTTTGCAAAATAGTTAAATTCATTTAATAATAAAATATTATATAATACTCGCAGCGGCTTGTGCACTGCGATTCAGTCGCCCGCCGGGCCTTGACGAGATAGGACCTGTGTATGTTTTGCTAGCGCACGGCTGTTCCGCTAATTTATCGAACAATTCATTCGTAGGACATAGTGTAAATAAGTCAGTATGTTTTTTTTGGGTTTCGTATGTTCGAATGAAAAAAGGAACCCTTATTTAGGAACGAAGTTCTGTAACGCGGCTTGCGGTAGGAATTAACTGGTAGAAATCGTCACGACTCGACTTTCAAAGTGTAAATTTGGTCAAAATGAAAATCCAAGATGGCGGCTGTGAACATTTTCAAATTTTTCATCATGGGTGTCGTTTTCGTGGTTTTCGAGGGTGCTAAAGCCGATTGTAAAGTCAAAATGAAAATCCAAGATGGCGGCCGTGAAAATTTTCAAATTTTCCTTCATGGGTGTTGTTTTCAAGGTTTTCGAGGGTGCTGAAACCGATTGTAAAGTCAAAGTGAAAATCCTAGATGGCGGCTGTGAACATTTTCAAGTTTTTCATCATGGGTGTCGTTTTCATGGTTTTTGCGGGTGCTAAAGCCGATAAAGTCAAAATGAAAATCCAAGATGGCGGCCGTGAAAATTTTCAATTTTTTTATCATGGGTGTCGTTTTCAAGGTTTTCTAGGGTGCTGAAACCGATAATAAAGTCAAAATGAAAATCCAAGATGGCGGCTGTGAAAATTTTCAAGTTTTTCATCATGGGTGTCGTTTTCATGGTTTTCGAGGGTGCTGAAGCCGATAAAAAAGTCAAATTAAAATCCAAGATGGCGGCTGTGAAAATTTTCTAATTTTTCATCATGTGTGTCGTTTTCATGGTTTTCGAGGGTGCTGAAACCGATAGTAAATTCAAAATGAAAATCCAAGATGGCGGCCGTGAAAATTTTCAAATTTTCCTTCATGGGTGTTGTTTTCAAGGTTTTCAAGGGTGCTGAAACCGATTGTAAAGTCAAAGTGAAAATCCAAGATGGCGGCTGTGAACATTTTCAAGTTTTTCATCATGGGTGTCGTTTTCATGGTTTTTGCGGGTGCTAAAGCCGATAAAGTCAAAATGAAAATCCAAGATGGCGGCCGTGAAAATTTTCAATTTTTTTATCATGGGTGTCGTTTTCAAGGTTTTCTAGGGTGCTGAAACCGATAATAAAGTCAAAATGAAAATCCAAGATGGCGGCTGTGAAAATTTTCAAGTTTTTCATCATGGGTGTCGTTTTCATGGTTTTCGAGGGTGCTGAAGCCGATAAAAAAGTCAAATTAAAATCCAAGATGGCGGCTGTGAAAATTTTCTAATTTTTCATCATGTGTGTCGTTTTCATGGTTTTCGAGGGTGCTGAAACCGATAGTAAATTCAAAATGAAAATCCAAGATGGCGGCCGTGAAAATTTTCAAATTTTCCTTCATGGGTGTTGTTTTCAAGGTTTTCAAGGGTGCTGAAACCGATTGTAAAGTCAAAGTGAAAATCCAAGATGGCGGCTGTGAACATTTTCAAGTTTTTCATCATGGGTGTCGTTTTCATGGTTTTTGCGGGTGCTAAAGCCGATAAAGTCAAAATGAAAATCCAAGATGGCGGCCGTGAAAATTTTCAATTTTTTTATCATGGGTGTCGTTTTCAAGGTTTTCTAGGGTGCTGAAACCGATAATAAAGTCAAAATGAAAATCCAAGATGGCGGCTGTGAAAATTTTCAAGTTTTTCATCATGGGTGTCGTTTTCATGGTTTTCGAGGGTGCTGAAGCCGATAAAAAAGTCAAATTAAAATCCAAGATGGCGGCTGTGAAAATTTTCTAATTTTTCATCATGTGTGTCGTTTTCATGGTTTTCGAGGGTGCTGAAACCGATAGTAAATTCAAAATGAAAATCCAAGATGGCGGCCGTGAAAATTTTCAAATTTTCCTTCATGGGTGTTGTTTTCAAGGTTTTCAAGGGTGCTGAAACCGATTGTAAAGTCAAAGTGAAAATCCAAGATGGCGGCTGTGAACATTTTCAAGTTTTTCATCATGGGTGTCGTTTTCATGGTTTTTGCGGGTGCTAAAGCCGATAAAGTCAAAATGAAAATCCAAGATGGCGGCCGTGAAAATTTTCAATTTTTTTATCATGGGTGTCGTTTTCAAGGTTTTCTAGGGTGCTGAAACCGATAATAAAGTCAAAATGAAAATCCAAGATGGCGGCTGTGAAAATTTTCAAGTTTTTCATCATGGGTGTCGTTTTCATGGTTTTCGAGGGTGCTGAAGCCGATAAAAAAGTCAAATTAAAATCCAAGATGGCGGCTGTGAAAATTTTCTAATTTTTCATCATGTGTGTCGTTTTCATGGTTTTCGAGGGTGCTGAAACCGATAGTAAATTCAAAATGAAAATCCAAGATGGCGGCCGTGAAAATTTTCAAATTTTCCTTCATGGGTGTTGTTTTCAAGGTTTTCAAGGGTGCTGAAACCGATTGTAAAGTCAAAGTGAAAATCCAAGATGGCGGCTGTGAACATTTTCAAGTTTTTCATCATGGGTGTCGTTTTCATGGTTTTTGCGGGTGCTAAAGCCGATAAAGTCAAAATGAAAATCCAAGATGGCGGCCGTGAAAATTTTCAAATTTTTTATCATGGGTGTCGTTTTCAAGGTTTTCTAGGGTGCTGAAACCGATAATAAAGTCAAAATGAAAATCCAAGATGGCGGCTGTGAAAATTTTCAAGTTTTTCATCATGGGTGTCGTTTTCATGGTTTTCGAGGGTGCTGAAGCCGATAATAAAGTCAAATTAAAATCCAAGATGGCGGCTGTAAAAATTTTCTAATTTTTCATCATGTGTGTCGTTTTCATGGTTTTCGAGGGTGCTGAAGCCGATAGTAAATTCAAAATGAAAATCCAAGATGGCGGCTGTGAAAATTTTGTTTTTATTTAAAATCATGTAAGAGTCGTCACGTAACAAGGATCTTTGGTCCTGTCGGAAGTCCCCCGAAGCACTCGATTTTATAATGTTTTACTATTTGAATTTTGTTTTCTTCTATAGCTTTCGCCAATCCTTATTTTGATGCTGTTATAGGACACTTAATTTCGACAATTGTATCATTTCCAATCAACCTATTAGGCATGGCCCCAATGTAACACTGGGTTTCGTCAATAAATAATCCGTAACAAATAATAAATATCCAAAACTAATTTGTATATAGGTAACTACTTTAAAATAAAACCCCACCATCAGCATCACCTTCGTACGTATTTTTCTGTTCCTTTCTTCTGGTCTGTTTACATGTGTGTACGTAAACTGTTAAATAAATAAATAAAAATCATGTGCAGTCGGAAGACACCGTCAGTAACAAAGTTCATCTCACATATGATTTAATACAAAAACAAGATTTTCATTTTACATTTTGACCTCACTGTCGACTTTAGTATCCTCGAAAACTAGAAAAACTACACCCATGACAAAAAATTTGAAAATGTTCACAGCCGCCATCTTGGATTTTCATTTTGACTTTACTATCGGTTTCAGCACCCTCGAAAACCTTGAAAACTACACCCATGAAGGAAAATTTGAAAATTTTCACGGCTGCCATCTTGGATTTTCATTTCGACGTTACTATCGGTTTCAGCACCCTTACAAACCTTGAAAACGATACCCATGACGAAAAATTTGAAAATTTTCGCAGCCGCCATCATGGATTTTCATTTTAACTTTACTTTCGGCTTTAGCACCCGTGAAAACCATGAAAACGACACCCATGATGAAAAATTTGAAAATTTTCACGGCTGCCATCTTTGATTTTCATTTTGACTACTATCGGTTTCAGCACCCTCGAAAACCTTGAAAACGACACCCATGAAGGAAAATTTGAAAATTTTCACGGCCGCCATCTTGGATTTTCATTTTGACTTTACTATCGGCTTTAGCACCCGCGAAAACCATGAAAACGACACCCATGATGAAAAATTTGAAAATATTCACGGCCGCCATCTTGGATTTTCATTTTGACTTTACTATCGGCTTTAGCACCCTTGATAACCACGAAAACGACACCCATGATGAAAAATTTGAAAATGTTCACGGCCGCCATCTTGGGTTTTCATTTTAACTTTACTATCGGTTTCAGCACCCTCTAAAACCTTGAAAACGATACCCATGACGAAAAATTGGAAAATGTTCACGGCCGCCATCTTGAATTTTTATCTTGACTTTACTGTCAGCTTTAGCACCCACGAAAACCATAAAAACGACACCCATGATGAAAAACTTGAAAACTTTCACAGCCGCCATCTTGGATTTTCATTTTGACTTTACTATCGGTTTCAGCACCCTCGAAAACCTTGAAAACGACACCCATGAAGGAAAATTTGAAAATTTTCACGGCCGCCATCTTGGATTTTCATTTTGACTTAACTATCGGCTTTAGCTCCCTCGATAACCACGAAAACGACACCCATGATGAAAAATTTGAAAATGTTTACGGCCGCCCTCTTGGATTTTCATTTTGACTTTACTACCGGTTTCAGCACCCTCGAAAACCTTGAAAACGACACCCATGAAGGAAAATTTCAAAATTTTCTCTCTTGATAGAGAGAGAGAGAGAGAGAGTGAAAGTGTGAATTTCAAAGAAGAAAGTATGAATGCGCTTTTTCGTTAATGCGATTTCTGTCAAGCCGCGTCAAAGAACTTCGTTCCAATAAGTTGACCTACTTACTGCCTACACGACACGCTTACCTATACTGTGACACATTTTGGGTTCATGTGAGTTCACGCTGGCGACGTAAGCGCACGGCTCGCTCCGTGGGTAGGTTGGTAGCGTTAAATACCTACTTCGCAGGGTCTACCTCGCCTTAAGATGTCCTCGTCCACGCCGCGCGCCGCCGCCGCCGCACAGTGGTCTGGAAATCGAGCTCCATACTCATAGAAACTTATAGTAAAGAATTAAAAAAAAAAAATTGTAATGGCTCTGGTATACCTCCCTTTACATAATATTAACGTATGGATAGTACAAATCACACTACGCGTGAGAAAAAAAAGATTTGTGTTCTTTTTGTGTGGGAGAAAACACTAAAAGTACGTTTTTTCGAAATTTAATGGAACTGTTAGGCTGGTGCTCACACGAGATATAGTCCCATACATGGCGATCAAGATGACATACAATTCATGTACGTTTAGGCATCGCTTCGCACGAAGCAAATTTTTGAAATTTTCGAAATGTGAGTTTTCAAATCTTTGCCGTGGTTAAATGACGTTGCCGATCGATTTACTGATATTATAATTAGATTTAGCCTGCTAATGACCTTTATGCTAACAATAATTAAAAAAGATATTGATTGTATAGGTTTTTTTTTAAATTTCATTCCAAGAACTAACTCATTTGTTAATCACCGTGATTAAGGTTAAGATATTATTAGATCCTACTAATGACATGAGCATTAATGTAATGCAACTTTGGGTATCGCTTTGCACTAGTAATTTTTGAAGTTATGAATTTTAAGTACCTATGTGGTTTTTCCGATCGCTTTATAAACATTCATTTTAAAAGAGAAAAATGCGTAGTAAACTGATTTTCATTTTTTCAAAGAATATAAAGTTAAAAATCTCGAAAAAATAAACGATTTTGTAGAAATAAATAAATATTTTATATTATAAAATTATACTTATATCAAGACATAACAACAAAATACATCTATAATATTATGATCCACTACAAATATCTACAGCAAGGACAACAAAAATAAATAACAAAGCCAGTATTAAAATTATAAAAATAGGTAAATAGCTCAAATAGTAGTAAAATAAGCGTTAATTCATTCATTACTATTTCAGCGGTCTTTTACCACTATTACAACTCTGACTACTACCATACTACCGTACTATCCATACGTTAATATTATGTAAAGGGAGGTATACCAGAGCCATTACAATTTTTTTTTTTTAATTCTTTACTATAAGTTTCTATGAGTATGGAGCTCGATTTCCAGACCACTGTGCGCCGTCCGTATGGACGAATGAAAAGGTGTTAGAATTTATAGTACTTTACCAAGCACATCCGGTAATACGGGACGCAATACAGAATAACTATAAGAATAAAAATTTAGTAGCTGATGCGTGAAAAACATTATTTTCTTTTTTATTTAAATAAAAAATAATATTGACGTGTAAGCACTGTAAAAGCACGGATTTCGATATCGGCGATCCTCACGTTGACTCTGACGGGACTCAACTAGCATAACTCCCAACTTGTGGTAGCCAACCAACGTTGGTACCGGCTTTGGGACCAACGTGTGGAGCCGGGGGGTAACGCAAATACGACAATACCTCAGAAAAATAACACATCCCAACCATAGGCAAGTATTGTTATCGGTTGAAACTAATGAAACTATAAATCGGTTTATTCCCGGTCGTCCTCGCCCCGTCGGTCGTCCCCACTGGGCACGAGTGGAAAAAAAGTTTAATTCCTCCCCAGTGGTGACGATTAGAATTTTTTTTTCCACTCGTACCCAGTGGGGACGACGGGAATAAACCCTTTTTTTCCCACTCGTGCCCAGTGGGGACGACGGGGCGGGGACGACCGGGAATAAACCTTCTGATCTATGAACTGAGAATCGAAGCTAACTTTAATATTTCGCCTGTTACACGCATCACTGTAAAAGGCCGTGACATACCTACTATGGTTTCGGTTCCCAAAAATGTCATGGGATTTTTGTGTAAGGACCGGTTTTCCGATTTTGCGAAACGATGATGTGACTTCTGCCTTACCCTTTGGTGAATATGAATGCAAGTAGCACAAACCTTTTTTCCATAATGACGCCTCATCGGTCTCTATTGCTTCAGCTTCAGCGGAAGTGGAAGGTTCTACTGGCTGTTCTGGAGTGCCGGGGAAGAGCAGTTCTTCCTCCTCATCTTTACTTTCTTCCTTGTCTGGCTTTTTAACCTTCTTTGATTTCTTTTGACTTTTCTTAAGCCTCTTAACTTCACGTTTCTTTGATCTGTAGTTTAACAGTTCAGAACATCCAGGGCATAAACCTATTAAAGAGTTGAATGCATAAGTACCTACTTGGTATGAAAACTTGCTTACTAACCGCAGTTATCAGTTAGTTTACCTACGTATTATGGCAGTAACAAGGTAACAAAAATGAAACCGGTACCTAGTCCCTCAAAGGGCCTACGCACACGGCTATTTATTTACGCGCTGCCAACGAAACTCGTGCATATTTCTCAAGTTTAGTACCTAAGGAAGAAAACGCGCCGTCGACGCAGATTAAACGGAACGTGCGTCGACACGGCGCGTTGGTAGGTACTTATAAAAAACTTCATGTGCATAGGCCCTAAAATGGAAATAATCCATCCCTCCCTTGGTGTGGCATATGTACAACGAGATCCAATTGGCGTAATTACTTCACGTCCGTTTCAACGAACTTGTGGTCGGTCAAGTAACTACTACCTACGTACAGTAAAACCATGGTTTCAAGGGTTATTTAACTTATTTATGATAGATGGTTTACTGTCTTCATCGAGTAAGCTGCTAGATCATGATTAGATTGGAATGATTTAGGCTCGCTGGCTAATAGATTAAGATGAATTTAGATAAATGTAAGTGTTTATCGACTTTCGTTGATAAGCACTGTACCGATATCTACTTGACTAAGCGCCGTGTGTGTGCCTGCGCTTCCCTATGTGTTGTGTCTAATAGGTATGTAGGGTAACTAACCTAACGAAGCGGTATTTAGCGGAGCGACGAGCGTCCTGCATGACAGTGCTGAGAAACGGTGTAGTGAAAGAGAAACAGATACTTTCCCTCTCTCTCTTTTAACCTATGGGTCTAAATAGGTAAATACTACGATGGCACAAATATGCGAAGTAAATCAAGACCATACCTTACCTACACTTCCCTACGATTGTTCGCACCTTCGACGCATGGGTATTAACTGGGATAAGGGCAAGAAGATGATAACTAGCCGGTCCGTGCGATGTGCCCTTGGCCACGCACATATTAAAGCACTTACCTACCAATATGGTAAAGTTAAGTCAAATACAAGCAAAAGTCACTCGCAGTCGTGGAATTAAGACTAGGTATACATAAATCTGTATGTAAGAAAAATAGATGTGTTTACATTTGTGCCAGATTAAATCGGACCTACCTACGTGTATAAATAATTTCTGCGCACTTTTCAGATCGTGCCTGCTACCTACGTATCGTTTCGTTTGCAAGTCGCAATAATAAAGATAGGTACCTACTCTGTAGATGTAAGTACCTACATAAGTTATAGGTACTTACATCTACGGAGTAGGTAGGAATTGTACAGATGGCTTTGTAAATAACATCAAACTTACGAAGCTTCACGAGAGTATTTTTCCTCTCGTTGTCTTCCATGTAAGCGAAGTTGACCTCCCAGGACTTGAGACCATCGCTTTGGTTGCACACCTTATTGCCGCATTGAAACTGACCCGTTCCGAGTACTACTTCTTTCTCGATGCGCCATCGCAGTGCTACCTAGTGTTTCATACATAATTTATTTGAAGATCTACATAGTTTACCTGTTTAGGGAACTGGTAGACTTATAGTAGCATCAAACATCAAAGCTAGCGAAACCACGAATCAAGCACGCGTACGAAAATCTTAAGGAAAAAATAAACAATTCTACAATTATAATAGTTCAGCGCATTTGTTTATTATGCACTGGATAAGACATCAAGGTTACAGGGTAGCTGTAAGTACAAGGTAAGGTAGGTATAAGTACCAGAGAGTTACCATGCACGACTTCTGATTGTATTGTACCGACTGACATACATAAGCGCCTAATTTATGTACTTACATAAAGATACAAAAAATAAAGACCGATTTATGTAGGTTGTATGCACATAATTATACATAATAGAATTTCGAAAATATAAAAATTATACTGTGCCGTTACGGAGCGTGTGAGCACAGCGTGCCTTTTTGTCATTGATTTTGTGAGACAAATGGGGATCGGTTGCGCGGCACGAATGGCCAGATGTGCGTTACTGTGTATCAATGCGGGTGAACGTATAGAGCTATATTTAGCGCACAGAAAGGCAGCACGGCCTTTGTTGCACTCCCTACTGTATAACACAAAGGAAGGTCTCTCGGGCATAAAATTGAGTTACATAAGGGATCGTCCCCATCTCACAGTCATGTCTAAATTAGGGGAGAACCTTTATCGCATATTCCAGTGATCTTTGGACCCGTTAGTAGGCATTATTTAGTCCGACATGATTTATTTATTAGTTACGAATAAGAATTTCTGATGCAATGGCGATGACCGGTCTTGGTATTTTTAGAGTTGTGTTGATTTTATCTATCTGCGTTTAATTTACTTAAACTTACTTTGTTTTCTTTATATCTGCTTAAATCACAAATGCAATACTCTTTGAAAAGTTTATCGCAATACTTTTTAGCTAACTGCTTCTCCCATGTATCAGCAACATCGTCTTCCTCCCACACAAATTTGTGGTTTTCTCTTATAATATCAAGGTCAGTTTTGTCTCTGGAAGTGTCCCGTTTCAAAGACGTGGCAGAACCCTTCGTATTGAGACAATACACATTAACTAAGTATTTATGCAATTCATAGGGATTAAGATTACGTAACCTTGCAGACATCGTTAGTGCAACCTAGAACAAAGGGAAAAATATTATTCGATTCTGAAATAAAACATAATTTGCAACAAACAACTCTTTAATAAAATCGCAATTATTATTACACATTTCCATAAAATATTTTCATTATATCAAACGGATCTTAATCTAATTGTCATGTTGAGTTTTTAACAAGGTGCGTTTTTGATAAATAGAAAATTGCAATAAACAGTATGAATAAATAATTGTTTTTGTGCACAAGTTAATACCTACTCTGAATATTATCGTCAGTCTTGTAGATTTTGCGTTTTTATTTCGTTTGGCTCAATATCGATTTCTTAAACCTACAAACAAGTCATGCAAAGTTAAATACCTTAAAATTAAATAGAATAAATATATTAATATATGATTGTCTATTTTAGATTTAATAAATCTAGACAATATTATAAGGCATTTTATTACAACCAGTTTATGAAATCCAAGTGGCAGAAAATAAATTAATTTTAGCCTTTGGTTTTATAGCCAATTATAAAATATGACAATATTTAATCTTTGGGATTTTCATTACTTATTTTGGTCTAAAAGTCTTATAGCACAGGGAGTGATTGATACCCTTGCCTATAAGATAGTAGGTATACTAATTTACTAATGTACCTTAACAGTTACAAATGTGCACTGTTAAAATATTTGTGATGCTTAATCAAGACCTCATTTCGTAAACCTTAACTAATGTATCAATATTATAGAATAGTTGTTCAGTGTCTTAACTAAAAAAATAGGAGACCATCAAGAAGGAAAACTATTGAATTCCTATATGTATTTCATTCACTTCAAGAAAAGATGTAACTTCTAGTTACTACTGATTTTAATTTATTACATCTATTAAGACTAATAATTAAATTACTTGGTATACTCGTATTTATAATAATTATTATAAAGAATAGGCACATTAAAAATGTTATTGCTTTGGTTACAACACAGTACAGTAATAAAAATCACTTGAAATACTTATCTAAAATTTGGCAAAAGTTCACTTCAACTGGTAGTTTAGTACCTCATAGTATAGGTTTACAAAAATATATTTATTTGGTGACATATTTTGGAAAGGCCCCATATTGAATAACAAACATGTTTGCCTTTATCTAATGTAAACATTACAATAACGGCTATCGGACCTTTGGACATTCACTTAGATAAATATCCACATAACAAAATATCACTTTATCATATCTAAAAGGCAACATTGGATTGAGATATGTGTGACCTTATTGTAGAGCACCTGCAAAGACATTTTACTAATTCACTAATATTAACCCAAACATACAATTTAAAATAATATAAATAAAAAAAAATCTTGAAAGCAATTACAGCAGCACACATGAGTGTGATTGAACACTCGCATAAACACAGAAACACACCATAATGACTAAAATATGAACTAGATCATGATAGGTTTAAATTTAGTATAAACAATGTAAAAGTTCTATTCTTAACAAACATTATAACTAACTTTTTGGCAATAAGAGAATCAGAAATCATAGCTTGTTGAAAAGTATTATAACCACAGTGTTTTTGGCAACAGAATTGACCAGATATTATTAACTTGACAATTTTGATATTAAAATGCAATAGAATTGCATGTTATATTATGACATTGTTCACAGTTCCATATTCTTATTCAGTTCTGTCATAAAACATTTACCCATGAGTTTTCTCATGTTTCTTCATGTTATCAGAGCGAGTGAAAGCTTTGTCACAAACTCCACAATAGTAGGACTTCTGCTTAGTGTGCACTGTCATGTGACGGGATAGTTCACTTTTGGTTACAAATTTCTTTTCACATACGGTACACGCATGCTTTCGCACATTGAGATGAAATTTCATATGTATTGAGAGTGAACTTGATTGAGAGAATGCCTTGTGACAAAGTTCACAGACAAATGGTCGCTCACCCGTGTGTTTACGTAAATGATTCATGAATCCTGTTTTAGTATAGTCTTTTTGGCAAAGGTGACAGAAGCTTGACTTAGATTCCAACATTCCAGGAAAATGGCTACTTAGGTGTTTTCTTAAGTCCCAGTAGCTTGGAAATTTTTCTGAGCACACATGACAGGGGTACTTTTTTTCTTCGGTGGGTTTAGCAGTGCATTTGTGTGAGGCAAGTGAATTCTCATTAGGAAATATTTGGTTACATTGGTTGCAAGTATGACTAGCCTCGGAGTCTGTTGATAAAGTGACCTCCAAATAGTTTTCGATCGACATAACATTACCGTTAGAACTATCCGCATCGTCGATATGGATTTGTGTCATACATTCCTTTGGTGAAGTATCTTTTGCATCAATCTTTTCGACATATTCTCTGTAATCTAATGACTCCTTACCTGAATTATTATTGTCAGGTTCTACGAGACGTAAAACAGGCGACTCACTCTGTTCCCTATCAGGCGACGTAGTTTTATCGTTGTCGGAATTATCGGGTCTGGAGGACACATTATTATCCGACTCCCATTCATTTTCGACTATTTCTACATCCGAATCAGAGTCTTCAGCGCTCGAAACAGTATTGTTGGCTAAGTGGAATCCAATATCGTCAAAACGTAGTACATTTGGTGGAAGTTTAACCCCGACGATAGCCTGAATCGCCTGCCATGAAAGCTCCTGGGGGTTGTTCTGCATATTAGATCGCACTACTCTAACCTACAAACGAGTATACATAAATTACTGATTGATACACTTACAAGCCACTAACTACAAAATAATAAAAAGTAATATGCTTTATTTACCTTAAATGTTCACGATCAGTATTATTTTTGATAAATAATCAGATGACACCTCTGATTTCTACATCTAAAAATATTATGCACTTCTCTCTATGGTTTGCATTTTGCTCCACTTCCACTTCTCTCCTTGGCCCCTCGGCCCTCCCACCCTCGCTCTATTTATTGGCTTTGGTAGCATTTTTTCTGATACAGATAAAAAAAATGGTTTTTCGTTCAGCTAGGACTGGTCCTCTTGATAGGTGGCAGCACTGCTGTTACTCCAGAAATCACCATTGTTTTGTATGTGTTTACTGTTGTAGCGGAAAGGTAAAGAGAACATTTTAAATATTATAGGGGTAAATTATTTTGTGTAAGTTCTTTTTTTTGTAGAAGACTGGAGGCGGAATACCAACTCGAGCATGGTATGGATCCCACAGAAATCTGTGCTCATTCCCCTTCTATAGAATGGACGTGTGTTAAGGACGAGTAGGACGAGTCTAAATAAAAAGTGTAAATATTGTATACAATATTTACACTTTTGATTTAGACTCGTCCTTAACTAACCATGTTAAGGTTCAATACGCCAACGATTCATTATTATTTTCTTCAAGCTAATCTGTTCAACAAGCTAGCTATGCTATCAATTCTGCTTTATCTACTTTGGAGTCATGGTTAAATCTAAACGGTCTGGATTTATCCACGTTTAAAAGCGCGGCTGTTTTATTCACCCGGAAGAGAAATATTCCCTTAGTAAACCTCTTTTATAAGGAAACACCTATTCCAGTTAAAGATAAATTCAGATATCTAGGCATAATACTTGACTGTAAACTAAGTAGTGTCCCTCGTTGCGATTATATTGTTAACAAATGTGAAAATCACCTAAACACATCCATTTTCTTTGAAACAAATTTACAACGCAATCATCAGCAGCACTCTGGATTATGGATTGTTTGTTCTAGAACCTGGTAGTGTTAAGGCTAAAGCATTACGCATTATTTCGGGTGCCATGAAGTCTAGTCCCATTAATGCACTCCAAGTCGAATGCGGGGAAGCTCCGTTATGTCTTAGAAGACAATTCCTATCCGACAAGTATTTGTTCCGGATTCTTTAGTTCTCAACTCATCCTCTCATTCCCAAACTGGACACTTTATATCGTGTTGCATGCTTAGTCGTAAGCTATAAGAAATTCCTTTCTCTTTCTTCTCCTATTCACCGTTCCAATAAACTTCTCCTATTTAGCAATAGTTATGAGAGTTTACAATTCAGCCCCTCCATTAAATAATGTAAAAGGAAATCTGATCCCGATTGTCATTTCAGTTTTAATCATTTTCTGGTTGAACATTTTGAGTACCATCATATATTTATTTATGCTGCCAAGCGTTCTCCGACGGGTTGTGTTGGGATAGGTTCTTACCATTCTCAATACAACATTGTACAAAAAATAAAACTGCCTCCTGAGACTTCCGTTTTTACGGGGGAATGTTTCGGCATTTCAAAAGCCATAGATTACACCCGTGTTTTAAAGCTCACAAAACTATTATTTTTACGGATTCTCAAAGTGCTCTTCTAGCCATTGACAAATCCCCTTTCGGACACAATTCGCAATCGCAGTTTCCTATCATTTATTTTAAGATATTTTTTTTATTATTTTTTTATTTGAGATAGGTTTACTCTTGACTCTAGTCTAGGTCAGAGATGACAGAGACAAAGTCGACGATGGAGCGAGCTTACTCAGAAGAAGCCTGTTCACTCTCACTTTGAAGAGATCGGGGTTGTATGCGTTCAGAACCATCTCTGAGGGCAATACACTGCATTTTGCGTGGATTCCGGCCCATGCTGGAATCCATGGCAATGAAGTGGCTGATATACTTGCCGGTGATGCGGTGCAGTGTGGGGACTTAGTTCCATATATAAATTTAAACATTGACCTGGTGAAGTTACCAAAGACTTTTCTGCGGGACACCTGGAAGGTGTCGGAAGTATATTGACGGGCCGTTATTTTTCCACTATGGGGAAGGCAACTGTCAAAATGGCGCTGTCGTAGCTAGTTCCCAACACAAGCTAGTAATACAAGGCGTGAGGTGGTTTTATTTTATTTTTGCGTAAATGACGCGTTGTAGTATTACTAAATGTTCCAAAATTGGAGTCCCATTTCCCGAGAGACCCTAAAATTAGAAGATGGCGGCCAGAAGCTATTAGTAGAGATTTTGAAAAAATTAAACAGAGGGTAGAAACATTTTGAAGAAAGTGATTAAGAGGAAATATTTAAGGTTTTAAGTTCTGACACTTTCTATGTCAAATACTTGATAAAAATATTGAAATCACCGAAATTATAGAAATAGTGAAATAAAACTCATTAACCTTTTAATCGCCCGACTTCATATCAGTTGTCGTGCCCCCAGCGCCGGGCAACTTGAATCATTACGATATTTGGTCGTAAATATACGACCCTGGCGAAATGGACACGAAAATATTTGTCGGATTAATCCGTCGTAGGCGGTTACAGGGTTAATGAACAAGAAATGGAATGAATGAACGAAGTGTCCGTGTCCGTGTCCGTGAAGTGGCCGTAGGGACCTAGCTATGATCACGCCATCTACAATTAGCTTTGCCCGACCTTCCCCATTCAACCCGACCGTCCGGAAAAACCGTGGTTTGGCAGGGCAAAGTTTGGCAAGATGGAGACCATTCTAATACGGATGAGACTGGGTCATGTTTGCTTTCCAGCCCATCTTGCCAAACTTCATATCATAGACGACCCTATTTGCTTGTGTGACACTTAGATCACAATTTCTATACCTTGCTTCACGAATTTGGCTGTAATTTCAACAAATATCAATATTTTTTTAGTCTGTTTTTTTATTATTACTCTTGAATATGTGTACTATCATATCCAAACCCTTTTTTCTATTTTAAAGTAAAAGATACTTAAAGAAATTAATTTGTTTCCAATTTCAATACTCATCTCCAGCAAATCATATGAGTTTAGGGGCATATTGTGTAAAAAAAATGTACAGCACTGTTAGTGCCCATTAGTTTTAAAAATACCTCATTAAATGCAAATTACAAAATGGTAAAATATTAAGTGGTAAGACTTCAGAAAAAAAAGTTATTAGTATTCAAAACGAAAGACAGCTAAATTTGCTAAAAACATTTTTTTCGGTTAAGTAAATTATAAGTATTGCAAACTGTTAAGGATTAAACCAATAAGTTTTTTTATTGTAAGTTCTTTGATTGGCTTTTGAAAATAAAACATTTTTTTCAAATGAACCATTTATTAAAGTAATCAATACTCAATCATTTATTGCAGTCATTGTACAAAAGTTGTTGGCAGTACAGGTACAGCAATACTACATGAAACGAAACAGAATACGAAAAGATAAACCCTAAAACAGTAAATGCGTTTAAGTATTGGTATTTTTAACTCAAACTTAAAATTAAGTGGAACAATGAATTATTCATTACCCTGTTTTTTTACAGAACAAATTAATGTTTTTACAGAACAATTAATGTTTTACAGAAAAACAATGTTGTTTTTACAGAACAAAAAAATTCACTAATTATCACAACTATTTTTAAATTAATAAGTTTTTTCACTGTTATTACACCAAATGATCAAAATGGCGACCACCAGCGGCGATACATGCTCTGCACCGCCGATTAAAAGATCGCTTTAGTCTGCGTGCAAACCCACTTGTATTTATCTCTTCAGCCGCTGCTTGAATTCTTTGTCGTAATTGTTCAACTGAAGTGATTTGGACTTTATAAACTTTTTCTTTCAGACACCCCCAGTAGAAAAAATCAAGGGGGTTCAGGTCTGGCGAACGTGGTGGCCATAAAATTGGGCCTTGCCGTCCATCGTCCATCTTTGGGGATAAGTATGGTTTAAATGTTCACGCACAATAACTGCGTAGTGAGCGGGATAGCCATCATTTTGCAGCCACATTGCTTCTCTTAATTCTGGATCAAAATCTCTCAATAACTGGGAGGTCGTTTTGCAAAAAATGTAGCTGTCTTTCGTTTTGAATGCTAATAACTTTTTTTTCTGAAGTTTTACCACTTAATATTTTACCATTTTGTAATTTGCATTTAATGAGGTATTTTTAAAATTAATGGGCACTAACAGTGCTGTACATTTTTTTTACACAATATGCCCCTAAAGTCATATGATTTGCTGGAGATGAGTATTGAAATTGGAAACAAATTAATTTCTTTAAGTATCTTTTACTTTAAAATAGAAAAAAGGGTTTGGATATGATAGTACACATATTCAAGAGTAATAATAAAAAAACAGACTAAAAAAATATTGATATTTGTTGAAATTACAGCCAAATTCGTGAAGCAAGGTATAGAAATTTAAAGAAAAAAGTTTTTTTTTTTTTGCGGAGACCCTTAACTGAAAATGGTTAACATTTCGGTATGTTATACATAAGAATACAGTGTATCGACTCCTTAACTCTGGACCACTATTTACGACACACCCTGTATATCCGTCCTATACTAAATCCCGTTTTAATTTAATGATTATAATATTTTCGTTTCCCTACCTTTGCTTCTTTTAACTGTAATAACTAAACGTGACATTGGCTAAATGCACAAACCGTGCGAAGCCAAAAGAGAGAGAGAAAAAAAAAACTTGAAGATGATCTTCCTGACATCCAGCCCTAGAAATCTTCAGACATGTTAATTCTAGTACTGATCTAATATGAAAATATAAACATACAAACACTCTTATACACAACAAGTGCCTGTAAGCGATGAAAACAGACCTAGTTCTCCACAAAGATAGCACATAGTCTCCATGAAATATCGGGTTATCCCATTTATTCTTCGGAGAGATTACGCTCAGAGTTTTTTGCATACATCTTTGGAAAAAGCTGTCAAACTCTTGGACTAGTGATAGTAGCGACATCTGAAGTGAGCACGTGGCAGTTTTTATCCTCATTAGAGGAGAGATGGGAGATATAAGCGCTAGATAGCGATATATAACAGATAACTAGATAGCGATAGAAACACCACCCTAAATAGTAGATAGATAAAACAGACGTCAGCGTTGACATTCACTATTCTCTATCTAGGGCTTCAGGCAGGCTGAATTGGAGGGGGGGGGGGGGATGAGACCGAAAGGCCTCACTTCTTAGGACAGAAATCAATGAGCATGCCGAGGATGCACTACCTATCGTGAAAAATGGCAGTGAAGATCCTCATTT
The DNA here is from genome assembly GCA_947568875.1 of Fissipunctia ypsillon. NCBI lineage: Eukaryota > Metazoa > Arthropoda > Insecta > Lepidoptera > Noctuidae > Fissipunctia > Fissipunctia ypsillon. The sequence continues at coordinate 11,618,382 of OX387643.1, forward strand.
GAGAAACGAGTCTTAACTTAAACAAAAAAAAACATAAGAAAACAAATAGAGTAAATATTGGCTCCGTGCTGTAATAATCATTAAAAATAGAAAAGTAGTAGACGAGAAAATGAGATTTGGAAAGAAAAAGAACTATCTTGTTATCAAGTCGTGCCCACAAAACACTAATACTCCTGGCGGAGGTCGTGCCTCTACGTCAGGACGTCAGGCAAGTTAATTTTGTAAGTCAAACTCTGACACGATGGCCCGAAGCGAGGGCGCGAAACAGTTTGACTTTGACGGACATTGTGTGGATCTGTCAATGTGATAAATACAAATACACAGGTTATTAATTGTATAAACATTCACCAAACACAACCAAAAGAGTATTTTTATTAGTTATAGGACAAAATGATAAAATCACTGGAAGAACTAAAAGATTTCATAAAGTCTAAAGACAATTTTAACAACTTTATAAATTGTTCAGATGTTCCAGATGTTTGTAAAACTGAGCCATGCATGCTCGGAGTTGACGAAGCAGGACGAGGGCCTGTTTTAGGTAATGGATGCTCGTGAATTGCAATATTTGTGCAGTTCATAGCCATCTGATAGAAACATTTTTTGAGCATAAGTGCAGGCGCTTGTTTAGCTCTTCAACATCGTCTTTTTATCTTATCAGTCAAGTCACAGTCCCGATTGCCTCGTAGGGACGGTGGGGTTAGTGGAATATTACCCCTGCTATGCTGCTTCCTAAAAATGTAACTGAAAGAACTTAGCCCAGAAGTGGAAGATCTATTGCTAAGCTATAATGCATTCTTGGGGGAGCTCTTAAGTTGCTTAGTGCTGTTCTACAGTGGAACAGTACATAATATTAGGCTAATAAGAAATAGTGTCATTAATTTTCTTTTTTAGGTCCAATGGTGTATGGGGTGGCTTACTGCCCAGTGGACCAAACTAAAGTACTTCATGATCTTGGATGTGCTGATTCAAAAGCATTAACAGAAGAAAAACGAGATGATATATTTACAAAAATGCTATCTGAGGAGAGTTCGTTGAACAATGTTGGATGGGTTGCTGAAGTTATTTCTCCTAATTACATTTCAAACTCAATGTATAGAAGAGCAAAACATTCTTTGAATGAGGTCTGTATAATATGTATTGGTTTTTCACCTATTAATAATTTCTTTTAGATAAGGTTTATAGTCATTGACAGATGCTCTTCCGACCTTAAGGCTATTGATGCTGGAGTTCCTCAGGGAGTCTGTTTTCTCTGCAACTGTTTTCCAGCTGCATATCAATGACCTACTTCAGCCTGGTATTGTTGGGAACGCAGATGACAGTACAGTTTCAAAGAAATACTTGTCCAGCGCATAAACCAGCAGGGCTGAAGTTCGTTCCTTGGGAGAGACCATGGTAGAGTGGACAGATTTGACCTTAAGCCTTATATTCCAGTGCGGTGATGATAATCTGGTCTCTTTTAACACCACCAAAACACAGGCGTGTCTTTTTACCACTAAAAGGAGTCATCTCAACCAAAGTCCTACTTTTCGGGGTACATCTCTTCCTGAAACTGATCGGTTCAAGCTCCTAGGCATGGATTTGACATCATGATTGAACTTCGGTGCCACCATCGAGCACAAAGCCCAAACTGCGGCCGAGAAACTGGGCATCTTAAATAAGGTGAAGCGATGCTTTATGCCTGGACAGCTTTTAATCCTTTACAAAGCGCAAGTCCGTTCCTGCATGGAGTACTTCAGCCACCTTTGGGATGGCTCAGCTAAATACCAACTTGCAGAACTTGACTCGTTGAAATGCAGAGCTAAGGGCTCAAAAGAGCTCATCATTCACAGCTTGATTCATCACCGCAAGGTTGCCTGCTTGTCGGTCTTCTACAGATTGAACTTCGGTGAGTGTGCTCAAGAACTCCACAACCTCATTCCACAGGCCCCCTTCTACCATCAGACATCTAGATGCACTGCAAGTTACCATCCTTGCCTTTTTTTGGATGTAATATCCTCAAATGACTTCTCCCGCTCTGGTTGGAGCGAGAGGGCGTGTCAGACTTTTATTGACTAAAACCCACCCGTGTTCCTTCAGTTGCCTGTCCCAGGGCTACGGTAACTCCCTGCGTAGTAGCTATTCCACCAATTCGCACTAAGCGTTTCCAAATGCCTTTTGTGATGTGCACAGCAAAGGCGTGGAACTCTCTACCTGTGTCTGTGTTTCTGAACATATACAACCCCGATTTCTTCAAAGTGAGAGTGAACAGGCTTCTTCTGGGTAAGCTCGCTCCACCGATGACTTTGTCTCTGTCACCTCTGTCCCAGACGAGTTAAGAGCAAACTCATCTCAAATAAAAAAAAAAAACTCAAATCATAATAGTACAAAAATCTGCATATAAAAAAAAATTTAATGTTTATTATGTAGTGTTTCATATTTGAATTATTTCTATTCCAGGTATCAATGAATTCAGCAATTGCATTAATAAAGAAAGCAGCTGAGAGTGGTGCCAACATAACTGAGGTTTACGTGGACACTGTTGGTCCACCAGAAAAGTACCAAGCCAAGTTAGCTGCATTATTCCCCAACTACAAAATAACTGTAAGTATTTTTTTATAATTATATTACCTGCTGCCAACCAATGCAAACTTTATTACTTGGTTGAATGTTGCTAAAGAATTTAATTGCAATAATTAAAAGAATAAAGTAAAATAAATGATAACTGGTATTTGAGTGGTTTAAAAATTGTAAGTCTCACAAATTTTAACATGGGCCATGTGAACCAATGTTCAAGTGTTCAAGGATTAATCTCATTTCAACATAGCAGATTTCATACTACATTAGTATGAAATCTCACAGTACTCAATTAATCTTGTTTTGTGCTTAAGCATTACTTGAATGAGGACCTGAAGTTAAAACATTGTTCTACTTTTAAGCTGAAAATAAATAAATTCTTGTATTATTTTCAGGTTGCGAAGAAAGCTGATTCAATATACCCTATTGTGTCTGCAGCTAGTATTGTGGCAAAGGTGACAAGAGATCATGCCTTAAAAGTATGGCAGTTCCGTGAAGGATTGGAAATGACAGACACTGAATTTGGTAGTGGATATCCTGGAGGTTTGTAAACAGAACAATTGTGTATTAAGATCTACTGCTATCTGAATATTAGTCCAGAAATTCGATTTTTCTAGTAATATTGCAAACAGGCCAAAATCGAAAGCATCTATACCTTAAAGTGATTCAATATAGTCAGTTATATTTTCAGATCCACAGACAAAAAAGTTTATTCGTGAACAAATCGACAATGTGTTTGGATATCCAGCTTTGGTCAGGTTTAGCTGGTCAACAGCTGAACATATGCTCCAAGACAAAGCTGCTACCTGTACATTTGAGGATGTGGATGATGAAGGAAACACTAAGAAGGCAAAGACAAAAACTATCAGTTCATTTTTTGCTAAACCTGATGAGGAGAAAGTTAGAAAACGACACAAGTATTTTGAAGAAAGACTCTTGACTGGTACTAATCCTTTTGAATAATACAGTAGTTTAATATGTACTTTCATAAGAATAAATAATCAATATTATTGGTTTGTAGTTCTCATTTTATGAATAGTCTTTTTTATATATTTGGGGCTTATCCTATTTGCTATATACTCAATGGTAAGGGTCAAATAATTAAAACTTTCTTTGCCTGTTCTAGACACACCTCTGTATAGGTAGTCTCTTAAAGTCGTCATAATTAATCTTTACAACCAAGTTGCCCAACAAATACCGTTCAAGGATGTAATTTTTACATCCTTGAACATAGTTTTTTTTTTAGTCTTTCCTCAGGACAAAAAAAAAGAAACAGATTTCTCTTTGTCCCTCAAATTCATGCAGACCTTGTCTCCACATTGTCGTGAGCGTCAAATATATTGTAATTCTAAGACGGTGCACTTTTAGCGGCGCCTGCGTTAAATCACGAATTTAAAGAGGCAATAGAACGTGAAGATATTTTGGTCTATTGTAGCATTTAACACCTCTGCCTAACCCTTAGGGGAATATAGGCGTAATTATATATCTCTCTGATCCATTGATCGTTATCAGCAATACTTTCGCTCAGTGCAATAGGTACTGGATGCAATTTTTTGGGTTCCGTTCCTTGAAAGGAAAAACGGAACCCATATTTATAAGATCGTATCCGCCCGTACATCAGTCACAGAGGTTGTTTATTGCTAAAAAGTTCATGTTTGTTAAAAAAAATGCAGTTTTAGTTTAAGGTCAACCAGGGCATTTGCGTCTTTGGGGCAATTGCGTTTATTTGAAATAATTTAAAATCTATTTGAAAACCAACCTCTCCGGCCATCTAGTTTTGTTTATTTTGAATAAAATCACAACGTATAATCTCAATAGATGGTGTTGTACCGCACAAATTCATAATATCGGCAATCTTGAAAATCGCATGTTTTTTGTCAAGTGGTGTTGCGCGAGGTGAGTGATAAAAATCCTTAAGAATCCATATTTTTTCTCGGTATTCCGTTTTTATTATTAAATTAACATAAATAATATATTATAGTCTGTCTATACCAATAGTTGTTTGTATTGAAATCGTTTTACTTGTGGAGAAATGATTAATTTTTTTTAGGTTAGGTCTGCATTTTTGATGTAAAAGCGTTTGCTGAGTCGGGGTTATTGTGTCTCGTCTGTATGACGCATTTGCCCCAAAACCCGGGATATTAAATCTTTTTTTGGTTATCTGGTCACATGAATGTTTCGGATGTAGACAGCCCCATTCGACACCAACTGGACCTCATAATTTTATTTTGAAAATTAATGCTTCAATTGCAAAGACGTTATTAAAAAGTTCATTTCGTTGGTGTCCATCTTGTACTATTTTTACTTTATTTTATTATTTTGGGCTTTTTATTAAGGACTGATTTCGATGCAAACTATAATTTGTGATATTTAAAGTAAAGAAGATTTGATCTCGTAAAAAGTCCAATTAATGCTAGATAAACTTTGTAATATACGTCTAATGTAAATTGATTTTGATTAAACTTTAAAAGTGTTTATGTTGTTTTTATTTTGCACACATTAAGTAAAGGTTTTTTTTAGGAGAGAGTTTATTCTAATTTTGCTTTCTCAAATAAAATGTTCTGAACGTCTGGATTTGACAGGGGGTTAAAAGGGTCAAAGAAAAAAATAGTCGCATTTTCCCAATTCTATTTACATCGCTTCTGATGTAATGATTATTTAATATTTTTGTATTTTACTTAAAGATTGGTATATCAAACTTTAATTGAAGCAAAACATATTTATTTCAGCCTTCAAACGTCACAGGTTTAAAACTTATTTAATGAAGACGCGTTTGCTCCAGTACGGGGAAATGCGTCTTAAATTCCTCTTTAAAAAAAAAGTATATTTAGGTACTCGTATTTACTGTAACTAATGGAACAAACAATTAATTAAGGTTGCACACAAATAATTTGTATTAAGGATTTTTCTAATAAATTTATAATTAGTGTGATATGAATTTTTAAAAGCGCGTAAGGTACTTATATGTCGCAATTGCCCCGGTTGACTCTACCTCAAAATCGACTTCACGGTTCCATTGACCACTTAATTTTTTCTATTGCTCATAGATTCGAACTCGCCAGAAAGTTGCTTGTTGCATCTCAAAATAAATTCTTCTGTACTATATGGTTTCAGGAAAGGGGATAGGTATTTCTGCAGACAGTAGATATTGAAAGAACACCCTACGTTGCTATTGCGACCACGATTATGAAAATGCAAAGCGCATAACTTAGTAAACTGAAAAGGTCTTTTAGTTTCGTTTAACTTAGCAAGTGAAAATGACACACCTGTGCATTGCTGATCAGTAGAAATCGGCAACAATTTAAATACAATTTATGCTGTTGTCGTATGTTTTACCATACAACTTGTATTTTATCATTTTGGAGTCTGTCCCAATACATTTGGCTGTCGGAAATGTTGGCAAAATTCATTGTTTCGTGCATCGAAAGCTAACAAGCTTTTAAAATATTGTTTTAACAAAAACGAAAGATTTTGTTTTTATTTCATGGTTTGTTGTAATAAAACTCCGAAACTATATTCAACGCGAACGGTACGTCTACGTACCTATAAACTTAATATGTTTTCTTTTTTATGTTCACTTTTTGTTTATTGTTTTTGCATGCCAGTATTAACTAGACTAGAGCAAATGCCATGTCGATCTTTCGCCGTCAGTTGCCCAGGAGTGATACTCATATATATATACACTGTGATACTAGTCCTGACCAATTACTATGAGTTGCTAGTCAGTGTTTACTCCTAGGAAAAAGACGCATGTAAGTAGGTAATGAAGACATTTAACCCACATATTTAATATCTTCTTATCGTAATCGTTTCGGCCCCCATCTTACTGAACCCATTATTCTTCAATCTTCATCAATTTATTCTAAGGTGCTATAAATTCAGGGCTTGTAGTAATGGATATTTAAACTAATACGGTCTGGGCCTTTTAACACCTCACCATCTTTTACAAATTTATCAAAGGCGCTGGGGAATACATAGCACCTAATAAAAGTCGGCGGAGACATTAGCAGTGTTTGTAATGACGTGTAATGTTAGGTTTGAACACTATATTATTGTGTAGCCTGTTTCACTGCTATGAATTATTGCTCTTAGGTGACTTCTACTAAACATCAGATGAAATGTTGTTTTGCTTTGATTTTCATCTATCACATAATGTTTAAATCGTCATCGTAGAGACAGGTGTAGATTCGATGAGAGCCTATATCTAGTTTGTAAATATTAAAACACTATTGTGTTATGTCTAGTAGTAGTTATTCCCTTACCTGTGTTAACTGTAGCCTTACTTCAGGAGATGAGTGTTTTTTTACCTTTGGTGGTAATTGTGTTGTCTGTTAAAATGCAATTGTACAGACGTCAGCACATCAAGCTACCCGAAACTGTCAATTTTTCCCAATCAACCTTGAACCTAATGCCTCAGCAATAAAGTCCAACATCTATTAAAGAAATTTGATAGATTGTAGTAGCTTGATGTGCTGGCGTCCATACGTTCTTTTGTGTTGGCTCTGAGGTCTCGATTACACAATTAGGTATTTTTCTAAACTAAATTGAAGAGTTTTCAAATGCGTATTTAACCTGGAGCCTCTTGCTTACCTAGTATTCAGAAGGACATTTGAAAACCTAATTCCGGAGCACTACAGAATGTCAAGTGTTGCTTTTACCTGTTTGTCAAGTATGAGGGTGGCGCAATCTGTTCACTGTTATTTCTACTTTGTTAGTTTGAATTTCCGCCCAGAGCACTACGCCCTAGTCACAATAGTCAACATTGCTTATAACGAAGAGTTAAATAGCTGATATCAAATATTGCTTAGAGCCTTCATAAAAAAAGAAATAAAGCCATTTCAGATAGAGAAAGGAAGAGTGCACAATAGGTATGCATATTTCATCAGATGTAATTCATAAAATATGTTTTTGTAACATGACCGATAAAACTGACGATAAAACTTTCACAGACAAATTGCGGTCTATTAAAGATTTCTTTATGCGATGAAAGGTCCCGATGTTTGGGGAGGCTCATCCAACAAGGCTCGATGGCGGGGCGCGACGGTCTTGAGGGACCATTAGCATGCAGGCCGCGACACGCGCGTGCCTACTTACCATGTGCAATGCGGAACGCGCTGGGCTCACTCAGAGAATTTAATTGTGTTCCATTATCATATTTAGGTTCTTTTACGGTAAGTCAAAAGTGAAAACTGAATGAGAGTCAACGTCGCTTGTCATTCGTTAGTTGCGATCGATGGCGACAACTTCTTTCGGGCGGTAGACCGAGGACTAGCAGCAACATGGCGATCTTTAAATATTTTGCTGTTATATTAGCGGTTAGCTCTTGCGTTTCTGCAATTGTCGGACCAGCAAACGGAACAAAATCGACAGCGTCGAAAACCGACACGTACTTAGATGCATATTCTAAATCGCGCGTTGAAGCGGAGAAGGCTAAACAAGGTGTTGTGATAATAACAGCTAAAGATGGAGAAAAGAAGATTACAAATCGTGATGACAGTTATCAATCTGGGTACGACTACTCATCGCCGTATTCGAGTGACAGCAGTTTCAGTTCTTCAGGATCGTCTGGTTACTCTGGACCTTCGGCTTCAAACAGCTACTCGCCACCATCGTCTAGTTACGGATCCCCCGTGAAGTTTGAGCCAGAAATAACCTACAACTCGCCTCCTAACACTTATGGGCCACCTTCTCCTAACTACGGACCTCCAGCGCATAACTATGGACCGCCTGCTCCGTCTTATGGACCTCCTGCGCCGTCGTATGGACCACCAGCTCAAACTTACGGACCTCCAGCACAGTCATATGGCCCACCGGTTCACAAGCCCTTGCCTCCACCAATATATGGTCCACCTCTGAAGCCATCTTATGGAGTTCCTTACACAGCACCAGCATTAGGATTTTTGGACAAACTGTCGTTAAAACTGGACATCTTGACGATTGCGAAATTACTGCTAAAACTTTTGATTTTCAAGAAGCTTGTGACTATGCTTGCCGTGGTTTGCATGTTGTTGGTGATACCGAAACTTATCTCATTCAAGAAAAGCAGCGGTGGTGGTAATACTGATACTGATGAAGATGAGCGCAGCTTTGGCAAGAAAAACTGTAAGTACCACAATTCATTTCCATTTATAAATTATAGGTGTTGAATTTCCGATCGGGATTAGGTCAACTAGGCTGGATTTTAAAGCCACGGTCACAAAATGTAACCAAGAAATTAAACTCATTTAGATTTCTGTGGTAAATTTTAATTATTTGACTGCTTGATAGAGTTGATTGATATCGATTGACCATTACGAAGAACTAGATAACGTTGAGCCTGTATTCTGCGATTGGCTACGCGGAATTTCAGAGATATACTGTATAGTTCCCCGAATGCGGTATTAGATCTTAGTAATTGGTATTAATTGTACAATGTTTACATGGACGCCTTCCATAAACTAACCCATATGATTGTGTGTAAGCAATAGACAAATGTTGATTACTCATAAAGGGAACTTACTGACTGCTGGTCCTGGGTTAGATCCTCAGGTCGAGTAAAGTGTTATTGGGTTTTGCCAAATGCCCAGAGTCTGGATTTGTGCCCGATTGATGGCAATAAGCTCGGCCCCTGTAACATGTTATTTGCGAAATCTGAGTGTAGGTACTATACAACCCAACTGATGGGGTCCGCAAGGGCCGATGCCTGCCAGGGCTGCAGGGTCGCGGGATGTTCGAAAGAGTTACCGTGGACCCTGGTACAGGCAACTGAAGGAACATCGGTGGGTTTTAGTCAGTAAAAGTCTGACACGCGCTCCCGGTCCGCCCAGAGCGGGAGAAGTCATTTGATGATTTGCTACCCAAAAAAAGGTACTATACAACATGTCCCGGAATTAACGCACTACCTTAAGAGGTCATTGTACTCATCATTATGAACAACTTTTACTGTGGGGCCCAACCAGAAATCGCGGAAAAAAAATCAGCTGTTCCCTACATTTTGACGAGTTATGCGAACATAATTTATGCCAGATCTGTGTATCAAACTCGGGACGTCACACTCATTACTTGCGTTCGTTACTATATAATTAGCTATCTTTTGTTTGAGAGACAACCAAACAAGTAGTTCGTAAAACTATTAGGTGATAAATGTATCACTGGTAGTTTAACAGTAAAAGCATAAGCAATTAAAAGCTATTGCTATTTCCATATGTATATGGAAATAAAATTCATCAATGATTGTAATCATTGATGAACTCCACTTTTTCTTTATATAGGACCTATATAGTTGTTAAAAGATATCGGTAGAAAATATAGTTTGTCAAATTGTTTTCTTTTTGTATTCTGTCGGCTTTAATTAAAATTGGCAAAAGAAACACTGCTTTTCATAATCGGATCAGCGAAAAGGTTGCTTTACCGCCTAAGTTACCAATTTAATCAATATTTTACTGAAAGTAACAAATATTTATCTCATCACAGTGGTGGAGTTAACATCCGTGCATCAGCTGCTGGAGCGAGCTATCTCCGTATACGGGCAACAACAGCCGAACTGCGGCGTCACGTGTCGCGTGCGCCGAGTGATCGATGACATCTACCAATTTCAACCATATTTCAGGTTAGTAAAGCTGTAAATTAAATGTAGAACAGTTTCATATTTATAAACAAAACAACGCTGTTAAATTAGTAGTTTGGTTCATTTCACTTGATAAAAAGGTCACATTTTTAACACAATATGTATTTCTGTCTACTGTGCCTAAAAATAAGACCAAGAACAAAATCCGTAGGAATATTGGTACATTCACCCTTTCTAGATTAAAATAATTTGCCAAAAACATATCGTCTGAACTAGAATTTGTGCTAGATATATAGGCACATATTTAATACTAGCTTCTGCCCGTGACTTCGTCTGCGTGAAATTTCTTGTCCCACCGACCCGTCCCGTCGCATCGCATCGCCTGCCCGCGCTATTAGGTACTTAGTTTTCGGTTTGCGTTCTTTCTGACTTTTTTTTCTTTTTGTTCGGCTCCTAAGGGTCCTGCGTGAAGTTAAATAGCATATAGTCTCAAAAAGAATTTTTGAGATTAACGCGTTCAAACAAACAAAAAAATAAACTCTTCCGCTTTATTTTTGCTGATCTAAATGATAAAATAATGATTCTAGATAGCTACGAGTATAATCCAAATCATTAATACTATTTATTTTTCTTCCAGGGGAGACTCATCCTAAACATCTCGCAGTGTAAGTGCTGTCAACGGTCATTGTTATATTGGATTGTACTAGCAGGTGCCATTGAAATTAGTCTGATTCAAGTCAAACGACTTATTTATTTATTTAATTTATTGTAGATAAGTAGTTATTTATTGTGATTATAAGTCAATAAAAACGTTGTTTTAATTGTTGTGTATGCTTTTGTAGATCAGCCTGTATTTAGATTTAGAGCATTTGCTGTAATGTAGAATGTAGCAGATAGTAATATAATATTAGCCTTTGTAAACGTAGTTTTGTAGTTACACCAGTACTGTACACCACACTTGCACAAGGAAAATCGCCCTTACTGCTATGACTTAAAGGCGCTGTCAATGTCAAATTGTTATTACTCATGCGGTTGTGCTTTAGGTATTGTTCTGAGTGCGGTTGACTGTACATTTACGTTAACATCAAGATTTAAGTGCTTTAAACAATTCTTCAACGACTTAGGTATTTGTATTTGTGACATAATCTTTCACTAAAAAGAGAAAACTCGACACATGGTCAATTGAAAACCCTGAACGCGTACGGTTTATTTGTCAAATTGTGCAATTCGCTATTTGGGTGAAATTCTACTTTCCCTGTATCGGATTTGGGATCAAAGACCGAGACCTGGTACTCTTTGACAATGCTACGCACGGTCCCGTATGCAAACAGTCGCTGAATAGTAATTGCACCTGCGATGCTTCATTGTTTGTCTCTGGACAATTAAAGAAAATTAGGTGACGTTTGAAGCACGATTGGTATGCGCAGGATCCGGTGATCGGTTTGCCGTATAGGGAAAGTGGCGTATGAAAGTTATGTCCTTGTCCATATTGATGATTTGTGGCAGTGACCTCGATAAAGTGAGAAAACTTAGCGAGTTTATGAGAACTTTCAAATAACCCCCGATGACACATTTAGGGTTGAAGTACCTAATACCACAGATCAGTACGCAAATATCGGAAAAAAATCAATCGATTTAATTTTTTTTGCCACAATTTATCGGGAATAAACATTTGTGCATTTGTTTATTTGTTATTTTGCCGAGACGCCCGAGGATTCGTCACCGCCCGATAAAGGGGCTTTTGTTTAAAAACTTACACAGCTGAAGTTGTTATTTAATCATGTATGACCGCATTGTGGTGAGACGGGCTTTAATTTTCAAAAAAGGGGGTGTCCCTAAGGGATAGGCATTTGAGGTCCCTTAAAGACAAAGGATAAGTCTGGAGCCTTTCTTCATATCTTTACCCTCGATAAAAGATAGTCTAACAGGAAAATATATTTTTCTTATCCAAATATATTTGTGATGCGCACAGCAAAGGAGTGGTACTCTTTGCCTGCGTCTGTGTTTCCGAACGCATACAACCCCGATCTCTTCAAAGTGAGAGTGAACAGGCTTCTTCTGGGTAAACGCGCTCCATCGTCGACTTTGTCTCTGTCATCTCTGACCTTGACTAGAGTCAAGAGCAAACCTATCTCAAATAAAAAAAAAAATAAGAAAAATATGTTTCCCTGTTAGACTATCTTAACCCAAGTTTATCACTAAAGAATCCCAGAAGTTAATGTAAGCCAAGTTGCCCTCTGTTAATTATCATTACAATGATGTAAGGTGATAAAAATATTTTTCAACTCATTTTCACCCTGTTTTCCTCGTAGGTTTTACTTTTGCCTGATTTTTATCTTTTTAAGGAATATTATTCCGTCTTTAAAATGATGGGAATCTACGCGTATGATTCGCAAGATGTTAATGAGATATCGTCTAAAATATTTCCTAGGAAAATTAAAGTTGATGATAATACGTTCCCGTCTGATTAATTGCTGAGACTTTATCCTTATTTCAGCTGAATCATCTATATTTAGATTTCTGTTGTCTCTTAATTCCAACCAATTCAAAGCAATTGACATGTGTGCTCGAGAGGGCAGTACACCGTATGCGGGTGCAAGAGATTTGGATGTGGGATTTATTTTCGTATTGTATTAACGCTTCTTTTGTCTTATTGGGCAGCGGAAAATGAAAAAAAAAAGTTTTTGAAGTGAAAACTTCTCTGAGCGCGTTGAGCGATTTTTGGTAGAAAGAAATCTTACGGGTTCGTGTCACCAAAATGCGACATGGTATGTTGGTAGGGGGAAATCTTACGGGTTCGCGTCACCGACATGCGACATGCTGTGTCGGTAGGCGGAAATCTTACGGGTTCTTGTCACCGACATGCGATATGCTATGTTGGTAGGAGGAAATCTTACGGGTTCGCGTCACCGACATGCGACATGCTATGTTGGTAGGGGGAAATTATTGATTTGAAAAACATAACATTTTTTAGGGTTACACACACACACACACACCTTTATATATGTAATTTTTATGGTGTACATAGTAAAGAGTATTCTATCTATCTATAAATAAAGTCCAATAAATAATTCGTGGTTTTTAAACCTCGGGATTTAAACGTCATTAAAATTATTCCGGGATTTTAGAGGAGGTATTATCTACTCCATGTTACTTCCTTCCTCGAAGTTTAGGCAAATTAGCACTACCTATTCCTATCACTGGTTATCACTAAAGAAACACCACACAATTCGCTATTTCTTTAATTGTTTTTTAATGGAATAAAAGTAGACCAAAAAGAAAGTGCATCTTACTTTTCTTTAATTTCAGTAAAAACTGGTTTTATCGTGCGCCTTAGGTATCAGTCGACAGGCTACCTCAATCATAGGTCGATCTAGACCAGACTCAAGAAGTAAGATGTGCAGACACAGTCGATCTCATGGTCCTAGATTTGATTCCTAGGACATGCTTCCGTTAAACGTCTCTCCATAAAATTTTGGTTTCTTATACATTTTCTATGTATGCTATGCTTGGAACCTCTGAGGGATAGAATCCGGAACGAGGTGATCCGGCAGAGAACCAAAGTTGTCGACATAGCTCACAGAATAAGCAAGCTAAAGTGGCAATAGGCCCGCCATATTAGCCGTAGAACCGATGACCGTTGGGGTAGACGTGTTCTTGAATGAAGACCGCGAATCGGCAAACGTAATGTAGGACGCCCTCAGGCTATGTGGAGCGACGATCTTCGCAGGGTGGCTGGTAGCAGCTGGATGAGAGTTGCCGATAATCGAGCTGAATGGCGAGCAATTGGAGAGGCCTATGTCCAGCAGTGGACTGCTGTAGGCTTATGATGATGATTATACATTTTCATGGAGTGCAGGAGTGACGACGCATCTAGGTATACCTAAATATTTTTCGCGTTGTTCCATTTTATTATTAGTACTAAAAAAAACTTATACTATTATGTTTCAAGTGGTTAATAACGCGGTAACCTTGCAATTAATCAAGTGTTGACGTGATACAGGCATCATCAAAATATCCTCATTATAATTTGGCCTAAATTAAAACGATACTTCATACCTAGGTATATCAGTCTGAATAGCCACCGTTTGGTAAAATTATGGGTTGCGAACATGCTCTCATAGATTTTATAAAGGAAGCATCCGCTGGCTATCTTGTGGAACTAGTAAAACTAGTACTTAGATGTTCCTGCTTGTCCGCTATTCTAACATTACTCTGCCAGGATAATAATAAAATAACAGAAGGCAGTACTCCTTGATACGGCTCGTATTGTGAGGAGGTTCCTGTCTCTGCAGCCCTAACCACCGGTAGCTTGGACCCTGCTCCCGACATCGGTGGAAATCTATTTTTTTAATATTTTTAAATGTTTTTTTATATCTTTTTATTTTAAGAAATATTTAAAAATGTAATTAGATAAAAAAAAATAAACGACAAAATAACATAACATCAAGCCTGTGTTCCCCGAAAGGATAGACAGGTGGGGATGAACATATTGGTATTTTAAAGCCGTGTGCCTGATGGGATTTGCCATCGGCAAAAATGATGAACTTCCATACAAACTATCATCCCCTATTTAACCCTATACTTACTACTGAAATTCATTCATTCATTAAAATTCATGTACCTACATGAATTTTCAAAAATCCTTAGTGCTCACTTCCGTTATATGAGGAACCCTACTGCAAAATTTCATGTTTCTAGACCCAGTAGTTTAGGCTGTGCGTTGTCTGTTAGTGAATGAATTTAACATTTTAATGAATTAGATAATTAATCAATTTCATAATAAAAATAACTACGGAATTGTTCGTGGTCGAAACAAGGTTGGGGTCGCAGAGGGGCACGAATGCGACAGCGACATGCGCGCGCGGCGCCGGTGCGACAATGAACTTGGCGGAAGCAGTTGTCACGCCCGCAGCGCCGAACAATGCCCCATGAAAACAGATAATGGCAATTAGCTATTCCATGGTGTTACAAATTAGAACACAGGTGTGAGACCTAGTACCGTAAGTTGTCGAATAGGTTAACTCAAGTTCATTCATGGTGGACTAAAGTAACTTGGTACCTAAAACGATATCAGGTCAACTCTTTTTATTATTATTATAAAATACTCACAATTCAAAGGAAACACCCGTTGTTTAACAGTAAGAAAACATGTCGGTATTGTGCACAGTGACGGCATTTTGTGATGTACTTACCTAATGATAAATGTGAATAATGGTAAGCCGTACATATGGTGGATGCTCTATTTAACCCATTGTTGCGATGGAGGCAGGATGGGCCGGTCCGTGGTTATTGCTGGTTGAGTCAAGTGCAGGAGCATTCGCCTGGAACGCTCGGCTCACTGTGGAATCTGCACGTGCCCTCGCCACACGTGTGCCTTGCGCCTTGACGCACCATAACATCGCCGGGATTGTGTAAACTCAGTGTACTCGCCACCCTACGGCTAAGCGATCCTAATGACTTGTTCAAAAGCGCCGATTTTCAGTGATCATTATTGTTCAATTTGACAATTTCTGATGATAAGCTTTACTATGTAAGTTATGATTTAATTTTCTTTTGTTTTCTTGCGTACTTTGTCTTATCATACTGACTCAAACATTTGCAAGCCCCAACCAAAATTCAAAACGAACGCCAGAGTGTAGATAGTCCAAAACAAGAAGGGGTTAACTTACTTTACATGAAGAATTCCTAAATATCAATGGTGTTTATACGTTGACTGATTAGAATTTCGAAACGCGTATAGGTAAGACCTACATACTCAGCTGCCGAGAATAAAATTACGTAATGACGGATAACGTTATACGGTCTGCTTTTACACAATACATGCTGTTAGATTACGATTGTGGTCCATTGTGGTCTTCGAAAACGGTTTCAAAATACTTGAACTCTTGAGTAACAAAGTGTTTACTGACATTTATTTATTTATTTATACAATCTTACACTATCATGACAGGTTCACACCCAATGCGACAATGTGATTAAACTATTATCATTCCCTAGTTAACAAATCGAGAGTCACCCTCACGAATTCCGCCAATGTAGGTACAGTTAAAATCGTACATAATCGAATTTATCTCGGTTTTCTCATGCGATGATGCGATACATGTTATCTGTTATCAGACTACCTCTACATGCATTGTTTGGTAAAAAAAAACTGGAGTGTTATTGTCAAACACGTTTTATTCGCGACAATAGCGCTCGTAAAATCCAATCAAACTGTTGGTATTCATTTAAATTAATCGATTATATTGATCGCTTACAAATATCTCAACTCGAATAGCAGTGACGTGTGTAAAAAAAGTTCTATGTGTGTATGTAAGTACTATTTTTAATTTGTTTTGATGGTAGTCTAAATTGGTCACTAAATTGTTACCTACCTACTGAATTCGGTAGTCAAAGCGTGATCTACCACAGATCTTACTATATGCCTACCACGAAGAATTTCTGTGGGTAGCCTACAATATAGAAAACAGCTGAAGGCTGCCTTGAAATATTGCCAAACAAATATGAATGGTTAGTTCTTATCAAGATTTCTGCGATAAAGATTCGATAGTTCCGACACAGTTCCTGTACTTTGTGTAATAGCCCATTGCCGGTGATAGGATGTAACTAGAGGTTAGGTACACATTTTCGGAAGGACGTTAGAAATCGCGGTTGGCACTTCCTCTCAAATTGGCAGTTAGATATAAAGTCGTAAATGTTTGTGTCTCTGTTAAAACCAGTAGAATTGTTCGAAGCGCTATCTTATTGTCTTTGTTTAGTTTTAAGTTTAAAAAATGTGTCTGTAGCCAACTTTATCTTTAGCCTAGTTTACTCCTATGATTTCTAAAGATGTTCCTAATTTATGCAAAACAACCAGCTTGTAAATATATAAAATAAACTATGGGCAGTTATAACTACTGGTAGTTATAACTGCCCATAGTTTAATGTTGACTGCTTAAAAGGTCTCGTTATGATGGGGTAGGGTACCCAGAGTTCATTTATGAAGTTGATAAAAAGGAGCCAGTTAATCATCATGAAATTATTAAAAAGTGTCAATGTCCATGGTGTTCTTGAATCATTCATCAGACAGGACTGTAAAGTTTTATAAGAATTGGGTCATCTAAGTAGGACTATTTCACATGAAATGACGTACTAACGTAGTACCTACTTTTAACATCTTGAACGTGCTAAATAAATAGACCTATTATAATTCTTATGTAGATAACATTGTGATAGTTGTTATAGGTACTTCGATCTCGATAAACGTGCAGCACACATTGTAAATTGCAGTAGCATTGTGTCATTATGGAATTTGAAGGGCTTCTACATAATTATTTAATTAGAGCCGTTGATTAACTAGGGCACTAATTGAAGGAACGTCGAAATGCGACGACCTTTCGTGACTGAGTCCATTATAATGCAAATGTTTCCTTAGATATACGATTGAAGGGAAGTGATTGTTTTGATTTTTTTATTTTTTGTTGCAGAATTATGCAATTTTCTGAATCGCAACATTAGCTTTGTGATAATTACCAAAGAGATCCCCAAATAAAGTAGTTCTTATTGAAAGAGTTAGAGATACCTATCATAAAAATGCCAGAGATAGGGCCGATGATGCGCGCACTCGAGCTGCAGAGGCTGATAGAGGACAAAGTGGCCGAATGGCGCGAAAGGTCAGCGAGGGTCGCCGGAGCAACTGTAGCCGACGCTTATCAACAGCCACTCAACTTCAAACGACACACATATAGACGTAAGAACAACGCTGAAATAAACAGAATTATCGCAAAGTACTCGAAGCCCACTAAGAGATCGGACGAACCCTATCCGGTGCGCCACACGCCTGGTACTTCCCCAAAACGCCCTCCGAGAGCTAAGAAATTATCAAACCTTAAAGTGCTATCAAAAAGTGAGGACAATCTAACAAGCATCGGCGACATGGAAATTGAAACGGATCCGAAGCAAGAAGCTCAACCTTACTTCACATTATCCAAGTATAACACCAAAAGTTGCGAGGATGTCACAGCGTTCGTCGATATCCACCACAACGTGAAAAGTAAAAATTTTGAACAAAATAGTATATTGAATGCCAAGACAGTCGTGCCAAATAGAAGACTTAAACTTCGCAGCATCTGCGAAGGTGTTACGGACATTTCAGAGTTCTCAGACAGTGGCTTAGAATGTGATAGATCCATAGATAGATCCTTTGCTACATCAACCCCTCTATCAAAAAGAAAAACATGTCCTCCTGGTGGATCTGTGTTAACATTAAACTTTGAAAAGGTTACCAAGAAACCTACTAGTGTTAGTGATTTAAGAAAAGGTGTTTCAGAACCAAATATCCTTAGTGCGAATGCTAGTGAAAGTGGAAGTTCAAAGACTATCGATTTTAGAAAGCGCTGGAAAATGTTAAAGCCGCCGTTCAAAAAAGGGGCTTTCGATTGTTTACTGTTGTGGCGTGGGAAGAAACAAACTCCAACAAAAGAAAACAACAGCCGGAGGTAAGTCGACTACTTTTTTGTCAAGTTTGATATAATTTACCTAATAGATGACTTGAACTTTATTATGTGCGCAGCAGTTAAAAATTTGCGGGGGTATGTTGACCTCAACGCACGAAACGATTCTATAATTATGGGATCTTATTATGTGTCATATATCGCACCTTCAGAACAGTAGTGACGTATCTCAAAAAATAATTTTTTTGGGAAAACGAAAACAAAGTTTTGAAACTGCAAACTGATGATGATTTAAACTTTGAACTGATTTAATTAATTAATTTTGTATGAAAACCTATCAATTATTTGATTTCTGTAGTGAGTTAAGTTTATCTTTTGTGAAATATGAGCAAAAAAAGATCGTAACTCGATTTCTTAGATTTTTGAGTTAAGTCACTACTATTCTGAAGGTGCGATATATGCTTTTTAACCTTAAACGTGCCCACTGTGACTGTATAGGTACACTTGAAATAGTCATCAGGGGTTTTTTGTCTTCTCTTTTTCTCTGTAATCAGGAATCACCCTACTGCCCTTCTGATCCTTATTTATTATGTAGATAGGGATTTAGATATAGGTACCATCATATTATTTGTGTTACAACTGTGCGTTATTGAGACAGCATGCTTCCATGAGATAATTAATATGTTTTTCTCTTAGTGCGATACGAACAGTTTCTAGATTACCGGGTCGCCCGATCGCGGAACATGTGCCAACTGTTTACCTATTATTGAAACGTGACGTATAAAATCATAACAGTTTACAGTGTAACTTTAACGTTACTTTGGGACTTCTCAATAGCAGCCCGGAGTCTGGGTTTGTTGTGGCCGATAATGGCAATAGGGTCGCCCTCACACACATACCCTAAGTATGTGTATGGTAAAACTTAAATATACTTCGCCTCGCCTTATAGATACAGCTAATAACACAGAAACTATTAGTACTATGGTAAGCTTTCAAATTAATTGAAAGAGAGAAGACCAAAGAACAGCAGGGCAATTGCGTAACATACTTACAGTTGGAATCGTTTTCATTTTGACAGTTCAACAACATTGATTGCGTTATTTACTTTGCTGAGCGCACAAATTTTTCGAACATACGAGGCACTGGATTAGCAATTAGCTTCAAAATCATTCAGATTGTGTGTTACGCAATTAGGGTGCAGGCTTTGTCACCTTGGATTATATAAAAGCTTTCGCGCTACGATACTTGATTAATACAGTTAGTTAGGTTAATTAGTTTTAATTCGCTGCTCTCTACATTAATTAGAAAAATTGCCGTTGGGACGGCTATTTGTAAATATTCATGGCTGATTTCATGAACGTTCTTTCTAAAAATAAGGATGATCTTGCATTGCCGAAAAATGCGTTTGGACAATAAAGGCGCTATACATAATTATAGTGATATATCTATTAGTGGGCGCTATACTAAGTGCGGAATTAAAGGAATTTATTACCAACGCAATTATTAAGTGTAGATAATAAATGGCCAGTAATGATCAAATGCTACGTTTTCAAATTAAAAAAAATAATAATAGGTATATCTCTTCTATAACCATTTCAAACGGTAAAGGGATACTGATAGTTAGTGTTGCGGCAAGCATCCACTTTACTTCATTGTACATACTTACATAATTGCAGTAAAATCGTGTACCTACTATTGCGGCTAAATTCACGGTATTTATGAAAAGTTCGTAATACTTCTAAGTAGGTAGATTAAATGAGGGCGGTGAAAAGGACGCGGTGAAGAATATGACAAAAGGATACGGGAAAGCGGAAGGCTTAATGCTTTAGTGAAAAATTCAGTTTTGGTAGTGGTTTTGAACCATTTGATGACTAAACTTAAGTCATATTTTCTTCTACTAAGTCCATATTAGAAAAAAGAATAATCATGTAGGTAGGTTCTTCTACTAAATACAATCTAAATAGTAACGATTTCAAATGTTTACTAGATTTTGCTAAATAACAACTATCCATCAGTCTCAATAACAATGTTATTGTGGATATTATTAATTGTAAAAAAACCACTGCGCTTCACTAACGCCTCTGTCGGGAATCAGGGGAAAGAACCGACGCAGAAATAATACAAGTTCGAACAAAACTCACCAGATGGCGCGGTCAGTCACCAAATAATTTGGATTTTCCGTGAGAAACTTGAACAATGCACGACATTACGAACATCCTTTAGAAAAAGAAAAATAGAATTTACATTAGGATGTAAAACCCGTTCTTTGATTAAGGGATTCCCCTCTGTATTAATTTCAGTTTTAACTAACTGAATATTTTTACATGGTGTTGAATGAAATCCCTAATTCTTCCTTTACGATTTGCCTGCCACATTTGAAGGCAAATAATTTAAAAAAAAACTTTCTTATTTCTATCTTTGGAATGAAATCTTTTATTAATGAATCCTTAACGGCCGAACCCAATACCCTATTTTCAGTAAAATACAGATCGCTATTGATAGTAGACAGTATAATTCTATCTGTCCTTATGTCAGGCCGGTAAGATTCCATAATCTCACAGATTATTGAGACGTTAGAACTATAGATATATAGGTTTTCTATCTCCAGTATGCCAAAACTGGTGATAGATAGGTAATTGGGTTTGGCCGTTAGTAGGTAGGTACAAATAAATAAAATTGAAGTGTCTGTTTGTAATGTCGAAATAACAGCTTTTTACTAAATGAAATGATATCAAAAACAATTTTTAAAATTTTTGTCTGTCCCTCTGTCTGTTTGTTCTGGCTAATCTCCGAAACGGCTAGACTGATTTTGACGAGACTTTCAATTGTGAACAAAATCCGATTCAAATACTTCCCAGTACTGACATCCACGCGGGTGAAGCCGCGGGCAACAGCTAGTAGCAGATAAAACTGCTGCCAGTCTTGCTTTATGTATTTTTTAAGTAGAGAATTTAAAACATCATTATCACAAACATATGCCATGTTTGGTGAGTAAGCCCGACCTTGGATTTGGTCATCCACACAATTGTGAACAGGTACTTCGCTTACATTACCACGGCCGCGAGGTTGTATTGTGTAACACCAATGTGCGCTCAAGTAGCAACTATTGTTTATTATTATGGCATTTCCTATGTTACTGTGTCAATTGGATAAAGGAAGGCAGTTGAATTGAACTTAGAATTTTGATTCAGTAACGCGTGTCTTGAAAAAATATTCAGAGCCCATTTCACAGCCGAATATCCATCAGCTACGGTTACAAGATACTAAACAATATTCATATGCAATTTTCTCCCATATAAGTGAACTTATCCGGAGATGGCGAAAGAGACCAAACTGCAGTGAATTATATAGGGTGACTGGTAATTAGTGACCGATACTTAAACACATGATTTTACACATGATAACAAGCAACTTTTACTATGGCACCAATCCTGAAATCGCGAAAAAAAAATCGGCTCTTCCTTACATTTATGTTCGCATAATTGTTTTTTTTTATGTATAACCACACATAACTTTTTACACAGTAGGTAGTCCGTATTTGAACGATTCTTATTTTATTCGAGAAGGTATACCTCGAAGTTGGTCCTATGTTTTATTTACTTTGCTTGGGTGGTTATTGAGTTAGCTTCAATAAATAACACGTATTTTTCCCACTTTATGTGGATGTTCTATGAAGTTATTAAATGTCCTGTCACTGTAATTTACATAGCAGGTAGTGTAATAGTAGTTCAAATACCGCTACCTGCTATGCATGTACCTACTAGATACCACAACTAAAAAAAAAAGTTTATTTACAAAAAATAATTTCCGTTTGTCGGTGGCTAAAAACGAAAATACGAAACCAAAGACACCGACTTCCGAAATCACAGTTATTTTTCACTTTGTAGTGTTTTTTTTGGAAGTCTGTTTTATTTTTTCTAAAAAAGGTTTTATTTACAGTATCTTTTAGAGCACAATAAAAACGGTAATGAATTATACATAATTATAATATTATGAGATAGAGCTCAGTAACATAAACTTTATGGGAGTAAATGGGATGTAGTCAAGTTTTTATTAGTCTTCATTAACTTATGGTTATGGTACCTACTAACAGACATAACTAATTATAAGCCGGAAAAGCAGGTGACCGAGAAGTTGTGTGGAAATCGGTTGTAATTGGTATGGACATGTGATGCGAAGGAATGAAGGGAACACATAGTCGTGAAGTTAATTTTAAGTAGGTACCGATGATGTGGATGGGTATTGGAGAAGAGAAAGGTCAAAGAAACAATAGATGTATTGTATGGAAGATAATATTATGACTAGAAGGGAGATGACAGCTAATAGAGGTGTAGTATGGATTAAGAAGACGTTCGCAGACCCCAAATAAATTAGGATAAGGACAGGAGGATGGTGAGTAAAACTAGCAGTCAACCGTAAAGGCTCCCGCAGACAGGTGCGACGCGACAGCGCGACGCAACTGTAGTAGAACAATTTCTATGAAAACTATGGAAATTGTTCTATCAGAATAGCGTCTTTGAATATTTAAGAATAGCTCAGCCATAATTTGATCACGCTTAGTTAAAAATAATTGTTTTCAAAAGCGCAATTAATATAATATAATATAATATAATATAATATAATATAATATAATATAATATAATATAATATAATATAATATAATATAATATAATATAATATATTTATTCAAGTTATAAAGTAAAACAGAAAATACAATTTTGCTTAAATCTATGTCAAGTTCACTAGTGTTATTTGCCTGAACTAGGACATCCTGTGTTTCAGGCGAGAGGAGGTAAAAATATTGAGATATAATCACTAATTTTACAAAATAAAATAGTCATCTAATAGTAAGTAAGGTGTAAAATCTTACTTTCTAAAATCTTATCATACTAACTAATAACTAATATGACTAACGGTAAATGTAAACTAGCAGCAGATGCATTTTAGAAACGTGCGGAATCTTCGTTACACACGAACGCGCCCGTACAGACCAGCCTCATCAGCATCTTGATAAACATCTCATCATTCTGTTTCACCAAGAAAGACTCATTGTACGTACTAAATGACTATGTTCTTTGTCCATGTCTAACTAGTAACCACACTTTATCGTTAAAAGCAGATAATTTACTGATACCACAGCTGATACAGATAAATTATTTCAAATAAACGGACGACTTCCTTTGAAAACTGGCCAGTCCATTACTTGGAAATTGCGGGAACTCGACTAGTTATACTTGCTTCATGCTTGCAATATAAATGTTGGCCTTACGGTATGATAACAAGGTGCAAGCTGTTTTATTCACCTTAATTCTCCCTATTCAGTCATTTCCGTCACTTTCTGCTCCTGCAGGCATTATGTGGAATTGTTGCGCCATTAAGTCCTGTTAGCTGCCGAGACACTTGATTTTATAAACCGTAATTATCTTACTTGATCAATTGAAAAATACTAGGAAAATTACAACATAACGCATAACATCACGACTTGTTTCGCCGAAAGGTTAGTCAGAGGTGTACCTATAGTACAACCACATTTCGCCAGTTATGTTTAAAAAAAATAAAATAAAATAAACAATCAAGAATCGCAAATGTTGTTGTAAATTGTGTGCTCATCGCTTAATGAGTTTGATAGGTAAGGGAATTCTACAGTAATCAAATACATTGCAATTTATTTGCTACATACAACAAAACATAACTAGCTCACGGTTTGAGATCATTAGCTCATTTAAAAACTGATGACCAATGCTAATTGCGTACGTAATGTAGGCATCTACTTTAGCCTAATATGTTCCACGACAGTTCCAAGAACACAGCGAACGATCACCACGGAACAACAATGACACCAATTCTGCCAAATGCAAATTATCTGCCTACACAGACTGCATACACGTCGCCAACTGTTCAAATGACAATATTAATATACCTTCTCATTGTTAGGCTATTGACACACATTATGTACCTATTATTACTTCTTTTCTTTACTTATCCTAGAAGGCAACGTAAGCATATATCATTAGGTAGTTCGTAGTACGTTTTTCCTCAGGACCGTCAATTTTAAGAGTAACTGTACTGAACAATAGGGTTAAAGGTTGCATAATTATAAATACTGTACATATATTATGTAATGCTAGTCACAGGATATACATTATTATCGTATACGATGTACGATGGTATAAAAATTGAGATTTTTATGCATTTATTTTAACTCCCACTAGCTAGCACAGTATACCTACATAGTTTACCTACTTCTTGACCGCTAAAATAATTCTCTCATAGCCCCATAGGCTCATGCATGACAATGAAATTGTGTTCTTCAAACACTCCGTATTTTTTATCTTAATTGAGTTCAACAATTAGCGATAGTATTCACAAAACAGCACCGTTTTGATCGTTTATCAGACCCAGCACCAATAGATTATTATAGAAATGTTAACTACTACTATTCAATCACTTTACTATGGACAAGTTTAGTGATGATGACACTTTGATGCCTTACCATCTGAGGGTAAGCCGCTTAATTCTGGATTTATGTGAAAGAACTCGTTTTCAGCTGCAGCATTGAGGAGCTGGTGCTAGTTAAACATATTAGTAACTAGCTATTGCCCGCGGCTTCGCCCGCGTGGATGTCAATACTTCCCTATTTGAATCGGATTTAGTTTACAATTTCATGGGTTTTAATTTTTTTGCGCGGAACCGTAATTATTTTTCTAAAATAAAAGTACCTACCCTAAGTTACTCCGTATAACATCAGCTATCTGCCAGTGAAAATCCCGTCAAAATCGGTCCAGCCGTTTCCGAGATTAGCTGGAACAAACAGACGGACAATTTTTAAAAAAATTGCTTTTTCGTTATAAGTATCGTTTATACTCGTTATGCATTTAGTAAAAAGCGTTTATTTGTATAGAAGATAAATAACTGGCGAACACTTGGTGTTTTGGGGAGCTAGGTTCAGAAAATACAAAGGGCTCCAGGTCACAGTAAAAAATGACCTAAACAAATAACATGTCATCCATGAACAGTTCACAACATTCAAAATAGGATAAGTATGATACAGACCTAATCAACTTACGAGTATGTTATTTATTATACAAATTCATATTAAAGAAGCAACAGTATTCCTCTTGCAAAGCTACCAGTTAGCCTATTCAGAGGTTAGGCAAAAACAGTCAAGATGGAAAAAATCATTCAACTTGCGATGGATGGCAATGACACTGAAGGTGGGCATTCACGATAGTGCCATTTGGCGTGGCTCCAAACGACTAAAGTCAAATGGAGCGATTGGACATCCACAGTTTTACATCATGCCAACGGATTTTAACAGTCACGATCTACTTTTGGATGTACTATCGAGGAAACTTATATCTGACCAATCTGAAAACAAAATCCCGTGCACACGATGACCACATCTGTTAGCAAGCGTTACTATAACGGCCGAGTGCTGCAAGCAAGAATAGTCCTTACGGTGTATAGATGTTCGTTTCTCCCATGGTACTTACAACACGTCATTTGGCGCGATGGACTGACCGTGAATGCCCACCTTAATAACTCTGTCCATCATTGCTACAGTGCGAAAAGACTGACTAAGCGAATAGCTCGGTAAATAGTAAATAGGTACCGTTTTCAGGCACTTCCATGCAACTTTGTACACGGGCTACACGGGGAACGAAATTTAATTATACTAATTGAAATGATTAGCATTTTGGATTTTACAATTGAATTAATATGCTAATGATAATGCGGGTTTTTTACTTGAGATAGTATTCCCCAACGCTCTTATTGAACGCCTGCAAATACGGTGCAAAAATCAAGTTAAATCAATCAATGTTATGGTGTATCAAACAAGAAAAATAAAAGATTTGGGTAGACAGAACATTTGCTTAGGACTTGATAGGGAACTGTGCGAAAAATATTTAGATCGCCATCACACTTGAGTGGACGAAGGTAGATTTTCCTAATACAGTTAGCGTTAGCTTGACACTAGGGTTTTATTCTAACGCTATAATTATAAAGCAAAAACTGGATTGGGAAAATCCTCCCTCGTTCACTCAAGTGTGTGTTTTATATATCGAGCCTTTTCAGACAAAACATCGTAAGCGCCAAAAATCACAAACTATTATTTCTTCGTAACCTCTTATTTAGACAGTTTTACATCTTGTCGCGATTACTCTTGAATTTTATTTTAAATTTACATGACTTGTAAAAAAATATCATTGTAATTGACAACATCGTTAATTAGGAAAGAAAAACCCTTTCCTGTAAAAAGTACAAATTGTCGCTTACGATGTTCTTCCTGAAAAGGCTCGATATTTTTCGCACATTTCCGTATTGTACGCGTCAAAATTTATGGCGGCTCTGAAGTGCGCTACTCGCTGCGAGTACCGCACCCCTCACCCCCGCTGATACGTAAATTCGTTACTGCGCAGCGACTCGCCTCATGTTCCGAGCCGCCATAAAGTTTGAAATCGGGCTGTAACTACCAAGTCCTAAGCATTTAATTATCCAATTATTTTATTCATCAGATTTGATACACCGTAATATTAATGATCAAATTACAAGTCAAGTAATTAAAAATTTTCAGCAACATATTTTCTACTAAAACCGGCTTTTTACAAGTTTTTCTTACAATTTCCAAAAAAACAACCGTTGACATGGGAATTGAACAGAAACACACTAGCTGTTTAACAATTGACTCTACAAAAAATAGTTTCCATGTAACAGCCTTGGAACTCTAAAAAACTGGAGTAGGTAAACCTCCAACAAACAAAGCTTACGGCATTGCAATACAGACAGGCAGTCGCTGACACCTCGCGCTGTCCGCAGCCTGAAAAATCGTTACACGCGCTATAAAGGAAAAACTTTTAATTTAAAACAGATCATTTTTTATTTTTATACTTTTATATAACGTTGTACTATAGTTAAAAAAAAAACAAGGTGATTCAACGTGAAAAGACGAAGGTAGTGTGACTGGTTTTTGTGAAAATGTATACGAAAAATTTTGAAGATCCGTGGACTTTCGTGTACAGGAAGTTACAAGAAAAGGAAATAATCAGCAAAACAAAGTGAGATATATGTACTTGGTTTCAAATTTATTTTTTTACCTAATTAGAATATTCGCATAAAATGCAAGAGCTCGTACTAATTTTATATAAATATAGAATAATTATTATTCCCATAAAGAATTACTTTTACATCAAGACGGGGGGTTGTCAGCGCTCCTAGCTGACTATTCTTTTTATTTTCGCCTTATCGGGGGATATCGCCTTTCTTCACAGTATTAACGCTTTGTGCGAGTCGCTAAACAATACCTATATTGACAGCAAATTTTAGACTTTTTGCAATACTGATGTCATTTTATTTCTTTTATCCTGTTTTTGTGTGTGGCCACAATATTAACGATTTGTGCGAGTCGCTAAACAATAGGTATTTACAGCAAATTTTAGACTTTTTGCAATAGTGATGTCATTTTATTTCTTTTATCCTGTTTTTGTGTGTGGCCATAGTTCTATTTTCATCAAAAATATATTTTATATATAATAGTAATAATATAATAGTAATAGATTTTCATCGGTAGATCTTTTTTTTTGCGCTAGATACCTCTAAATAATTTGAAAGGTACGATAGGCTGAAAAAATTACTTGAGTTCAGGTTCGGGTAAATAAAATAAATGCCTATATAAAATCACGCACAGCTCGATATCAGATTTCGATATCTGAATATTTTTCCGATCAGCGTCATGTCAGTAAAGAAAATGCAGTTATCTTAAGAACAATTAATAGTTCTTGTATCTTGGTATCTAAAATATTAAATAATCTGCATATGTAGAGTAGTTCATTTATTTACAGTTAGCACTGGGAGCGAGTACTAGCGAGAAAAGTCTTTTGTGAAAGGTCGGCAATGTTATAATTACGTACTGCAGGCGAGGATAATGAGCACAAAATAAGCGTATAAAATTGTCTTACAATGAATTCTCAAGATATTTTGAACGTTAGACTTTGCAATTACAATTTTCTCTAGAAAATTTGCATTTATATGCTCGACACGAAGCATGAACGGAGCATGAAAATTGCATCGCTTGTTTGGAATTCTAGATTGCCCTTATTCATCACTGTTAAATGGTCTAGATACTTTGCGTATCATGATTGGCATGACCTTAACCTTTCCATAAAAAAACATAAAGTTATGGTTTTTGGCTCATTGCCTGCCTCGTCGAGCCACCCGATCGATTGTAGACTCTGCCCATTCTTCGACATAGTTTCGCAAATGTACAAGCATTCTAATTTTATTACCTACATAAGATTAAACACATGTTGTTATCATGATACACTGATGACATCCCGTATGAGTACGAGTAACAAAGTGCAAACAAAATGCTTTTGAAGAGCGCGAGCGTTGTGGCCATAGATAGTATATTTCTATGGTTGTCCCGCAAACAAGACAGTGTCTGTTGTTTAAAGAAGACTGCGAAAGGGGTTTATCTACCTATGACCCGAAGGAGTTCATAATTATGATAGAATTTAAATATGTTTATTGTATTTTTGCCACAAAGAGACGATTTCGTTTCCACAATTTTTTGTGTAGAATCGCGAATCGTCAATCCGGGATTATTACAACTGGTTATTTTTTCTGAACCAGGAAAATGCAGGAAATGTTTATCAAAAGGACAAAACTCTCAATAGACAGCCAGTGGAAGAGGAACATTTCAAAAAACTTATTGGTGGACAGTTAATGACGTTGACTAAGCAACAAGACTTTGTTCACTATTAAAAGGATAAAATACTAAACAATATACACCGTCTCCGTCTCAGTTACCTACTGGAGATAAGTAATCTGGGCGAGGCTCTGCACTCTGGTCAAGGTTCGCGTTTTGGATTCATAATTTTAGGAAAGTTTGTCCCCGGACTGTTCACAAACTTGGATATGAATTCTGAATCCTTGCGAGAATTGGCCTTACCCTTTTTATGACACGAGTTTCGCTTCAATCCCCGTCGTACGTTTCATTTGAAATTAACTACGTACGCAATGAATTCCTATTAGTCATAGTTACCTGGGTTTTATAAACTTACAATGCTTCTACAATCAGCAGAAACATTATGTAAACTAACGTAGTTTTTGGTAATTTTGTGTGATCTTGACTCAAGATGGCTCTACCATAGGCATTACGGTCCACGAAATTTTAATTTAAGTATTTTAACGTTAATTCAATTCGATTCTTGAGTTAATACCTAATTACGTTTTCGTACACAAATAGAGCGTTCTAAACAAAAGATTTTAAAAAATCAAAGAAGTTACACGAGTCTTAAAGTTCGTGGACCGTAAAGCCTGTGGTAGAGCCTCTTTTCAACCTTGAGCTTGAACACGACCTCGCGTGAGCTCAGAATTTGGCCGAACTTTGCGTCATTCTCTGTTTGTGTAGATAGATATCACTATCATTCGTTAACTAGAGCGATAATGTTCTTGTCTTCGCTAATAAGAATATTATGAGATGAATATTGTGAATTAGTGAACGGTCGCGAATGTATCCTACATGTTTATCTGTCTGGTAGAATGAATTACGCCCACAATGTAGCAAATATGGTAAACTAGCGAGTAGCGGTGCATTGGCTGTTTGTTTTATTGTGTAGGTAGTCATGCTTGTGATTTTGTGATGCTTGCAGTTCCTTCTGTTTGCGTCCTTTATTAGGTTAAATACCTAGTTACTTATGTCTTGATGGTCTAAAATGATCTAGGTAGCGTTGTTTGATATTCTTTCAATATTGAATTTTGAAAAATAAATCTGTTTAATAAAGTTTTTTTTACGCTATTAGCAAAAACACATTTAAGCATGTTCGTTGGCAAAATTGTGCCTGGTAAAACAAACATTTAAGACGCAGATATATGCCAACGGCCTTGAGTGCATGGTTTGCGCGTTCTGTGCTGAGCTCGCGCAACTCGTCCTACGTCCACCCAGTAATAGAACTCGCCCATCAAGGAACGCTGTCCCGAATTAGACGCATTATTAATTTATTATGTACCTAACATAAAACAAAAGATATTATATTAAAACATGTATAAGTACTAAAAGATAAATAATTACATTATTTTTAAAATGGCGATGGTTTCATGAAAATACGCTTGATAGTTTTTGCGGGACTCAGTTTTTTATCCGCGTTAGACATATCTTTGCAAATTAATTACATTATGTAATATAAACATAATCTAAAATATTCACATATTAAGTTATTAAGAAAATTCTCTAAGGGAACATAATTATAGTTTTTCCAAATCATTAACACAACACTACTCGTTTAGACGTGATCTTCAGTTTAAAATAATTAAAAGTCGGTTAACGTCGCCTTAAGGAAGTTCTTTGACAAAATTGTTCCTGATAAAACAAACATTTTAAGGAAGTCCTTTGAAAAATTGTCCCTAAAATGGGTTGGTTTAAACGAGTATTATATACCTATGTAACTAAAAACAAAGGCTTTGATTTTATGTAGAAACCTACATAATTATTACATTTCCAAATACGCTGAATCAAATGACGTCATTTCTAGCAACGGAATCACCTTACCTCGTCACGGTAGCTTGCGGCAGTTTGTTGAAACACCTTTTAACCATATTGACTAAAGTATCTAAGTACAAACCGTGCGACACGCAAACCCTAGATTGTTGAACAATAACCAGAGGAAATTACTACCTACATAATATAATGATTTATGTCGGATGATCTTTGTCTCCTTGTGTTATGGTGGACTGAGTAATTAGAATCTCTGGGCCAGGGGCCTTTTGAATGAAACTCTTGTGAAAAATATCTGTACAGTAGGTTATGTGAGTAGGTAGGTGGGCACTTGGAAGCTAGAATAGGTAGGTACTTATACTTCCAGATGTCAAATTTTATTTTAGCCTAAAGGCGAAAAAAAGTGCAAAGTTGCACTTTTCCTACACTAAATGCATGGTAACAAAAATTAATCATGGTATGGTACTATGGTCAGATTCTGTTTTCAGAATAAATCTTGTTCCTTTATGACTATTCATGTGATTTCAGGTAAAACAATGACGCATCCCTTTTTCTTTCACTGACCATGGTGTTATAATAATTTTACATCACAATGGAAAAGAATCATTGTCTAAATGTTTACAGATTGATTGTGTGACATTACAAAAGCACGTGTGCTAATGCAGAACATTTAGTTTGCATATTGCCGTGGCACAGTGTGCGGTGTGCGCAGAACGTTCGCCTGTCCACAGCCACCTTGAAATGTCTTGAATTACGTCAGCTTGGCCCGGTTGCCGGAACCGAAACCAAAACAAACTGAGACACGTTTACTCCAAATAATTTTTATACGCGTGCAAACCAATAAAGCCTGCCCGAACAATGTTTATTAAGTCGACGCGAAAGTCAATGTGAAAATTTGTGTCTGTGTCACTGAACTCTTCAAGTGTAGTTGGAGCCGGTTGCTCTCAAACCGCGGCTGTGAATAACGTTATTTCCGTATCCAATCTAAGACCGAGTTAACTGGTACTGTTTACGTCATTTTCTTCCAGACCATACCTATGACTCGATTAGTTTTGTGATTCATTGTGTATATATCGATGACCGTGGGTATCTACTTATTATTTTAGTCCGAGTTGCTGGCCGGTCGCCTTTTGCTTGTAATTAGTAAAAAATTGTTATTTTACCTAAAAGATCAGTGTTTTATATTTTTCTTATCATCATGGATGAAGAATCAATGTGGAAAGGATTTTACGAAAAATTACAGCAACAGAAATCTATTGACGAACAAGTGCACGATAACAGGTGACTATAAATTAGTTCTCATATTTTTATGTTTATCATCAATTCATCACTACCTGCATAAATGTGCAATTTGATTATGTTTTCGTGGACACAAGATGGCAGTTATGTAATTTCGTTTTACTCAGACTAAAATCGGATATCTGGCGAAACATTAGGCTTATCAGTACGGTACCTACCTACCTAGTAAAACAATGACCCAAGCCGGTTACAAACCAAGCACGTTCCTATTTAAGTAGGTAGGTAGCCCAATAAATTACAAGATGTCTACCAAAAAATTATTAAAGTGCGATTGGAATTTAACTTGCAGTTTTTTTTTGGTCTTCTCTCGTTAGAATTGCGATAGGCACGTGTAGGTTACATTAGCTCCACTTTACTGCACCTAAGAACTGAAACAATGTGGCCTATATTTTTATGTGTGTGTGACACAAAAACACAAATG
Source organism: Fissipunctia ypsillon (assembly GCA_947568875.1). Taxonomy (NCBI): domain Eukaryota; kingdom Metazoa; phylum Arthropoda; class Insecta; order Lepidoptera; family Noctuidae; genus Fissipunctia; species Fissipunctia ypsillon. The sequence continues at coordinate 11,651,129 of OX387643.1, forward strand.
TTTTCCAAATTTGCACAATACGCGGTTTATTTTGTTGCAATCGCAAACTAACGCCATCTAGGGATTACAGAGTAGCGTTTCCTTTTCTTGTAAGACAAGTTTCCGTTAAGAACTTTCTGTCTATTTATATTTAATTAAGTTATCTCTACTTGATTCTACCATATATATTATACAATTGCTTTAGTTCAAGAATGTCTTATAAAAATATACGTTTTCAGGCAAACGTTTGTAACCCTAACGTGTAACGAAACAACTTTGGCTGGCTCATGAAGCTGGCTGCGTGCATTGCATGGTGCGTTGCTGGCTGGTGTGTGCAAAAGCTGCTGTCAAAAGTGTCAAGTGTCAAATATCTTATGTCAAAGTCAGCCGTGCCGTCGATTGCCGATTGCCGACAAAAATCAATGTCAGCGGAGTGAAGGCGGTGGTGCAATAATTTTATAAAATTTAAAGTGCCTAATTTGTCTTCCATTTTAACGACTTAGTTATATAACCATTAGATCGCTGAGGTCAGTGATAAAGTGTGAAGGTGTCATTGAGATAATACATCGTTTTCACAACATTATCTGTAAACATGGTATTTCTGCGTACCGGTATTCGTAGAAATGTAATAGCCTACACAATTCAGCATAGGCAAATGCATTTATTAAAGAATAAGGCGTACGTTGAGGGCAGATGGGTATCTGCAGGAAGTGGGCAAACATTCAAGGTGTTCAACCCTGCCGATGACACCGTTATAGAGAAAGTGCCTGATATGGGAGCTTCCGACGCTAAAAGAGCTATTGGAGCTGCCGCTACAGCTTATCAATCTTGGAAGAATATCACAGCCAAAGAGCGCTCAAAGATAATAAGAAAATGGTATGAAGTTTCTGAAACACATGCTGACGATTTAGCACACATAGTAACAATTGAGAGTGGAAAACCATTATTTGAAGCTAAAGGTGAAGTTGCTTATGGCAACTCATTTTTAGATTGGTATGCAGATTGTGCCCGTCACATAAATGGAGAAGTCCTATCAAGCCCATGGCCCAACAAACATGTAATGATTACACGACATCCACTTGGTGTTGTATCTGTTATTACTCCATGGAACTTTCCTTTTGCTATGATAACAAGGAAGGTAGGTGCTTTGCTGGCTGCTGGGTGCACTTGTGTTATCAAACCATCTGAAGATACTCCTCTGTCAGCTCTTGCTGCTGTTGCTCTGGCAGAAAAGGCTGGGATACCTAGGGGAGTAATCAATGTTGTTACATGTAGTAGGAAAAATGCCCCAGAAGTTGGAAAAGAATTGTGTGAGGATCCTCATATTGGATGCATTTCCTTTACGGGATCTACTCATGTTGGAAAACATCTGTATGGACTAGCAGCAAAAGGTGTTAAAAGGGTTGCTCTTGAGCTAGGAGGAAATGCACCCTTTATTGTTTTTCCAAGTGCTGACATTAGTCATGCTTTGGATCAAGCCATGCTTGCAAAGTTCAGGAACAATGGACAAGCATGCGTTGGAGCTAACAGATTCCTAATACATGAAGATGTATATTCCTATTTTATCGAAGGTTTTAAAGATCGTATTTTATCTAACTGTATTTTAGGACCTGGCACACGGGACGGAGTAACTTGTGGCCCACTGGTTAATCTAGAGCAAACAAAGAAAGTTTCCCATTTCGTAGATGATGCAGTACAAAAAGGTGCAAAAGCCTTGATTGGTGGCAAAATTGCTAACAAACTTGGCAGCAATTTCTTTGAGTCCACACTATTAGTTAATATAACACCTGATATGAAGGTGTATAATGAAGAAGTATTTGGCCCAGTTGCAACGGTTCTGAAGATTAAAAGTGAGCAGGAAGCCTTGCAAATTGCTAATAGTACCAGGAGTGGTCTAGCTGCGTATGTTTTTACCAAAGATCTTGGACAAGCATTTAGAATGTCAAGAGACCTCGAGTTTGGTATGGTTGCCATTAATGATGGTATACTGTCTGCTGCAGAGCCACCATTTGGAGGCATTAAGGAGTCAGGCATTGGAAGGGAGGGCAGCATGCATGGTGTTCAAGAATACACAGATATCAAATATACTCTGATGTCAGGCCTGGAACAGTGAAAAATTTAAGATTACCAAATAGAAAAACCGGTCTAAGATCACCAGCAAAAAGAATTCTGCAAATCTCAATAAAATTACTTGAAGAATTTTAGTAACAGATAATACTATGTAGAACTTGTATTGTTTTCAACAAATATCAAATGATTTCACAATATGAAACATTATTTAAATTGTTCTAATTCTTTGATATCTTTTCAGAATAATAATTTTTTTATAGCAATAGTTCTTCCTAAAAAAAATATTACATGAAATATGTTTTTTTTAGGTTTAAACTACTTTAATTTGTAGGTATGGAAATAAGTCACACCACCTTGGCCATTTCCATATTAACATAGTGATTTGCATTAAAATGTTAAGGATGGATTTCACTGTCTTTTAAAACCTGTCTATTTAGATATTTGATCAGTTCTTTCCTTACCAAATTATTCATAACCCAATGTTTAAGTACCTAACCCATGGTTTGAATGTTAGTGAGCACAGGCCTTATTTGCATACATATCTAGGTTCAATATTATTCAATTATATTATTGCCATAGGTATTAATTTTATTATTATAAATTAATACTGTTTGTTTAAAGATAGACTTTAAAATTGCATTTATGTACCAGAAGACAGTAATGAATGAATACTGTAATATTTATAATATTGGTCTTTTGACATTGAAAAAGGTATTTTTACCAGTAATTTTAGTAGTATTGAGTTTTAGGTAGGTACCTGTCCACTGATGCTGTAGTCGGTTGGAAGTATTTACATCCCTTAAAATCCTTTGCAGCCGTCTTTGTCATTGAGCTGATTTTGTTTTGAAATGAATACTTTTCCGATTGTGATTTATGTTGGTTCCTAATTTTTTTTTAATGTTATTGTTACTTTTAATTTGTTGATTTATTACTTGTTGTTTTTAAAATATACCATATAAAAATAATATGCTATTGGTTCGAATAATATGCTGGATCGAACTGGACAAGTAGGTACCTAAATGTTTAGAATAGACCCCTTAGCTCTAATCAATCATTCCTGAATCTACTAAAACGAGACAATAAAGTATGTTTACTAAGTTTATTTTAATTGAATATATGAATTTATCTCAAACTTGTGTTGCTTTATTTTCAATACCTTAGAATCACTATCAATAGGAACTTTTATAAGTAGGTAGTCAAACATAAACCTACCTTGGTATAGTTAAAACTATAAAAAAAGAAACATAAGATTTTACTAAGTGAAACCCATCTTTTCAGGACAAGCAATAAGAAAGATCAGGCACATTAATCATGAAAAACAAATTTTCTAAATAGCAAATTTTACAAGATGTGATAGCGGGTTTGTTTCCCGCCCGAACATTCTTTTAAATTAATTAATTAGGTACTTCTATTATCCCGTCTTTTTCCTAAGGAGTAGGTACTTACCTACACGTAAGTCCACAGAACAAATTCAATAGATTCATGTTACTGTACTTACTTACAGAAGATTTCTACCAACAGCGATGCCTTATTTACGGTAGCCGTATCTATGTATGTAGCTTTAATTACTGATATTTATTACAGAATACAAGAAGTTGACGACAGTTTCTTCGAAAAATTTGGTTCTATACTAAAACAAGCTTCGCAAAAGGCAGCATTAGAGGAAGCTACGCCGTTGGCACCTTTGAAAGAAGCTGAAGAGCCGGATGGGGAACAGAAAGTTGAGGGAGATCTACAGGCGGAGAGTAGAAGTATCTTACGCGACTCCGATAGTGGGAACGAGACCCTACTTGACACAGATTCTGAACCAGATGAGCATGACAAAATAGATCGTTATGCGGAGGCTGTTGGCTGGAACGTGAGTACCTATCCATAAAGTCCAGATGTCATTATTACTCCATGCTTCTATTTTTACTCATTCGCTTAAAAGATAGCGTCTTAGTTTTTATTTTGTCAAATCTTTGAGTAGATAAACGAACATACTGCATACCGACTTCCGTTCTTACGTTATTGCTTAATCGTATATTGCGTTCCACACTTTCTGTCAGCGCCATAAGGATGATTATTGTTTATAAATAGGTCATCGTGAGTGATTGTTGAAACAATCGAAAATAGGAGTAGATATGATCGAGTAGGTAGGTACCGACAGGTTTAAAGTACGATTGCCTCTAAAATTTAATTTTAAAATTCTGAGGTTCTCTCTGCTATTGACTGCGTAGGTAGGTACAAAAACAACCCAGGCACCTAATAGAACTAAGTGCAATTGCAAAAGTTAGTTTAAATGTATGCACGGCAAAAACAACTTCGTTGATCAATTTGCCACTAACTTTTCATTTTTATCTGATAAACTATAGGGTCAAGACCGTAAATAGTTAAGACAACACCCGAGAATATGATTATTATACAATTGAACGAATTCTACGAATTGACTGCCTCGTTGGTCTAGTGGTCGCTAACGCTACTGCTGAGCATGAGGTCCGATTCCCAGATCGGGCGAAGTGTTATTGGGTTTTCCATCTGGAATTTCTCAGTAGCAGCCTGAATTCTGGATTTGTGCCCGATTGGTGGCAATAAGTAGGCTCGCCCCTTATTACATGGGACTTGAACTAACTACTAGAGTAGTGGTGGTCCAGTGGTAATGGCCGCGACTTACGAGTTGTAAGTCGTAGGTTCGAACCTAGACAGGCACTTTGCTGTGTGTAAATTATTTCATCACCACTGCTCTCAAAACGGTGAAGGAAAACACCGTGAGGAAACCGGCATATCCTAGAACTAAAAAAATTGAAGACATGTGACATCTACCAACCCGCATTAGGCCCGCGCTCTCTCACAGAGAGGGGGCCTGTGTCCCAGCAGTGGGAACATTATAGGCTGATTATGCTAAACATAACTGGCGAAATGTAGGTGTACTTTAGGTACACCTCTGCCTTACCCTTCGGAGGTTACAGGCGTGATGTTATGTTATGTTATGAACGATTTCTACTTGTCACTATAGTCAGCCAAACTGTTCATACTCTGATTGTCTGAAGTTTTGAAGGAAGAACTAGCCGTAATTTATTTACACGATTTGACCCATATCCCTAAATTGGTTGTGCAGGGAAGTGCACAGACAATAAACATTACATCGGGGCGGAAATCATTCTCATAACTCACGAGTTAGCTGAGTGTCGTTACGACATCCGTGGTATTTATAGGTCTCTTCAACTGTACTCCAGTCAGGCCTAGCTTCAAATTGAACTAGACATTGGGCTATACCTATCCTGGGAAAGTGTGTCACAGTTAATTTTGGGCTCCCCTGAAACGATGCAGTGACATTAACCTGAGGTATTTGCTATCATGGGCAATATTCCAAGGTGGTGTCACGATTGCATCGCTCGCTACGCTTAACCGTGTTATTGTTCTTGATTAAACGTTTGTATGTGAATGTGAATACGCAGTGGCTAGTAAAATGGAACGGAGGAACTTTATTTATCTCAATAAAATCAGACGGCTGTGATTTAAAATACTTATGAATGAAAAGCAACTATCTATCTATAACTATGGTTAACTGCCATTCTTTAAATGGTGCACTGGTGGGCCTGGTTTGCTGAGTGAGAGCATGTAGGTGCAATGCTTACGTACCTATATCTAGCTGACATATCGTGCAGTGAACATTTAATCAATGTTCGTTGTGTAACGTCTTCCTTTCCTCAATACAACGATTGTGTGGTCTCAATAGCACAATGGTCGCGACACTCGTCCGTGTTCCTGGCACACATCCAGCTGATTTTTACTTTTCCCGTTTTATTTTGTCAACTTCCTCACCAAGGTTGATCTCAATGACCGTCGTTGTCTCCAATGCGTCATTTCCAATGTCATTTCTTAAAAGTTGGAATTTCCGGCTGAACTATTTTTCCGTCTTTGGTTCTCCTAATAGGCGTCGCTATAATTGCAGATAGTGAAATAGGTACCTACTTAAAAGTTTACACCACAGTACCAATTTTATCTGTGGAGAGGAGATCAAATCAAGTGGTTCGTGAATGCATAGTACAGGGGCCCCTAATTCACATCATCCGCTATGGAATGTATACATAGAGCTAAAAATATAGAAGCGAATATGAAGAGTTGTTAATCTATAACCAAATAAGATCAACTTCAAAGCCACCTTATTATTGGTACATTCTCATTCCATGCCCCAAAGTACTTTTGTTTTGCATCATCTAGATTTAGAAAGATATATAGGTATGCTTGATGTATTGCCTGGATATTCTCAAGATGCATTAATGTAATCTCTAGTCGGGGTTTTAGTACTTATAAGAAAAGCGTAGGATACAGATACTTGTAGGTTCACAAGTTAAGAACTAAAGTCATCATTTTGTTTTAAAATAGAACTGCTTTTAATCGGTAGTAGACGGCTGATTAGATAGGCAGCAGGTACACACGGCTACATATCAAGCTATACATTTTCAGTATAAGCTGACCTGTCATTGTAAAGAAATCCTATACAATGCGAGATCAGCTTATGCTGGAAATATACAAGGTGGAACAGGACGATTGAAAATCCTTTAAACCACGTGAAGAGAATCATGGTCTTTACCCGTATACAAAAAATCAATCAAATCCAATGAATACTTTAGCCGCAGGAAATTATTTTTCATATTCTTATTTTTCAACATGATGTAGATCCGAGTCCGTAATAATAGGTAAACATTGCCGCCGCCGCGCTCCGCACCCCGCACCGCACCGTTGGTCAGTGACTTTTCGTAGATAAAGCGTGTGTACTTTTTATGCAGTTGCGTCTGCTATTAATTTTGTTTGAAAACTGCAATTTTTAATATTTCCATTAACTACTAATCTTCGTGTTTTAAAATGTTTCGATGGACTAGTACTGCGCTCGTTTTAATTTAATGTCGTACGTCCAGATCCACATTGTATAGCTTGATGTGTGCTTGGTGTGTGCTTGTGTGTGTAGCTTGTGTGTGTGTGTGTTGTGTGTCCCGTGTGTACCTGCTTGATTTCTGATTTTGCACAGTGCACTTGATTTCCCCAAACAGCACAACATAAGATGTTATTGTGTTATCAATCACTGTCTGTATACCAAGCCCGATTTACCATTCCAGATTCCAGAATGCTACCTAAATGGTAACAGTGTTTTTCTTGAACCACAGATTGTTAGTTCTTTACCCGTAGCTCTGAATGATCTTGATAAATGTTTCTCGCTATTAGTCGTATGATAGGGCCATTCAACGGTTCCATTTAAACTCAAAAATTAATTACATACAAAAAGAACCCGTCGTCTTTTGTGAGGCCTTCTGTTAGGTATATACGTAGGCTGTTCTGAAAGTCTTGAGATACTTAATAATACTAAGGCGAATGGCCGACGCGAGCACGTAGTTTGATTGTTTATGTTATAATATACGTTAGTGTCAGTTGTCATTTGATTGCATTCAGTATTGCCGCAGATCGTGTTCGAACAAGTTCACTAAAATGGCTTCGTGAACGACTATCGAATATCGCGCAATTTTGCTTTATAACTTTTTACGTGGAATAAGTCCAGAAAACTGTTTACAAGACATGAAGCCTATACTTGGTGATGACTGTCCCTCTCGTGCAACCGTCTACAGATGGTACAAACAGTTTGAGCGTGGCTGTTTTAACTTAGAAGACGAACCGCGTTCAGGACGACCGGCGGAAGCAGTTACTCCATAAAATATTTCTGCAGTTAAAATTTTAATTGAAACTGACCGGCGAATAACCCACCGGCAAATAGAGTCCTTACTGCAGATTGGCTCAGCAGCATTACGTTCAATTATTCACCATCATTTAGGTTATAGAAAAGTTTGTACTCTTTGGATTACACATAAACTTACCGATGATCAAAAGGAACAGCGAGTTAAATGGTGTAAAAAATTGATTGCAAAGTTTGAAAACGGAAAATCTAAAGACATCATTTCAATCGTCACGGGCGATGAAACGTGGCTTTATTATTACGACGTACCCACAAAGCAGCAAAATAAAATAGGGGTGATAGAAGGCGAAGAAAGTCCGACTGAAGTAAAAAAATCTAAGTCGATAAAAAAGAAAATGATCGTGTTTTTTTCGGCATTCGGGGAATTATTGAACAAGTAGTTCTCTGTGAGCAGAAGACTGTAAACGTTGCTTGGTACACCACTGTCTGCCTTCCTCAACTTATTCAGGAATTCAAGAAGCTTCGTCCAAAGTCACAACTCTGCACCCAGATGCAGAAGATACCGGAAGATACCAGTATCTTCATCATGATAATGCTCCAGCACATCGTGCTGACGTTACATGCCAATTTTTGCGAGATGACTTGAAGCTTGAAACTTCTACTGCCTAGTGCCTTGGCGCCATGTGACTGGACTGTTTCTTTTCGTGAAAAATGAATTGAAAGGGCAAAGGTTTCGGAACGAAGAAGCTTTACTTTCGGCCTGGGACAATATATGTGCGGAAATTCCTGAACAGAAATGGAAAGATATTTTTAGTGATTGGTTTAGAAGGATGCAGAAGTGAATTAATTGTGGTGGCAATTATTTTGAAAAACTGTGAAAAATAAAGTTAAATCTCAAGACTTTCAGAACACCCTACGTATTTAGCTGAAACATCACGTCTTAAATTCTAATCTTGTTGAGAAAACACTTAAACAGTTACGTACTAGCGCCTACTGAAGTTCAGTTATGTAAATAAATTGGCAATAATGTAAGAGAGTAGTTTCCGTTCCCGGCGAGCCCAAACGCACGCGGTTAATAAAATAAATAAATCGATCAGCACGCGCGCCTGTTGCCCTGCTAACTGGGAGCCTTGGCTTCTGATTGTGTGTTCAACACGACTTACATGTATTATAAACATTTCCGAGAAGTTTCTGTAGCTTTGTTACCTATATAAAACTTTTTCACCTAAAGAGTCTGAATATCCGTTTTTGTAAAATATCTAAGAGGAAAAATTTTAGTTGAATGATGAGATACCACATATCATCAGGTAGGTGTGTGTGGTACTGTTTTATATTGTAATAAAAATTTAATTTATTAAACGCCATAACGTCCTGCCTCACGATTTATAGTTTTGGTTCAAGTGTTATGTATTTTTTCGTAAGTAAAACTACATTAAGAATTCCATTAAACTTATGAGAATGTTCTGTTGTATATGTTCTAACTCGCTCTGAAGAGGAACATACTCGTATATTACACCTTCTGCATTAGTAGATATGCATATAGGTATGAGTGCTATAGAGTTGGAGCTAGTTCAGAATATTGCGTCAATGGATTGAATAATATAACGTTCAAACGTATAAGTAGGTACTTTCTACCGGTAAGTATAATTAAGTATGGAATCCAGAAAAAAATAATAAATTATAATATATTTTTTTTGCAAATGTTGCTTGACCACTTTGAGACTTCAGTTGGTTTTTACGGTAATAAAGATATGGTGGAACTTATAACAGGATATTTGGCCATTCCAACAAAGATGTTGGTCGAGTGAGACATCACATCAGTGGTGTCTTTAAATATTTTGGAGATTTTTTTATTATTTAGGTGTGCTCTCGCATTCGTCTTCGTTGGCGGCGCTTTGCAAAAATAGAATTTGGCGGCAGTGCGGGTTCAATCCCGAGTCCCAGTCGGCCGGAGCCAGTGCACCGGCGGCTCCCACCACACTCATTTCTCTCCACTTTCCTAGTGTTTTTCTTCCCGAGTATCGATATATCGATAACCTCAAGTGAACCGTTTAAACCGTCACTGTAAAGATGACGGGTTACCTCAATTTTCTCTTTTTATGATGAGAGTGTTAACAAAGTTGTGTTATAATAGTGAATTTTGTGAATATGTGATAGTCAACAATGACTGAATCTTTAGTCAAAATGAATGGCATGGGGACACTTCGGACTAAGTTCAGAGGCGTGAAGAAGGAATTGTTAGAGAGACAGACGAGCATGCTGATCCAGTCTATGACAGTTTGTACATCCTACACATTTTGTATTAGCTACGCAAATTGTTTTCGTTGTTTCAGATAATTTTATTTAAGAAAAAAATTGATACTTACCGTAAACTTTAGACACTTTTCAGTTTTCCATGGGTTTTGTAGCAAGAGAAGATTTTGCACTTTTTTGTTTTGTAGGTGGTGTTGTAATAAATTTTATGTATACCAGGTTTGTAACGTGCAATTGCCGATAAGCTTGCATTCTTTACTGCGTTAGTTGATAAGAGTAGTTCGAATAAGTTACGGTTCAATCAAAGTCTACGTACCTACTCGTAGGTACTTTAATCAATGCTTCAGTTCAATTCAGATTCACTTGAAAATAGTGTGAGGAATTTGACGAGGACACTATCATTAAAATAAAGTGATCACTAGTACCTATTAGATTTCCTCTGAGTACTAACGATTGGGTTTTTTTGGGTCATCAAACTCATCAGTTAGTACTGGCCTACTATTTTCCTCGTACCTGGATCGCACGGTATATGATACCTATTTTAAAAAGTCGTTTCGTGACTCAGTAGCGGCCTTTTTTATAAAGTTCACTAGGTGATTAATCTTCTGCTCTGTGAAACAAATACAAACCCAGTTATTTCGTAACCAACCGACTGGCTAATCGTAAACACCACCTTTCTATCAGATCGATAGGGTGCCCACTACGGCGCAGTAACCCATCTGGTTTAAGAGGGTCACTACAAACTCGGTGAGAACTCTTTCGGTAGCTACATTCGTGTTCGGTCGCGCAGTCGGGTCGTTCCGGTGGTGGTGTCGTTTCCAGGACACCCTATCATTCAAAACTGTCGATGATTCATTCGGTTGTGGTTTTAGCTGCAGTGCGGAGGATATTCTTGTGCAGCTTTATACTCGTCGCATCAGGACCCCGTCGACTGGTTTATGAAATTGCGATATTATTATGATTCGTCGGTGAGTTTTACCTCGGACTGTACCGAACTACCGACACTTAAAGCTTTGGATGAGTACACACAGTGAGCCAACCACTTAAAGTATCTTTGAGCATCATTGTTGTCACGTTTCAAAGTGGCTTCTTACGCAGATTCTAATCAACCAAATGAGTGGATATGGGTACCTATCTTAAGTGGGTTGTGATTATACCGTAGTAATGTTAAAATTAAGTAGGATATTATCGGAAGCTTTATCTCTGGATACGCAATATAAAATAACTCACGTGCGTTTGGTACGAATCGACGAGTTTTCTTGAGTGAAAGCAGTGTTACATATTTTAACGATTAATTAAAATCAATTAGTGCAACGTTTTCAGTATTTTGTGATAACTTAGTAACTTAGAATAAATAGTGATGGTGGTGTTTTTGCAATTCGAAACTATTCCTGCCAAATCGGCTGTGTTTGAGTTGACAAAGGTGTCTAAACTATTTTTTTAAATGTTTAGGTAAACAAATATGCGCCCAATAAAAATAATGATTCCTTCATAAGTAAAATAATGCGGCGAAAGACAGCTTAAAACCATAATTGGTCTACTGTTAGATCAATAATTTTCCTAGGCTACACGAAACTAAATCAAAATCATCGTTGTGTTTGAGTAGGTAGTAGTTATTCAGTTTACAGCAATTTACAAATAAACACAACACAATCAAATTGTCACGGAGGTGGCGCTATACTTCTTTTTTATACTGCATGTCGGGTAGTTCGCATTAATAAATACGTAGGTATTAAATAAGACTTCGGACAATACGTTGGGAATCCCTAGGATTATATAACACCTGAGAACAATGAGCTAGAGCTTACAAAAAGGTTATTAGAAAATGTTTTTTTTTTCATAATTGCATGAGATTGTAATATTGTTGTAGTGTTAAATGTAAATTGCTCCAATTATTATCTTGTACGAGTATCTATACATTATATCTATTTATAACATCATGCAATTAACATCATGTTAGGTACATATACCTATCTTAATTAATGTTAATTTCCAGGTCGATGAACTTTATCTGGAAGTACTTTACGAGATATTACACAATGTCGGGGGATGTGACGTAGGGTGCGAGGTGGGACAGCTCGCAATGCTGTCCTACATACAAGAAGCTTTCAAAATAGCTAATGACAAGCACACACAACTGCTCACGCAAGCTGAAGCAAAGGAACCACCAGAACTGATGCTGAATGTTGAAGTGGTTGAAGCCAAGGATTTGGTTCCTAAAGACCCGAATGGTCTGAGTGATCCCTTCGTCACGATATACCTGATGTCCAACCCGACGCATAGGTACAACACTTCAGTCAAGTCTGGTACTCTCAACCCCTTGTGGGAGGAACATTTTTCTTTGTAAGTATATTTAATTAATTTATCAGGTTGGCACAAAAGTAATGAGACACTTGGTTTACGTTTTATATTTTTTTATTATTATTACAATACAAAAAGCTTAGTCAATGATGTAATCACCATTAGCATCTAAGACTTCTTGCCAACGATCCGGAAAAGTTTGGATGCCTTTCGCCCAGAACTCTGATGGCTGTCCCTCGAAAATGTTGTTCAACTCCGCCTCTACATCCGAGAAATCATTAAATTGTTTACCCTGCAAATGTTGTTTCAGGGCTCTAAACAAATGATAGTCTGATGGGGCGAGGTCTGGGGAATAAGGTGGGTAGGGTATCGTCTCCCAGCCTAACTTCTCCAACTGTTGGCGAACGGTAGATGCGACGTGAGGTCGAGCGTTATCGTGTAGTAAAACTATATTGACTCGTCTTCGTCGTTTTTTCTTGATAGCAGCCGATAGTTTGGTGAGCTGGGCTGAATATTTGTCAGCGTTTATAGTTTCATTGTGTTCATAAAACAGCATGCCTTGCGCGTCCCAGAAACAGCAAAGCAGAACTTTTAAGCGGTTCTCTTGACTCAGCTTCGGTTGTGTTGGTGGCGTTAGTTCTCGAAACAGCCAAATAGCACGACGTGTATCGTTCTCGTAATGAATCCATGATTCATCTCCAGTAACCAGATCAGACAAAAACTCTTTACGTCGTGATCGCAGCAAAAGTGATTAACAGATAGCGACACGGACTGCATGGCTGGCGTCTGTAAGGAGGTGCGGTACCCACTGAGCCAAAACTTTTCGATACCCAAGCTCATGCAGATGGTATTCCACGGCGTGGTGACTGCAGTTAAGTGCTTCCGCTAATTCACGAGTGGTAGCATCCGAATTCGATTTAGTTCGCGGCGTAAATCGTCATCATTCACTGCGGGTGGTCGTCCTGAGCGTGGCTGACTTTCAAGGCTCTTGTCTCCTGATTTAAAACGGTCAAACCATCGGGACACCGTCGCATGGCTTGTACTTCTAGCACCCAATGCAGTGTTGATATTGGCAGCCGCAGCCCGCGCACTGTGGCCTAACAAGTATACTCGTATAAGTATAGTGTTCGAACTTGTCGCTCGTCCATTTTTCTTCAAACTGACTAAATCGATCGCGAGGGCGGCTTTATATACCCCACATCACAAGTACCTAGAATGTTCTATACCATTCTATAATATTATCGAAAACAATTACCTTGAAAAAGGAAATGTATAGAGTTTTGTAGTGTCTCATTACTTTTGTGCCAATCTGGAGCTAGACCACCACCTCTTAAAGCAGTATTATTGTAATCTTACTTCAGTGTGGGAAAGAGACGGAACAAGGCGTCCTGTATAGCTCCATCTCTTTCTCACACGGAAGTAACATTAAAATAATACTGCTTTAAGAGGTGGTGGTTGGCCCCCAGATAATTATGTTATTGTCTCTATATTTTAGAGACTTATGTAGGAATGTAATTGAGGAAGTTAAAGTCATAAAGATACAAGTAGATTAAATTGTCAAATGAACAAAATAAAATTTAGAAGATGAGACATCTTACTGTTATCTTATGCAAACAGTGGATGAGTGATTTTTGTGAAATGTAAATAAGTGTGGTAGTGTGGTATGTACACATTGTATGTACACAGATAAAGGCTGAGAGAGACTCGGGAGTTCGTCGATGAAGTCATGTGTGAAACAAATGTGCAGATTAATGGCGTTTAAAATGCATTTTCTGAACATTTAGTGCTAAAAGACGCGATAAAATTAGATATTAGGATTCCATTAGATTAAAATATCAGGATATTCTGATTGTCCGAGTAACTGTTTCACATAAACTTAATGACGTAGACAGAGAAATGTTCCACACATAGTACGATGTAGTAGAGCAGAATGTTGCTATAAAAATGTACGACCGTTGGTGCAACTGCAAATATCCGTGGGGCCTTGTTCCTTGGCCTACATTCACACGAAATGCCGCGCAAACTTATTTATTTGGTGCTTGTAAATAAACAAATGTTTATGTTTTTAGACCTATGCCAGGAAGCGTTCAAGAAGACTCCCTTGTACTGGAAGTATGGTAAGTTCAAACACCACTTCTTATAAATCCTTGGCCTGTTGAATGAAATTAATTAAATCTGCGTGACCAAAACAATCGAGTAACTAGAAAACCCCAAAAGTAACCGAGGGTTGTTCACCTCTGACTCCGTTAACGGCTGTGATTACCGATTTCACTGAACCGCGTTACCTGTGTTTTAATAGTATTTTTATTAAGCGGTGTTATTTTGCCCGCAACTAGTTATGTGAAACATATTCATATTATTGATTTTAATTACCCAGGTGACATAAAACCACAGTGATTAAATGTTTATGCCCTAGTAACAAATGCCAATGACTTAGTGTTTATGTAGTAAGAATTTCTGCAGTGGATGAGAACGATTTCTTTACCTTTCAGGGACTTCGATCCTGCGGAGACAGTGAAAGAGAAAATGACGAAAATATTTGAAGTGAAAGGGGTGAAAGGACTCCGGAAACTTATGAAGGAGATAGCTATCACTGCTTCTACGGGGAAACATGATAATGAACTGATTGGAACTTCTAATATACCACTAAAAGTAAGGAACGACCACCACTTATCAACACAGATTTCAGCAAACACGTCAATAAAAAATAAAACATTCCGACGAATTGAGAACCTACTCCTTTTTTTGAAGTCGGTTAAAAATGATGAATTAACTACTAATAATGTCGTAACACAAAATCTATGCGTGAGTGTTTAGAGTTTAGACCGATTTTAATCCTTGATAAGTTTAACGATGTTGTTTCATTGCAGTCAATTCCCGCGGGAGGTATGATAATGTGGTTCAGTCTCAGCAAGAAAAGCAAGCTAAGACGTCAAGGCGTGGTCAAAGTGAGGCTAAACTTCTCTTCGGAGAAAAACTCGCAAGTAGCCGCTCAGGAACATCGCCACCTCCTCAGAATCATTCTCCTGCACGAGCTCGAAAACTCTAAGGTCAGTACTGCGTAATTATGTAGCCAGTGATTTATAATAGTCGTAGTAGTTTAGTATTAGTCACTCGTACCATACAACCGTATGCGAGGCATGCATACTGAACGGTGAATTCCTATAGGCACTGACCTAACGTACCATGTGGTAGCGATTATGTGGTAACTCCTTGGAAGCTAAAAGAACGTATGTCATTCAAACTATTTTTGTAACGACACGAACTTTATCGATGTCTCATTATGAATGATATCATTAGGCAAACTGTATAATTCTCAGCCCAGGTGGCTCACATTCACGGAATCATGCCTAGGCATTATGATAAGATGCAGGTAGACTCATTAATCAAAACAATTGAAGGTCTCACAGCTATTTTTGCTTCTGCATCATTTTATTGACTGACAGTGATACGAAAAACAATCGTAAAATTGCAGCTTTCGTCACTTTACGATCTCTGAGCGAACTTTTGAATTCGATTGAACTAGATCTTACGTCAACTTTTTCGAGTTGGAATGTTTCGTTTTATGTTCGTAATAGATCTATCTGTTAGAAGTTTAACAGATAAACCACATACTAACCTTAACTTTTGAGTGTACCTACCAGTTACATTTTCCGATCGTAAAAATGTCTGTTTGTGATTCGGGATAAATAAACTACTTAGGTCAAGGTCTGGTTCAACGCAGACTTTGATGTATTGATACATATATATAGATAGTTAGATACAACCTTCAATTAAGCATGCAAATAAATGTTTAACGATTGATCAGAAAAGCTGATTAATTTATTTAAAATAAACTTTTCCTCTAACTACTTTAAAAATAACTACTAATGCTTTTTGTAGATCTGACATCAGACAGGGTTTTTCTGAAGGTAAATTTTGTTGCACAATCCACTTTTTGTCTACTAACGCATGTGTGTTGAAATTAGAACTGGTTTCTCAAAATGGTGACGGCCAATCATTGTATAATGAAACCACCGAAACACTAATTTGCAAATGTTTATCTTGGTCAGAAGATCAAATTAATAACATAATTATTAAATGAGTATGTCATCTTGTAACATTTACGTGTCGTCAATGATGTCCTTTGGGTCATCAACCCGGTACTGGCCTATATTTGTTCTTGAATGAGTAGACAAGGATTTCCCCTTACGTGATAGCTTATTACTATTAACCGAACAAACTGTTACACAAATAACAATGAACTTTTCCATTCGTGACCAACCGTGTCGAATACCCAATTAGTAGCGTTGTTGTATGGTGCCTTAGTACCTATGTCATGGCGTGAACCTATTCGCCTGGCCTGTTACCTTCGCCATTGTTTATTGTAGTTTTGAAAACTAAGCTGGCATAGGAGGAGATTCTTTTTCTTGCAATGTACTTGTTACATTGTACTTGCTTTTTACCACTAGGTCACCTGGTGTGAATTTATATCCAAACAGTAAAGATTGCAAGCTAAAATGTAGCGCCCCTTACAAATGCCCCTTACTAAACTTCGCCCGCGACTTCTTCCGCGTGATTTTGTACATTCCCCTAAATTTTTAAAACATTAAATTTTTTACTTTTGAAAATTAATTGCATCGCCCGCCCGCGCTGCTACTTTGTTTTCGCATAGCGTTCTTTTTGACTTTTTTCTTTTTGTTCGGCTCCTAAGGGTTGTAGCGTGATGGTACTCGTAAATAGCCTATAACCTTCCTCAAGAATTGGGCTATCAGTTGCAAAAGAATTGCTCAAATTCGACTGGTAGTTCCAGAGATGAGCGTGTTCAAACAAAAAACAAACTCTTCAGCTTTATTATTAGTCTAGGTAGATAGATAATAATATGTAAGATCATATCATAAAGTAAAAACTTGAAGTTTATTTAATTTAGTCACATAAAAGGCATTTTTGAACGTCAAAATTTACAAGAAAATGAATTGATTCTAGTTGTCCCTTACAAGAGGTGGTTTCGTGCGGAGAAGAATAGGCAAGATTATTGCCGCAAGCATCTTCATAATTACTCCTACTATAGGTACACCTCTGCCTAACCCTTCAGGGATTACACAGGCGTGATGTTATGTGTTATATCACAAGGTATTTTATTGTAACATGTCTCGGCATTCACTAAGGGATGAAAGATGACAACCCATTTGTGTGTAACTCTCAACCGTGGAATTACTGGATAATACCAGGTTTGCATGCTTGGTCCGCAGGTGGCACCATACTGGTGGTGCGGCAACTTCAGCGCTGCCGCCGAAGCGATCCTGACGCAGCACGCGGCGCAGTCGGGGCTCACGCCCAGCGACAACACGCTTGCGCAGTGGGCCGTGTACTGTGCCGTCACCAACGACCACCCGCTCAGCTTCGCACTCTTCAACACCTTACTGGATAAGATCACCAAGCCGCTGCAGTCGGGTAAGTGCGCTTTCTTCATACATTTTTTTTTATGGCAAAATGGTTCCGATTTCGCCTGATGAAAAGCGATGGATGTGGTCTCCGATGGAACGAGCGGGCCAGGAAGGTGCCTGTTCATTCTTGTTTTGAAGGCAGACGGCTGACCTTTATCATCATTACTAGTCATCATTATTCAGCCGAAAGACGTCCACTGCTGGACATAGGCCTCCCCCAAACGTCGCCACTTCGACCAGTCCAGTGCCTGTCACATCTAGCGGATTCCCGCGATAGTCAGACAGGTTATCGGTCCATCTTGACCTGAGTTGACCTGATTGATAAGTTGCTAACGTTGTAGCTGTGAATGGTATGTGTAGGTTTTCAAAAAGTCTTTTGAACGCCTACCAATATAGCCAGTACTATCAACTCTCCAGTACCTATTGTTAATCTAGGTGAATCGAATCGACTTCAACGTTTTGCCCTTTTCTGTTCCAGGTCTAGTAAATGAAGAGGACGTCAAGCTGTTCTGGGATGGCGCGAGGAAACTCCTTCCAACATGCTACAGTCACATTAGGAAACTAAGGAAAAAGACTGCTGGCGACAAAACTGTCATGAAGACGCTCAGAGAAGTCCTCAAGATTCTGTACAAGTTATCCGTTTTGGACGCTCCGGAGAGTTTAGACTTATTCCCAGTTAATTTGTATGGATGGCTGAGGGAAGATATGGGGAAGTTGACCATTCAGATCGTGTTGGAACAGGCAGTGATACAGGGAGCATCAGACTGGTTTGTCCACATACTGGATAACAACGAGTGTAAGGACGAAACCGAGGACAAAAGACTGCAGCATTTGATCAGAGCGATACAGTTGGTCCGGTCAGATCTGCAAAGAGCCGTCGAGTATTACGACAGAGTTTTCGTTGAGTAAGTATATTCATCATACAATTTTCAATAATAGCGTTTACTCATACTGTAGTCATACCTATTCTTAGCACAATTTTCTTTGTTACCATGATTATTATGCAAATGATATTTATTGGGTCGCTAATTCCTTGCAAAGTAATAAGTCTGCCTCGTTGGTGTAGTGTTGGCAAGCGCTACTGCTGTGCATGAGGTCTTAGGTTCGATTCCCAAGCTGGGTAAAGTGTATCTAATTGAGTTTCGTGGCCAGGAACACTGTGCTTGGATTTATGCCCGAATTTAACCGAGCACATCCTGGTGTCGTCTTATACCACGCGACTGAGATATAACTAGTAAAATTTTATTTATCCGCTCAAGGTAAATGTTATGTTAGGTGTGACAAATATATTGATTGAAGCGTTCATTCTTTGTAGGGTAATGAGCTTCCCCTATTCAAAGACACTGTACGGGTTGTATGAAAGCAAGCTGGCCTTATTGGTGGAGTCAGAGATAATCGATGTATGTAAGAGTTTGAAGAGACTGCGGTACAGTGAGGGGTCTACGACCACGCTGGCTGGAGGCATTAATGGAGAGACAGGACTTGGGGCATCGTCGGTGGGTTCAGAACCCCTAACTATGGGGACCACGCTGTTTGAACTGTACCTCACCCTGCAAAGGTTTTTAACGTGAGTATCAACAAAATTGTAGATATATTACGCAAAATGGGAACAAATACGCACACACACTTACACCCACACATCACACATACACAAACATATCACACAACACCTGAAGTCACCTCTCCAGCCTCCACTCTGGAACTCGTACCTCGAGCCCCAAGATACAGACTGACTGTCTATTTTGGGGCTCACTGGTAAATATTATTTTGTAACCTAGCTGTAGGTAATATTTTAACCTGTAAACCTGCTTACTGTATTACTTGGATTATAAACTATTTTCCATTTCTATTAAAGTGATAGTGGCACGTGGCATTCTGTACCTAGTATCTGCTTAGCCCCCATTGGAATAAGTAACTTCATTACTCATTATATATTACATAATGTTTTAAAGTACACAAAGCTACATTATACTTTCAAACAGGCTTTTTTTTGTTGGATGATTCACTTCAAAACTGTCCTTTATAGCTCTTTGTTGAATGAGACAGTTAAGTATTCTTAAGATAATTTATACGGCTCTCTAATCTTATTTACGCGATAGCGTTTCTCATTATTTAGCATGAACACTTACGTAAATTTTATTAATCATTAAAATCTTTCCTTAAAGACTATGTTTATAGACTATGTCCTATATTAACACAGTAAAAGTGACTTTCCAAATAATTGCAGGATAAATATAGACATGAAAATGGTCTATGGAACATGAAGTAAACTTAATTTATAAATGTAATCGATTTTGCGTCACAGTATTTGTTTCAAACATTTGTGTTTCAATGTGTGCTTAACTTATAGTAACATAAAGTAAACGACTCATACAATGGACTTAATAGCCAGTAATCTTGTTAAATATTTAAATGCGAGGACCGTCACATCTAACCATTTTTCTTTGTTTTTTAATCGCGTGAAAAATGACTGACGATTATTATTTAATTTTGTATAGGATTATAGGAGGTATTTCACCCATCTATGTATCTGTGAAAACATGTATGTTTATTTTGAAATATTTGCTGAACTCTTATAGCTGAAGTGTTTATTATATTATTATCTCTATTTACCTACGTTGTTTTCATTATCTACATCTATGTTACGTATGCCAAGAAAGTCATGTACCTATTAAATTGACCATTTTCATTTAATCCAAAAGTCTTGAAGTGTTTACTCTATTCTTCCATTTATTTACGTCATTTTCATCTAAACCTCTCATCATTTTTATTACAGATTAGGTCAAGGGCTGAACGAGACCGACTGGCAATCATACGCCATATCAAAATTCCACGCATGGTTCTTCGGTGGCGTGGCCCAATGGTTAGACATCGCCGCATACAAAGCACTCACACGCATTGAGAAGGCCGTAGACCTTGATAACTTGGTCCCAGTGGATACTAACGTGAAGTATAGCAGTTCCGGAGTCGATACCTTGGCTATTTTCTATCAGATCAAGATCTTCTGGCAGCAGCTAGCGTGGCCAGATGTTGAGGGCTGTTATACGTTTGTGGCTAAGATTATTGATGTAAGTATTTAGTTGATGATGTCAAGTTGTTTTAAATTTGATGTATGTGGATAACAGGGCTGTACGAATAAATTAATAGTATACTTTGGCTGACAATAATCACAACTTTTTATGTAATTAAACCCTTTTGTTTAAATCTTTGAAATAAAGACGAATGGCAAAGTAAGCAGTTTAAAAAAGTTTCGCCAAAATTATTCCCAATCCGAAACGAATTTTGACGAACAATACGTGCATAAAACTTAACCAAGACCTCATCTTTAGGATATCTGCCGCTGCTGCGTATTCTACTCAGACAAGATGGCCAGCCGCGTGGACAACGTAGGCCACGTGTCCAACGTGTTCGAGGAACGCTTCGAAGTGACCATCGAGTGGTGCGTCGCCATTAACAACATCGACTACGTGCGCCAGAGCCTCACGCCCTTCGTGACGGAGCTCGGCATGGACGAGATCATACAGAGGATGTGCGAGGCCAGGTCACCCATGGAGGCACAGAGGTGGGTTTTATTTAATTAAATCAATCAATTCAGCCTATCGCAGTCCACTACTGGACATGGCCTCTCTAAGGCTACGTCATAACACGGGTCTCCGGCATCCACATCTAGTCTGTCCCAGATGCCTTTAAAGGTCGCCGAGACGCTGCCTACTGCTTAGTTAGGCAAGCGTAACGAGCCGAGGATCCATTTGCTCCATCGTCCATCGGCTCGTTATTTTTATTGCTACTTAAAAACAAATACCTGCCGTTTCTAAAAATGTCTTCTTTTTATTAGGTCTTAGATCACGATCAGTAACTCAAGCCCAACATGTGGTTTCTGTGATTTTTAAAAAGATAAGTCAGATACTGACTCGAAAGCTCTCGACTGTGCTCTCGAGCAAACAGACAGTCTATAATAAACATATTATTAACATCAAGTTTCGTTTTTAATTTTCAGATGTAAAGAAACGCTACAGAACGTCATGGCCAATGCAATAGATACAGTAAGAAATAAAATTGTGGATCTCCTAGAAGTTATGGTTAAAAAGGTGAGTTCCGTGATCACAACATTACTTTTAAAAATCATCAATGGACGCCCACATTAGTTAAGTTATACCCTTTTCAGGTTTGCGTGAGGGGAAATTTCTGTAAACCAACAATAAAGAGCATATAAATTCGATTATCGAAAACTTATTAAAGACTGTCTCTGTTTCAGATGATGCCATCCATCACCCGTTTCTTGGTCGAGGGAGCAGAACTCCTCCATCAAGACTGTTCAAGCATGGACCGCGTTATGCGCTACCTAGAAGCCAACTTGGACACTTTATTCCAACACTTGAACAACGAAAACTTCTCTAGAACACTTGAAATTGTATGGGAACAACTCGGAGAAGTCTTATATGAACTTATACAGGCTAATTTAGAGGTCAGTTGCTGTTTTGTATGATTATTAGATTAGTAGATTTGATTCTTATTTAGCTAACAGCTGTATAATAGCATTGTTTAATACTCCTAACTTTCTAATCAGCTGTAGTTTTTTTATAGTCTTTGTTACTAGACCTGAGCTATCAATATTTGTGTGTACAAGACCGCCATTCAGTACCAGTTGGGCACGATTTCAACCGTTCCGATTGATCTGCGATGTTGCGTCTGCGCAGGTTGTACTACTTTCAGTTCAGTGCCCTCGTGCCTTAAACAAAGCTCATATCTAGTTTCGAGAACTGTAACCTATACATACTTATTTAATCTACTACTTTACCTTCTACTAATTTCAGTTAACAGTTCAAGGAATCCTTAACATCTTTTAAGAACTTACTTACAAACACACCACAGTCATTTTCACTCATACATACTTACGGTTTTTTCACAGGGTTTACACAAAACAAATTAACTCTAACAATACTAATTCATTATTAATTTTGGTTTGTAGAAAGAGAAAATCTCCACCCGTATTCGCTTGTTTAGGCGTAGATATTTTGGAAAGAACAAAGTATCCCCCAACTATATTATGTTCAGGGTAAATAATATTGCATTTGTATCGCACGCTATTGCAATTTTACTATTTAGAAGTGTGCACTACACAAGAATTTTGTTTGATTGACTAAAATTTAGAACTCACTGAAGTATTTAAAAAGAAGGAAACATTTTAGAGTAGGTAGTCAAATCTGCTTCTCAAGAAGAAATATTCCGCTTGATTATTTTTAAAGTGGCAGTTAATTTATTTAGAATTTTATCAGTAATAAATGGCGGTGTAGCAATGTAAAATAGTTGTCATTTGTTCCTGGTTAATTAATTTTATTTGCCGTGACGTTGAAGGCCAAACGTCGTCTAATAAATTACCGCGAAGCCAGATATATAAAGAGCACTCATTACAACATTAAGTACATCCGAAAAACTATTGTTTCAAAACTTTGTTGTTAATTATTGTTTGCGTGTTACCATGGTGCTTGTTTCGTTATTGTCCGACCAGTGTTGGACATAAACAGACTCTGAAAGGTGGTTTACGCAGAATATCGATTCGACGCCATTTCAGTCCGACTCTAGTCAGAAAACCCTGAAGCACTCCTTAGCCAAATCGTAAACAATTATTAACATGAATGTGTCAAAAGTTAAAAAGAGTTTTGTTGTTGTTTTCTTTAGCACCGAAAGGCAAAGATAACTCGCTATATCGACCCGCGCCGCTTGAGCAAATCGGCAGCCGCCAGCCTCGAAGCGGTAAACCATAGTCCTAGCAAGCACCTTGTTTATGTGACTGTCTTATGTTGCTCTTATCCCGAGTTTACACTTATTTATGTACATTGCGGACTCCTAACTACAGAGTCAAATTAAATTAGTTAGCGAAACTCCGCAGACGTGATGGGTATCGATATCTAAACACAATAACAAAAAAAAAAACTGATTTTCTCAACTCACACTTCAAGTAACTACACTAGAAGCGATCGTTGACCCCAAAAAATTACATCAAATTACTTTTTGTTTGGTTTTACCGTGTTTAGGTATCCCCATCACGTCTGCGGAGTTTCGCTAGCTAATTAAATTTGACCTTGTATAAACTGTGGATTGCTAACTATAAACAAACAGATGGCACGACCGAAATGCGTAATGTATATAAAATGTGAAATGACTTTTGGACTTGGCTTCAATGTTTCGTGTATGGTGACTAGAATGTTACACAGTAAGTTGATGATTAAGTCATTAACGGTATATGTTACAGTTCTAAGCTATTTTCTCGTTTATACAATATGTCCCGGAATTAACGCACAACCTCTTAAGGGGTCATTGTATTCATCATTATGAACAACTTTTACTATGGGACCAAACCTGAAATCGAGAAAAAAACATCAGCTGTTCCCTACATTATGTTCGCATAACTCGTCAAAATGTAGGAAACAGCAAATTTTTTTTTTTGCGATTTCAGGTTTGGTCCCATGGTAAAAGTGGTTCATAATGATGAGTACAATGACCCCTTAAGAAGTTGTGCGTTAATTCCGCGACATATATACATGTGTGTTCGCTTCTGAAAGCTTAATTTCCGAAGAATGTGAATACGTCAGTCTTGTTATCCTTCGTCTTGCGTCTTTCGAATTGTAGCAAGTGCGATATTGTCCATCTAATTATTGAATTGAGAATTGAATAAGGAGATGCAATAAAATTATAATTCCAGCTTTAAAAATCTTTGATACAAGTTGAGGTTGTATTCATCGTATTATTGTGTGGGTGTACTACCTATAGGCGCACCTCTGACCAACCCTTTGGGGAATACAGGCGTGAAGTTAAGTTATGTTATTGCATGAGCAGCATGTCTTTTACCTATCATGCGAACATTTCTAAAGCCTCATCCTCAACTTATGCATGAATGGTGATGGTTTGAATATTGTAATTATGACCGCTTTGTATCGTTTAATACCTACTAGCATCGTGGTGATGGGGAATATCTTAAGAGTGTTTTTCTTGACTTGTCTTATTTGGTAAACAAATATGTTGTACTGTTGTATTGATATAATTGAATCGAAGCAGTTTTTGATTAATTCATACCGTATGTAGGTATCATGCATAGTTCAAAACGTTCAGACCTAATTTAAAATGTGTGATTAATGCGAAAACTCATGCTTTCCCTCCGTATTTGTTTACCAAACAAGTCATAAAGAAAAAATACACCGTACAATTTACCACTATATTGGAACAGAAAATACTAATATAACAAAACGTTACAGAAACGCCGGCCACCATCATTCTTCTCGAATCTACACGAATGTGTCAAAATAATGATACGGTCGTTCAGACAAGACAACAAAGACACTTACTCATCGGATACGTTAAAACGTGTGGAGTATTTACTAAAGCTCCATGGCATGGAGACCAGGGAGTTGATACATCAGTTCCATCTAGAAAGGTGGCAGGAACAGCAGACGATACAGGAGCCTAAGATGGGCATGTTGACTGTTAGGGCGCAGTTTATAGAGGATAACTTGAAGATTGAGATTATGAATGCCAGGAATTTGATGCCTGCTGATTCTAATGGTAAGGATTTGTAATTTCATTTGATTTTAGTTCGTGAACTTGAAATTATAAATATTTGATATCGATATATATATTAAATACAATCCTGGGTCGCTGCTAAGGGTTTTTAAAGAGGTACAGAGTAGAACAGTGAGTGAATAATTTGTTCGACACCAAACAACAGAACAGTATTTTAAACTTTCCACGTTTAACGTCCCAGTACCGAGATCCATTTGTGGGTCACGGTACTGGGAACGGGTTAAGTATGATATCAGCCGATTTATTATATAAAAATCTGACTGTGAAAACTATCGATAACTATCCATAGTGTCAATCCCTAGCAACAGGTAGTGAGAAGTCGATAGTGTCAATCCCTAGCATCAGGTGGAATGAAGGCAGCCAGCTCACTTCAAGCTCACTACACCCAAGTTTTAACGGTGTGATTTTACAGAATAGACCGGCAGATTATGACGGGGTAGCACCCAAGCAAAAACAGTAAAGTCAGTCAATAGCAACTAGGTTTAAGCCCGCATTATCTACAATAGGGATAGGATGATGCCTGGGTAAAAAAAAGAAATTCTGTTTAGTCCGTCAGTCAGATAATAAAAAAATATTAGACACGTAGATTTTGCTTTATCATATTAATAAAAAATAACTTAGATAAAACACATCAAAGATGGGGAGTGGGGGCTCGCTATGTCACAACTCAGTACAGCCCGATGCAAACTTTATGGTGGCTCGGAACGTGAGGCGAGTAGCTGCGCAGTAACAAATTCAAGCGTCTGCGGGGGTGAGGGGTGCGGTACTGCGCAGCGAGTAGCGCACTTCAGAGCCGCCATAAAGTTTGACGCGTACTATATAAAATTTAGCAAGACGTGACGTCATGCCCCATTTAAACTCAATGTATCGCCGTGATCTTTAGATTACGTAAAAAAAGAAAAAAATACGTGTTCAATACTTTTTAATAATCTACCTGATGGACAAAAAAAATTTTTAGTCATCATCACTATTCGTTATAATTATTTCAGGTCTTTGCGATTCGTACGTCCGAGTGGCTTTACTTCCAGAGGATTCTTTCGTCACAGTACAGAAGCCAAAGACGCAAACACATAACAAGAATCTATTCCCGCTGTATGATGAAATGTTCCTAATGTAAGTACTTACTAAACTAACGCAGTCTGTTTCCGTTATTGGTTTAGAAACTCAGAACAGTATAATGTCATGGTGAACTTACAACTTTTTTAATGTACCTGTTATGTATTATACATATTTTCATTTAAAGTGACAATTCCAAACTCCGAGTTATTGACAGAGATTGTCCAGGCGATGTCTAGACAAACATATTAGTCTAAAATAACTGCTAGATATTAAATCAGGTTCGAGGTTTACCACCTGTTTGTAAAGCTTATTTTCGAATCAATGAATCTTGTCTTGACTGCCTCGTTGGTCTAGTAAACGCAAGCGTTACTGCTGAGCATGAGGTCCTGGGTACCATTCCGGGTAAGGCAAAGGATTATTGGGTTTTTCCATCTGGAATTTCTCAGTAGCAGCCCGGAGTCTGGATTTGTGCCCGGTTGGGCACAAATCCAGACTCAACCGATGGCAATAGGCTCGCCCCTGTTACATGAGACGTATAAATGTAACTGGCGATATGTGGGTGTACAATAGGTACACCTGCTGCTTGACCCTTCGAGGAATACAGGCGTAATGTTATGTTATGTAAATCTTGTGTCTGACGTGTTTCATTGTTGATGTTTTGTCACCACAGATCAGCTGATCTTGATTTAGCTTCTTGAAACGACTAGCTTATGTTTACTGCACTTTTGCCGATATTTATGATGACAATCATTTTTTTTCAAATTGAGAAATGATGAGCAAGGTTTTAATAATCATACGTTCGAAATGATCTTCGGAAGCGATAGCAGAGTGTAGCAGTGACATTGACGTAAAAAATACCGATACAGCTAATAATGGATTAAGTTCACGGATCAAAATAGAGTGTAGATGCCGTAGGCCAAATAATGCACATTATTTGGCAAAGTGCCGCGTTGTTTATTTTCTCAGAACTGTATTTCTTTAAATAAATTTTCAAATATTTTGTTATTTCTGTCAATGCTATTTCTTGCAGATTCAGGGTAATGTCCTCTAATTTAAAATTATAAACTTGCGTAAATAATTTATAAATTATGCAACTTTTGCGTTAGATCGATTATTAATGCTTTTAAGGTTACATATAAAAACACAAAAAATCAGCATTTGCAGACGAAAATCTTACAAGCGCAAATACCGAAACTGGCCTAGACAAGAAACAACTATCCATGTGCCAAATATAAAATGTTCTGGGCGGAAAGCGATTATCAAACTGTGCCATCAATGTATCTCTCTTGTTTATTATATATACTTTATTTTAAAGCCGAATATTCTCCTACTGTAGGACAAAGGCCTCTTCTCATACAGAGAAAGCACGAGCATTAACCTTTTAACCGCTCGACTTCATATCAGTTGACGTGCCCCCAGCGCCCGGCACAGTGAATCGAAAAATTTACATAATATAAATATATTTTCGATAAAATACAGCGTAATAAAACACGAGCTGTGATATTTGGTCGTAAATATACGACCCAGGCGAAATGGACACGAAAATATTTGTCGGATTAATCTGGCGTAAGCGGTTAAAGGGTTCACCACGATTGCTCGAGACAGGTTGGCGATTTCAGACGAAGACCCTGTTACTTAAATATTCAATTCCTACAATCATCCATCCACTTTCTTTATCTTCCAGCCCCTTAACACCAGAACAGCGAGGCATACCCGACGGGTTGATCCACCTAGTAATTAAAGACAAGGACATGTTCAGCGTTAGCAACACGTTCGTGGGCGAGGCGTACCTACACTTCAGCGAGGTGCCCGACACGCCCGCGCCTATCTCCAGCCTCCCGCAGCAGTTATTACCGCTGTCCAGACCCACCAGTATAGGTCAGAACAGCATTTAAATAGTTCTATTTGTAATAGGTATCAATAGTCTCCTGCCCTCATCTCAATTTATTTGCGGTTGGCGCAGCTAAATTGTATTTTTTTTCTATTTATTATTTATTTTTCTTCCATACAACTCTGACAGCTGTTATATTAGTAGTATAGCATTAGGAGGTGAAAACTAAAGAAGCTATGTATGGACTGTGTGAAAGATGATGCGGCTAGAAAGAGGGTGATCCTAGTCATATCATCTTTCACACAATTCATCCATCGCTTCTTTGGTCTTCACCTCATTTACTTAGTAAATTGTGTCTCATGTAACCAGTACATAGACGTCGTCTATGACGTCAATGGAACAGTGGCGACATCTACACTCTGCCCTACGTTGTGTGGCTACGTAGTACTTATTTAGCTGTACAGGTGTCGCTACAAATTATTTATATCGATTGCCATGATTTAAAATTAGTTCACGATTTATTTTTTATATCCTAACGATTGTTCGAGCTCAATATGTATCCATGGTGGCTAAGTAGAAAATGCTACATTCTAACTACATTTTAAACGATAATAACATTTTTCTGCAGACGGTGAAGCTATCAAAGCGTTAGAAACCCGACAAGGCGACAGACAAGCAAGAGACTTCATCAAGAAACAGAGAGCTAAGTTCCCTGGCACAAAGCAGTTCTTTTCACTCGGTTGAGAATGAATACTACTTCTTAGTACTTCTGATTAAATAAAGGATATAAGTATCTGAGCTGTAAAATAGCAGGTGGTCTGGCTATCAATTTTGTTCAATTGAACTATTTTGTAATGCAATTTTGTACTGAAGATATGACTTGAAGCAAGGTTTGAATTAATTTAATCATTTTATACTTTAAGACCGGTTTTGTTTATTGCGATTATCAAATCATTACATTACCTACTTAGTTTATTTAGATCATGATTCAACTCGCGATCGTATGCATAATTATTCTGCATATTGTATGCACATTGCAAAGTGTATGAAATCATCGATATTTATGCAAAACGTGGCAGTCTTGATATGCCAGAAGTTGAGATTCCAACTACAAAGTATGTGAATGATGCTTGCTATATACATCTCAGTTATATTCCTAGACTGTATATAAATTGCTTGTTTTTATAACGCAAATTAGAAGCTCTAGACTGTGGTATGGTGCTCTTATACTAAAACCCGGTTACTGAAAGAAAAACAAAACAAAAAGTACGCTGTCAACCAACGCACGTTACCTGACGTTACCCATGCTAATGGGTGACCGAATTATCAAGAGTCAATCAAATTACACTGCAACAAGGATGTTTTGGCGCTCGAATGACGTCGACAGGGGGCACTGTTGGTGAACATTTTTTGTGAAATGTTTTGAAAAAGCAAGAAGATGGCGTTAGTTCCGATTGCGGCCACGCGCCAAAAGATCCTTGGACAGTTTACTTGACACGTGATTTGACAACAGATTAAATTCATTATTCTTTCAGAAACAGGGGTCGATTAGAGCATTAACTTGTTATATTAAATATCTGAATTAGTCTGAAATATTTCTGGTTTTATTCATGAAACTAAGGAAAGAATTGTACTGTGTGGTTCCACAGATGTGTATTTCGAATGTTAGCGTAATACTCCTACTTTTGCGGCAAATTTTTTAGGATGTGATGAGTGCCTATGGTTCAACCTGCCATTATATAATACTTTAGAACGTATGTGCTCGTATGTCTATGTATGTAGGTATGTATTTATGGTAAATGTAGTTTTATAACTATTATACGCGTTGATAAGTGTCAGTTTTACTACTTAAAAGAGTGCTTAAACGTTGGTCGCTTCATTTGATAGCCGTAGAAATATAATTTCGTGTGTGGGAGCTATTAAAGATTGTCTATAATAAGTTGACCTTTTCCACATTTTATTTTTTCCAAAGTAAGCTTATTTAAAACTTTTACGTCAATTTATAGTAGACAATCTAAAGTATAAGTTAGTATAATATTTTTTTTTTAAATAAGTACTAGGTATTTACATTACGTTGTAAAAACGAAACGCGTTGTAATAGGGAAAAATGCATTGCAGTTAAGACCACGTTTGAATTTTGAAACTGTTATTGAATTCACGGGTGTTGACTGCTTAAAATGTAGGTAAAAGCATAAAAAAAATGTAGGCAAAATCAATAAATGGATTTTAATAGTGTGTATCGGGTGCTTAGCTACTAGAATATGATTAAAAATTGTTTTGTGAGCCTAGTCTACAAATAAATTTTTATTTGTAGACTAGGCTCACAAAACAATTTACTTAATTTTGATTTGGATTTTGATGTTAAATTATTTAATTTAACATCAAAATCCAAATCAAAATTAAGTACCTACCTATCTATGAAAGTGTATGATACGCAGAATCGTGACACTTTAATAGCGCGTGTGTGTAGCCCTTAATGTTCGTGAGTCACGGAATTTGAATCTCGAGGGTCTACAGCACCACGTAGGGACAATAAATTATCATTATCATACATTTTCCTAGTGGTAGACATTCTACCATTATTTAGATCTCGTCTCATCAACATTATAATGGTATCTTAGTTTTTATACGTGAACAGTAATTTATTGTTTCTACAGATTATGTAAAATTATTTCGAATGCATAATTTAATTATAAATTAGGCCATATGTATGGATAATGTAAAGTTCGGCACTTAATTACGTAAGATTCTAATTAGTTGTCCTAATAACTATTCAGAATCTCTTAATTTAATTCGTTCTGCTTTGTGCACAATGACCAAAGTTTGCGAACACTTGATGTACGTTTGAAAATAATTATTTTATAAATAAAATGTGCTATATAGATAGACACCTACGAATAAACGATTGGTTGTTGTGCATCAAGTGAATACGAGTGATTTTCCTTTGTTTATAAAGTAGTAATCAAGTACATCTGAAGTTTCTATAGGTACTTTTTATACTGTTGAATAATATTGTATACAAGTATATAGATGTGTAGAAATTTTGTAGATGTTGTATTCTGTGATAAAGAGAAGTGCCTTATTTTTTAATTGAGTCTATATTTATTCATCTTAAATCGTACCTATATTATTTTGTTCAGGAGTAAGTAATACTGCAACCCATTTCGTTTTAACTGATAGTCATAAGTATTTGTTTATTTTTATTATTGCTGAGGTATATTTGAGGCATAAGATAAAGAACTATTCCTGTATGTCTGTCTATATTTATTTGGAAATAAATTGTTCAAAAATTAACTAGATACTTTTAATTCCAACCCCCAGTCAAAGCACAAAGTAGAACAATTAAAGCCTTCGAGTTTGATTTAATAAACTCTTTTCTTAAATTGAAAGAACACCCGGAGGCCCGTAATTGCCTTGTAATACCTACTAAAAAGCGTTGTGTAAACGTGAGCGAAGCACTAAACTCGTAAGTATGATAAAGCAAAGCAGGAATGTATAGCTAATGCGAGATGTTTACGGCAAATTAATTACACAAGACGCCAGTAGATGCTGCTCTCAAAGGTACGGTGTTATTGCTTCATGCATATAAAGTAATAACTGCTACAATCTCCGTGTACTATATCACTGGAGTCCATGGGAACGTACGGCACGGTAATTTAATTTTCGTAATTTAGTTAGGTAGGTCCAAGTGCGAGAAATAGGTCAATCCGACTCGGCTGGGCAGCGTTCGGGAAGCTGCGTAATATCTTCTCGTCCCACATACCGCAGTGTCTCAAGACGAACGACTTTGACCAGTGCTTGTTGCCAGTGATGACCTACGCCACTGAAACGTGGTCGCTCACAATGAGCATTATTAGAGAAGGCCAGTCACCCAAAGGGCAACGGAGAGGGCTATGGAGGGCTTAGAGTTTCCTTACGTAATCGAATCAGAAATGAAGAGATCCGTAGGAGGACCAAGGTAACCGACATAGTCCGAAGAATTGCAGGGGCATATTGCTTGAAGAACAGATGCCCGATGGCGCCGAAAGTGGCAACCGCGTACCGGAAGATGTAGCGTTGGAAGGCCTCCCACAAGGTGAACCGATGGTCTGGTGAAGGCCGCAGGAATCCGCTGGATGCGGAAAGCACAGAACCGGTCGAAGTGGCGGTACTGGGGGGAGGCCTACGCCCAGCAGTGGACGTCTTTCGACTGAAATGTTGATGATGAGATGAATTTTCGTAATATTTTTCAATTACGGGTTTGTTTCATGTCTAATGGTCTTACGCTGTGTTTGATTTTCAGCGAAGATACATTTATTAGTTTGCATTAATGCAAAGAATTGCATTAAAACAATTACATACAACAACATAGCGTCTTTTGTCAGAGGAGAACCTCTGACAAAAGACGCTATGTCTTCATTTTCTTGGCTGTAATGTAGGTACAAACATGCGGTACAAATGACTGGTGTAAATTACCTGGCATGAACCTACGGATACGGATAAATGAATCTCAAAATGATTAAGTAGCAATTTTATGCATGTCAATCTACCAGACACCATATAAATGTTATATATGTTTAAGTACCTAGATTACATATCAGTCCATTACCGCAAGACCATCAGAATACTTTACCTTCGTCATTTAAATCTGTAAACGTGTCATTCAAAATTAAAATCAAATTAATTAAAATGTCACATAACAAAGGGCCAATCGGTCGTGACGGGCGGCGGTGGACACGCGGCCTCGAATGAAACATCTCGCCGGACGGCGGCGCCTTTCAAGTTCCTCCCCTCGCTTTGATCACGCCGCGCCGACAATCCGCTCGACTACTTATCGGTTCAGATTTATTGTGATTCGGAGGCTGTGGGCCGCGGGGAGTCGCGCTCCGCTACTGCTCTACTCGCCCATTCGTACTTCGCTTACAATGCTTATTCATGTGGGTAATATCATAAACAAAAGTGTTGCTATTGTTTATATTCGCCTCGAAGCACCACATAAATCTGTTTATATCAAAAACTTGCAATTACTTCCTTATTGTCTATAAGTCTTGGAATTTATTAGGGCTCATGAAAATGGTAATTTCTATGCCTAAACCGTTTGGTGCTTTTGAAGGAATTCCTTTAAACACCATCAATAAGTTCTTACCTACATTCTACAAAATCGAGTTACCTACCTATTTCAAAACTAGTTTTAAGATATACCAGTTATATGGTTTAGTGCAAATTTAAGTTATTTTAAGATAAATTAAAAAGAAGTTTATAAACTTGTTTTCAAACTAATTGTTGGTTGAGTTTGTAAAATTTCAAATAATTAAGTAAATGATCTATCCATAAACTAACAAATCTATAATCATAATAATGCTACATAATACTATCTATACACCTATTACTGTGTAGGCAATATTTGTACGCCTTGCAAGGCAGCACATAGAGATACAATATTTTATATTTTATAACATCACGTACTAAAACATTATACCTATGTGTCACATAATTATAAATAAATTTCAAATTTTAAATCATACTGAGATTATCAATTTGTCAAGTCTATAAAACTGCCGCAACTGCTACGCTGCTGCTGCATAACTGCTGTTTGAACTGACGGGCTGGCTTGGTGTTTGTGGAGGCTATGTTGGGGGGGGGGGGGGGGTATGTCCTGATATGGTGCTGATAATTACCGCAAGGAAGATAATGATCCGATAACAGTGCTATCAGCCGTCGGACCCAACATTGTGACGGTTTATGAGGGTGATTCAAGTTTAATAATGACGAGGAACTTAACGTTCCTACCTTGCAGCTGCGCATCTGCCTCGTTTACTTCGCGACTTGCGGAGCCTCTTTCAGCATAAATAGGTTGTATACATTGATGTGGTATTTCGAACACTGAATCGCGCTTTCAAAATCAATGCGTACCTATTCCCCAAAATTTGGAATAAGGTGACCTTTTATTCACGGAAAGACAATCACATCAAGTTGCCTTCAGTTTTTTAAACGCTGTCAGATATCATGACGACTATTACCTACGATTGGTAATGAAAATGATACGATTTGTACAACACGGCTACATATCAAGCTATATCTCCAGTATAAACTGACCTCGCATTGTATAGGATTTCCATACAATGAGAGGTCAGCTTATACTGAATATGTATAGCTTGATATGTAGCCGTGTGTACATTCTAAGAACTGGGCAAGTTTAAGACTTTTTGAACTCTTATGTACTTACCTACTATTCTATTAGTAAGTAAGGCTAAACAAATATCAATAGTTGTAGTTAAAGTCAGTTCAAACTTAAGATGCAGGTAAGTGCCAACGGACTTGAGTGCACAGCTTGCTTGTTCTGTGCTGAGCTCATGCAACGCGTCGTACCTCCATCCAGTAATAGCAATAATAGCACTCGCCCATCAAGGAGCGCTGTCCCGAATCAGACGAATTCTTAATTTATTACAAATAAAACAAAAGGTATTTTAATAAAACACATCTACTAAAAGATAAATAATTAAATTATCATTGAAATGGTGAAGGTTTCATAAAAATACGCTTGATAGTTTTTGCGTTATTCTCAGTTTTTTATCCGCGTAATATAAACATAATTTAAAGTATTCACTTATTAAGTTGTTAAGAAA
The DNA here is from genome assembly GCA_947568875.1 of Fissipunctia ypsillon. Taxonomy (NCBI): domain Eukaryota; kingdom Metazoa; phylum Arthropoda; class Insecta; order Lepidoptera; family Noctuidae; genus Fissipunctia; species Fissipunctia ypsillon. The sequence goes on from OX387643.1 coordinate 11,685,899, forward strand.
ATTCTCTAATTTAAAATACCTATATTTTTCACAATCATTAACACTACTCGTTTAGATGTAATATTCAGTTTAAAATAATTAAATGTCGGTTATTGTCGCCTTAACAGCTAATGTGTGGGCGTTAGCCGAGCGCACTAAATCTGTGCTAGTTATTAAGTACTAACATAGGTTAAGTTTGTTACTAACACAATGGACCTTCTGTAGTCTGAATAAATACATAAATGATAATAATAATAATCAAATTTTGTAAATTGTCGATGTTTTCTAACTTATACACATTGTCGCATTAGGAATTGATAGGTTTAAATCCGGTTTATGACACCTTACTTGTTTTTTTGAAATCATCAAATTATAAATAATATAGGTGAACATTAATATTATTTTCTACAAGCTGTACCCCGCGACTTCGTTGGCGTGGAAGATACACAATATACTAAAATATCAGCCACATTTTAATAAAACTCCCTCGTCCACCGACCCGTCGCATTACATCACCCGCCCGCGCTATTCGTTCACAATTTCATGGGTTTTAATATATTTGCGTGGAACATTTTTTTTTTGTAAATAAAATAGCTTAAGTTACTCCTTATAACATCAACTACCTGCCACTGAAAGTTTCGTCAAAATCGGTCCAGCCGTTTCGGAGATTAGCCGGAACAAATAAACAGATAGACAAAAATCCAGCCTTTTCAGGAAAAACATCGTAAGCGCCAAAAATCACAAAAATATTTTTTCTTCGTAACCTCTTAATTAGGCAGTTTTACATCTTGTCGCGATTACTGTTAAATTTTATTTTAAATTTACACGACGTTATTGTTGTAAGAAATTATCATCGTAAATGGCAACATCGTTAATTAGGAAAGAAAATCCTCTTTCCTGTAAATAGTCCAAATTGTCGCTTACGATGTTCTTCCTGAAAAGGCTCAAAATTATAAATTTTTATTATTATAAGTAGGTACCGTATATACTTTCATATCCTTTTAGTAAAAATCTGTTATTTTGACATTACAAACAGACACTTCAATTTTATTTATTTGTATAGATATATCAGTTAAAATGGTTCTGTTAGAATCTATAATGTGAAGAAAATCATAAAACTGTTATGATTACTGAACCCAATATAAAGTGGTTTTGTAAAAACAGGAAAAAACCTCTCAAAAAGCAGTTAAAAACTATATTACAGCAATATATCTGTCACCAGTCAGGAATGTAACCCCGGAAACAGAATCCCAGAGGCGTAGACTTAGAGATGTAACCGTTGACCTTTGACACAGTTCACCTACGATTATAGCTAGGTAATTTATTTTGTGGTCACTCTCGACGATTATCCTAACGTGATGGGCGGCAAATCATTTACAACACAACTTCAATCCGACCCGGGGATCAAACTCAAGATTTCACAGCGATAAAAGAAATACATCGCTTTATACTCCTCGATGTGATTCCGTCGGGAAGTGTACCGATCTTTGGCGTCATTGAGAATGAGTACCACATTTTTTTTTTGCCTCCATCAGTGCAAACCCCGGCAGCGACCGGTGGCTCCTGTAAAAAGTCCACCATTATTACTACGTTCGCGAGGTGACTAGCGGTTTATTATTTGATGCTACCAACTTGTACCTATTGTACCTATGACAGGCAGGCAACCTACCCATAGCATCTACGTATAACTAGCGTAGTTCGTGTATTTATCTAAAGTCTGAGTTGGACGTAGGTACTAAACTTAGTTATTTATAACTTGGATCGCGAACTTCTAAGAGTTTATACTGGAACATAAAACGAGCTAAATGTGACTGATGTTGTTGTATTATAAAATTAATGTGGCGCAATTTACCGCCTGCGAGATCCCGACATTTTGCCAAAACATAGTTTGAAATATGTTTTCACGATAGAGAAACCATAACAAATTACTGAAACAACCTCAAATACAGACTAAAATATTTAGGTAGTTTATAAACACTGTTTTTGCTTAGAGAAATAACATGCTAAATATATTTGGCGATAAGTCATAGATCAGAGTTGTTTTAAACTGATAGCTAGTTTTAGAGCAAGTACTCTTGCTCTAAAACTACTTTATACATTTATCAGCTTAGACTAAATACCTAGTAACTTAGTTCATAGAACCATTTTCTCAGACGGGAAGCCCATCATCATGGATAGTATCAGAATGCAATCCGTTTGCTATCACCGAAAAAATAAATTATGGTGAGTTTCATGTGCCTTTTGTCCTTTTCTTGTCTTTTTTCCTCGATCTACAGTTTTCCCGGCGGGAAAACGCTTTACTAAGTATGGTGCGCATGATCCACCACCTTGCTGACTTGCTAGCAGATTATTTTTCCATGGCTATCGTCTTGTGCTCTTTGCGAGAGAAGAAGATGTTTTTCCAAATATCTCTTCAGCTGTAAGTAACCATAAATTTCAGTCAATGCAAAATCCATTTGGATTGTAGACCATAAAGAACCAGACGCTACTGAAACACCTTTTTTCCCGTGGGGAAATCCTCATGGATACCCTCGGTCTGGGAAGAACGGAGGGTTATGTCGGACTCCTACCGACTAAAACCCCAGTACAATGAGTAGTATTGTTCCTTCCAGTACAATGAGTCGGGGGCCCGGGAGATACTTGTACATTCACTGCACCCCCGACTGGTATCAGCCCGTCATGCCTAGCGGGCCCCATCATTATGTGCGGCCAATCACATGACCCTACGTCCTCCCATTAAGCCGCGCATTTAATAGGTACTGCGTGCAACCTCTATGAGCCTGACTGCTCATGCGACGACACAGTCCAAATTTCGTCGCCCGCAGACCCCTCCTTATGGTGGCCGGAGATCATTAAGCGCCCTTCGATGCCCGGCTGCTCTTCTGATGCGGGTGGAATGAGATGTACCTACGCTCTCTCTCTCTCCGCCGCCTCCTTTGCATGCATCAGCTCCTCGAAAAAAGAGGCAACAGCATCCCATGCGTTCTCGCTTCCGATCATGGACTGAACCACGGCAGTGTCGCGACGAGGGCACAGTGCCGTTGGGCCCAAGCGGAGCACTCCTCCAGCGTATGTTGCGCCATGTCCTCGGGGCAGTCCACACAGTGATGACAAACGGGCGTCCGCTCCCGACCTATGCGACGCAGGTACTTCCCGAAACATCCGTGTCCAGTAAGCACCTGCGTAAGCTGGAAGCTTAGGGCGCCATGCTCCCTCTCCAACCATTCCTCCATAACAGGCCTTACCGCGACTATTGTAGCGAGCCCCCACCTGGGTTGTGCAAGTCGCTCCCTCCATTCAGCCACTAGGAGCTGACGGAGCTCGGTCCTTCGTGCCTCGAATTCCCGGGGAACCGGACGCTGACCACGCGCTAGCTCCACCTTCCGCCAACGATATCGTTGGCGTCCGGACGCTAGGATTTTTGCGTCCAGATCCCAGGACATTGATCCGGCCACGAGAGTTGCTGTCTCGTAGGAGATCGTACGGTGTCCCATTATCACCCTCAGAGACCTTCGCAATATTGCGACGTAGCGGGCCGTCAGGGTAATTCTTCTTAGTATACAGTTCGGCGGGAAATGAACGCATTATCTACGTGTAGTTAGTCGGAATACAAAGCAGCTCGTGTCCACTCAAAAAACAAAGTTTTATCATCATCCGCCATTTCGGAGCGGCGAGATCGAGTAGCACACATCTTTATGGTTAATATATTCTTACATAACTTTGCTTATATTGAAGTTAGGCGAGTGATCCCTATTTAAGAGTAAGTACCAAAGTCTCTTTAGTAATGAATATGCTAGTTAATTAAGTTAATTGCGGCTGACATCGACTCATCGAATATTATACTGTCTAATTCAAATAATTTGCTGACCATAGTGTAGCTCTACCAATATTATAGCTAACTCTATGAAGACGATTCTTAATTCATTCTCTGGCTCGATCTTTTCATGGGTACTGCCTTGAATGCGGTCCTTGCAAAATGCTACTGATATTGGATATTGGTAATAAGGTAAAGGGTGCCTTGCGAATATTATTATGTTGTCTAAGAATAATTTCCTCTCACAAAAATAAAACGACCAGTCACTTTACAAAGTATCTTCATTATCCTAGAGTTACTTGCGTTTGTTGCATGACCAGCTGCAGTTTGTTTATTCAAAGTAGATTCAAGTGGCTCGGAAAAACACTAGAATAATATTTTCATTTATCTGTGTACTTTTCCTTTATGATGCAGCTCTAATAGTTGTGTCCTTGTGTTGGAGACTGTCGACTTCATAAAATTATTGGCATCGTTAAGAGATTTGCATTTCCCGTTCTTAAGAGAAAATCTACCTACCTACGCGTGAAAGACTCGTAGCGTTCCTACCTAATATTCAAAATTACAACATAAATAGATGCAATATCAGTCTCTCAACTCAGAGGTCTTTCATTTTCCCTTCTTTCATATTGTGTTGATTTATTGATTTGGTTTTCTTTGTTATTACAGTTTGATTCCCTCTGTGTGTGTGGCTTGGCACGCACATGTAGTTATTGCGTCGCATCCTCGTTGTGAGGACTAAAGGGTTTTTTTTATAATATATGTCTGTACGCTGGTTTGACAGTTATTCTGTAGATTATCTACGGACAGACTATGCTGAAGGAAGATTTGTATGGCCGAGATAATTATGTCCTGCTTTTTCTGTGTTTGTATCTAATCGTTCAGCTATTTGCATGTGTTTCTATGTAATCTAGATGCTGATGACAGAGCAATAGTGGGATAGTAGTATCTAAAACTCTATCGCCTATTATTCCAGATCTACTTAAATATTTTAATTAAAGGTATTTTTGCTTACCTAGGTATTTAAGCAGATCCACGAAATAACAAGAGAGCTATTTAATTATTAAATATAAATAAATTCATTTATTTCAGGTAAGAAACACCCATTGCCAAAACATTATCAATCAAATAAAAATAAAAATTAGATCAAATTAAATTAAATCAAATGAAATCAAATTAAATACAATCAAATCACAATAAATAAAATCATAATAAATCAAATTAAATTAAGTCAAAATTAAAAATAATCAAATACACTCATTATTAAAACCTTCTCTCCGGCACTGGTACAGCAACATGTCTGCTGGAACAGTGCCGGATGAAGGGGCAGTCCAGTCTTCCCGCAATCATCGCCAGTACAATGTTGGGGCTAACCCTTACCCTGCGCACCAAGGACGCGGCGCGCTTGCGCATGGTCGCGTGAAAGCAATCGGTGCGCGCCTCTGCGAACATACCTGAGGCGCTGCAGTATCTGGGCAGCCCCATCACCGCCCTGAACGCGTTATTGTACTGGACGCGGATGGCGCTGTAACTTCTATTAGAGTAATGAGCCCACAGACTGCAAGAATACAGCGATGTACAGTACGCTCTAAAGAGCGTAGCCTTAACCTCCCTAGAGCACCGCGCAAATCTGCGGGCGATCATGTTCGCTCTAACAGACAACGCCCTCCGCTCCCGTTCTATGTCTGCGTGATCCTCGAGGCCTACAGTCAAAACATGCCCCAAGTATGTGAACTGGTCGACCCTTTCCAAAGGAATTCCATTCAGTCTGACCGGAGGTATCCTTCCCGGACATTTTGCACTGACGGTCTCGAAGATCATACACTGGCTCTTCTTTACATTATACAATAAACCGTGACCACAAACATATTCCTCGCATATCCGTAACAGCTTCCTCAAGCCGCAGACCGAAGCGCTCATCAGCACCTGTCATCAGCATAACTTAGATTATTGACACATGTACCGTCAATGTGACAGCCAACATGCCGACTGCTGAGCGCCACGATCAATCCGTTAATATACAGATTAAACAGGGTAGGAGATGTTAAGCCACCCTGCCTGACTCCGCATTCGAGCTGATACGTATCCGACATTGCCCCCGCCCACCTAACACTATTAGACTGGTGCGTATACCAGTACTGGAACATGCTGATGAGTTCCGGTGGCAAATCTATGCTCCTCAACTTGTCCCACAGCAGGTCATATACTACAAGGTCGAAAGCCCTGGACAAATCAAGGAAGCACGCATACACGGGTGTTTTACGGTCTGTGTAGTATTTGACGGTGTGCTTAAGACACAGTATAGCACTTTCAGTGGACAGCCCGGGACGAAACCCGAACTGGTTATCGTGCAGTGTTGCCGATCTACTTAACTGTGCGTTAAGCAAACCGTCAAACACTTTAGCAGTTACAGTGGCAAGAGAAATAGGCCTGTAGTTACTCTTATCAGTAAGGTCACCAGTTTTATTCTTCACTACAGGCACTACCACTGTTTTCATGAAGTCGGCTGGCAGGTAGGAATGAATTGGCTTTGGCTTTGTCACTCGACTGTTTCTGCAATAAGTAAAAAATAATATAAAAGGAGAGTAGGTAGAGAAGTTCTATATTAGTGTCCAACCGAAACACGATTTTCAGCTGAAAGCGAAAACGTAACCGAGCATTCGGCTCCTCTTCTAGTTAACCGAAACTGTTAGTTAATTAAATGACATTCTTTTCTGAAATCTGTCGTTTTTCGTGAATTTATTAGAAATAATTTGTTTAAGGGTTGTTTTTGCAATTATCAGATGTCTTTAATCCAATGAAAAAAGAATACTTTTGCTAGATTTCGTGTGAGAAACTGTAAAAATTTCAAAATGACGATTGAAGATTCCTAACTTAAATAAGAGCTATGATATTAGATATGCTACTGTTAGCTTTTGCGATAGCGATTTAGTAATTTTTCAGATGCTCGATTCAACTAGAGTTGAATTGCTAATGGTAAAATTAGAATCTTACCATTAGCAATCAGCGATTTAATTGCTTTTCGGAAGCTCGATACACCTAGTTATAATTCTCCGCCAAACAATTCAGCATCGTTAGAAAACGCAATTTTTAAACCGTACTCAAACGGAACGAGTCGTCAAAATGCGATGCAGCGTCGAAGTAATCGCTGAAACGTGTGATTTTGCTATAGTGACCGAACGCACAGTCGCTAAGATGCATCTGCTGTTGCCCTTGGAGCTTGTATCAATATTCCACAAAGCGAATAAATCCCTACTCACTGATACTAAAAGCAGCATGTCTGCTAAGAACCTAAATGACTTCTATTTATAAATATGTAAACACTTACTTTTTTGGGTTTTGTGCAAAAAGGGTGAGAACGGGTCCCCATTATTAAATCAACGCTGTTTGTCTATCTGTGAGTCGTTCGTATTTTCTATCAAAACTTACTTCTCACGAGCGCCATACGCTAGTTTCGGTCGGGCCGAACGAGCGCCATACGCTAGTTTCGGTCGGGCCGAACGAGCGCCATACGCTAGTTTCGGTCGGGCCGAACGAGCGCCATACGCTAGTTTCGGTCGGGCCGAACGAGCGCCATACGCTAGTTTCGGTCGGGCCGAACGAGCGCCATACGCTAGTTTCGGTCGGGCCGAACGAGCGCCATACGCTAGTTTCGGTCGGGCCGAACGAGCGCCATACGCTAGTTTCGGTCGGGCCGAACGAGCGCCATACGCTAGTTTCGGTCGGGCCGAACGAGCGCCATACGCTAGTTTCGGTCGGGCCGAACGAGCGCCATACGCTAGTTTCGGTCGGGCCGAACGAGCGCCATACGCTAGTTTCGGTCGGGCCGAAGATTTGGCAACTAAACTTAATTTATTCTTGGCCGAAACTGGCCGAAACCGAACTTTCGGCTGGTCACTACTTTGTATAAAGCATTTTACATTTTTTAAAACATCTTTTATTGCTTAAAGCTTGTAATGATTAAATAATAAGCAATATAAAGAGAACGCGGAACGAAAAAATATTATGTTCATTGTTATGGAAAATGGGCTGTATAATGGTCTTTTATATTAAAGCTCTTTTAAAGACGCCGTCCCACTAAGTCTTTAATGGGATTGAATAATAACCTATAAAGATTTGGAATGGTCTAACTAAATGGTGTATTCTTTCCGCCCTGTTTTTGAGCGGCAGCGCGTTATGCTTTAGATACCCGATTTACTATCCGGGATAGCTAGATTGTTGTATTGGGAGTCGATAAAATAAGCTTAAATGGGTTCGGCTCGTATATCAGAGTCGGCATCATAAAGGTGGGTACCAACTGTCAAATGGCTCATTGTGGCGGCTTGGCTTTATGATGGCATTTTTACAGGCAGGTACTCGCTTTGAACGTCTGCCATGCCGCCCGCCAATTATATTCTACTTAACTCGGTGTCTACGTCCAGTTTATACACTTCGGACAATTTGCTTTGAAATAACACCTGCGGCCCATACATATGTCAAATCATACGATAAAATCTTTATTGACTTGAAAACTCGGTTCTTTACGTTAAATAAATTATTTTACGACTCCTTGTTAAAAAGTGGTCGTAAAAATTTAAGGGATTTCTAAATCATTGTCACTCTACAAAAAACTCTTTAAGTTAAAGTTCCATTAAACGAAAGTTAGCTTGAAAATAATCGTTAATAAGATGGTTTGAATATAATATTAAATTACAAGATTGGTAGAGACGAGAAGTTAACTCATAGATTATGTACAAGTTACCTTTTTGACATGGAATTAACGATTTTATGGTTCTGCCGAGCAGGTAGGACCAAAAGCTATGGATTACGTCTACGGATTGACTAATCGAGTCTGCCACTTTTCTACGTTTGCTAAATAGGCAACCTTTGCAATAACAACCTTTGTTTGTCGTCAGTGGAGCGTAGTTTTGGTACTTATATAGTTTGATTACCGAACTATGGTCTCTGTTTTGTTTTGTTTGTACTAAATCCGCAGTTAGCCAACGATAGTAGCTCTAATGAGGCGACTTTCCAGCTTCAGCGGTGCTTTGTTTGGTAACTTCGAGTTTTGCACAGTTCCCACTGAATTATTGTTCTTTGTTTTTTGTGAAACTTCGTTTATTAGCAATTCATTATTTTATATTTTTGCTGCCTCGTTGGTCTCGTGGTCACAAGCGCTACTGCTGAGCATGAGGTCCTGGGTCTGATACCCAGGTCGGGCAGTGTTATTGGGTTTTTCTGTCTGAAATTTCTCAGTAGCAGCCCGGAGTCTGGATTTGTACCCGGTTGATGGGAATAGGCTCGCCCCCTATTACATGGGACTTAATTATAGCTGGCGAAATCTGGGTGTACTATAGGTATTACACCTCTGCCCAATCCTTCGGGGAAATAAGGCGTGATGTTATGTGTTATTTTTTATTGTTGCTACAGGTTACATTATTATTCAGTCACCCATCGCGTAGATCTACTAATTTATGTCCTCCTCCCCTTATTCTACTTTATTAGGGGTCGTGAGCATATCTGCTTCCATAAATGTCTATCAAGCATCAGTGGTCACCCCTTTTTAATCTCGTCTAATCATTTTTCGCACTTTCGCATCCATCGTTTCTTGGGTCTTTCTCTACTCTAGCCGTCCAACTATTCTCAAAGAACTTTCCTCACTATATGTCCCTCATTCAGTCATTCCTCCGCATCACATGTCGATACCATTGATCACCTATTTCTACAAAGCTTCTCGGTCACTGGCGCCACTTTTAGACTCTTACTTAGTTGAGTATGTAAGAGTGTCTCTAATTTTATGTCTTCACGTAACACCAGAACCACACATCCTTCCTATCATTCTCATCTCAGATATTACATTTTTATTTACCTTTCCCTGCTCTATTCAAGACAAGAGCACTTGCACTAGCTAGTTTCATAGATTTCCCGAACTCCTCTTTTGGTAGTTCCCAAATAGTTTCTGTGACCTAATGACCTTAATGTTTCAGCAGACCACAAGAAGCGCATCATCTGGCGCTATAGCTTCAAAAGAAAAAAGACCACCGAATAACCAGAATGTACCTATATTCGGTTTTGGCTCTGCTGGTTTTCAAGCCAATATTATCCAGTATCTACTGCCATTTCTCCGATCACCTCTGAACCGCCCATTTTCACCAATAAAATCAATATGTCGTCGGCAAACAGCAAGTACCATGGCGTCCATGGCAACCCTTCCTGTATGCCCGACGTCAGATCATCCATTAACAACAGGTGCTCATCTTGTTGATAATGAGAGCACTGAGGTACCTCTTGGTAAGGAAAGGAATTAAAGTTGGCTTGATGCAAGCCTAATTGTTATTCGTAATTTAGTTAAATAGATATTTGTCGGCAGAATCGGCGTTAGTTACCTTTGAGTATGTCTGGTTCGTAAAACTTGTAAAATTTAATAAGGTGTAAAATTATGCCTATAAAGAACATAATATGGCTAATCTGTGAAAGAGGAGGCGGTATGCGCGTCGCGGGCGCAGACCGGAGGGCGGTCGTTTTGTTCGGTACCGATGCCGTTGACAGGTGGAGGGTGCGCAGGGCCCGCGGGGGGCGCGGCGCCCGCGCAGCTCGCGTGGCCCTCTCGCCTGAGTCACGCGCGCCTCGTAATGCTTGCATAATAATAATGACGGATGCCGATCGCGCGGCGGCTCCTTTGATCTGCGGCACGTTTGATCTCGCCGCCGGAGCCGGTCCCGCCGCCCCTGCCACACAAACGAGCCGCCCGCTCGCCTACTCGGTCGGGCGGCGCAGCGGCGAGCGCTGGCCCTTCGCCCTCGCTCTAAATAGAGGCTTTATTTTGTAAACAGCGGGAGCGCTACCGTGCGCGCGCGTGGTCGGGCCGCGCAGTGGTGCGCCTGCGCCCGCCAGTATGGGGTGTGCTCCGGCCCGCTGTCTGCGTCCGCGCTCTGACCACCACCGCCAGGAGCGATGACGCGCCTGTGCGGCTCGCTCCGCCGCTACGACCACTGGATTGTTTGGACACTCTGTGTACGCATTGCTTTATTATTTTGTGACATGTGTTTTTCACGCCGGTCTCAGATAACAGTGAGAGTAAATAGTGACGATCTCTTAATGAGGCCGAAGTTTACACGTTTGTGGCTCTGCCTTAGACCTTTAGGAATCAATATTGAGATTTAGAGATGATTTATATTTAGGTAGATGTGTTTTTTGTGAAAAGCTGGTTATTTTTTTGGTGCAAGTAGTTGGCAGAGAATGCAATTTATTAGTCTTGGATAAGCACCACGTGAATTGAAAATAACTTTATTTTTTCACTTATGAATGGCCTGCTCTTGACCACGATCTCGCCTGATGGAAAGCGATGGATGACGTCTTTTCACTTATTTTGAGATTTTTCCAAACCGTTTTCAGTGAATCATTTCCTAGGTAATCCTGGTGTTTAACACAAATATTTTCCAACTGATTCCAAATATTTTCTAACCTGCTGCGTTTCATTAGCAAAAAATTCCAATTTCCAACTCAATTCAATTCAACAACTCAACTCAACTCTATTTCACATTCCAACTTTATATGTTTAACATCATGGAAATTCATAGAAATTATAGAAACTATTGGAACACTATGTAATTTATAAATTCGGAAGAATTATTCGCTTGGAAAAGAAAACGTTATCTTGATTAACATCGGTGTGACGGTGTATATCAACTCATTAGTTGTTTAGTTTTGAATATTGTCATAAGTTTACAAAATGAAAAGTTCTGTTCGTAATTTTATGGCTTCTGCCTTCATTAGACATCTTTCCCAAAGAGTATTTTTTGCGGGTTTGTATACTGACGCAGCGTCAGATCTCTGTAGCTCTACCATGAGTTTACACAGACAAAACTCGCTAGCGTCTCCGTAACTGATATGTATGACATATTGTACAGCGCCCCTAGCGGTCACAAAAAGAATTAAAGTTCTTACCATGAGCACTATAGATTTCGATAGGTAAGAAACCTAACGTAATCTATTCGACAGTCACTAACGTTTTTCAGCTGTCACCGTACAAAACGGCACCATGAGTCACTAATTCGACAGACGCTATCGAAAAATACGCTTGCGATAGTAGTTACGTAGCTCACTAGCGTTTTGAGGTGTGAAACATATGTTTGCATTATAATTATATACGTTTTTCAGTCTATTAAAGTCAAAATAAAGCCTGAAAGAACTTGTTTAGCATGGAATATGTTAGTGGCCGCTGAATTTGAAGACCAACAACGTAAATAACGTGAATTTCAAGCCAAAATGAGAATTAATGTTGGATACCAATTGGAAAATATACCTAAGTGAAAGAAACTCGCTAAAGAAGCATTTGAAGATTTGTGCATATTATTGAATAATGTTGCATTTTATTACCTACGACACTTGAGCTTAGCTAATTTATTACACTTTTAAAGTTTCAAGTGGCTTGGCTTATCTAAGACAAAAACGCCGCGAACCACACAACGTAAACAAAATTACAAATTGAATAGACGACATGGGAGCCTCTCTTTTTATTACTGAGAAAGAAAGAAACAAAACATAAGGAGTGAAGTTAGGTAGACGACACGATCTATCGAGCTTACGCGAGCGCCTGCGTATGACTCCGTAAATCTCATGGTGCAAGCATTATCGAAATCTATTCGATCGACGTCAATACGCTAGCGACTTTAACGCTAGCGAGTAGGTTTTCGATAACAACTCATGGTAGACGTACTGATCTTGATTGAGTTTCTGTTGTTAATTTAGTGCTGTTGTCTCATCTTACTCGATTCGGTGCCTATCATCGTAGTTACTCTGTGATGCTCTTATAAGCTGTTTCTTTGCTGTTGCTAACCAAGTATGTTCGTATATAATAGAATTGTTATTTCGGCTAATGTAATAGATACCTTTCGTGGAAGCATTATTATTTATTTCATACATTGGAATCTGTGCTTGTATTCAAATCTTTGTCAAGGAACCTACTCCTCTCCTCTGAATCAGTAGACACTGTAGACAGGTTTACTTTGTAATCTGTCCTAGTATGTGGTTATCTATACAAATTAATAAAATTGAAGTGTCTGTTTGTAATGTCAAAATAACAACTTTTTTACTAAATGCATAAGAAAGTATAAACGGTACTTATAACAAAAAAGCAATTTTTAACAATCTTGTCTGTCTGTCTGTTTGTTCCGGCTAATCTCCGAAAAGGCTGGACCGATTTTGACGGAACTTTCACTGGCAGATAGCTGATGTTACGGCGGGTAACTTATGCTACTTTTATTTTAGAAAAATAATTAGGGTTCCGCACAAAAAAATTAAAACATCACGCCATGACCCTTAGGAGCCGAAGAAAAAGAAAAAAATCAGAAAGAACAGTGAGGGAAAACGAAGTAATAGCGCGGGCGATTCAATGCGACGGGTCGGGGGACGACCGGAGGAGGGAGTTTTATTAAAATGTGGCTGTTATTTTAGTATATTGTGTATATACATATAATAATATTGAGGTTAGGTAAGTGCGTGATTTACGTGTAACTGAAGTAGGTACCTATTAGCTAAGTAGCTGCTAAGGCAGTTTTGAAATGAGAAATTGATCTATTAAATATACGAGAGTCTATTAGTAGCTACACTGCATTCATATATGTATTTACCTGGTCTACAGTAAAATCATAAGCTAGCAAAACTAGATCTCCGAGAAATATGAATATTTTGAATGGGATCCGGCCATTTGCACTATAACTTATGTACAAATGTGCAATAATCTGTGTTGATATTGGCAACTAAACTGGTTAAAGAGGAAATTGAGTGCGATAAGAATGATTAAAAGGAAATGATTTTATGAATTCATCTGAATTTTCATTCATAATTTTTAAGACCGCTTGGAATAACTAGCCTTCGCTAACTACAATCTTTTATTCTGTTTTAACTCTTTGGTGTCGACCGTCGTCCGACCGATCGTCGAGCCCATTAGCCGGCACTCCGGTAGTAGCTGCTATAAGCTTTTCTTTCTCATGAGGTTTATATTGAATCCAGGTCTGGTCCCACTTGTACAATTCCTTCGTGTCAATTGTAATAATTACTCGTAATATACTTACCTATCTATGGTTCCAATAAATTCCTAATTGGCGAACTGTGGATGGTTAGTAAATAAGTCCTTATGTTGTCTTGGGAAGTTTGCTAGATGGTACGTTGATTGATAAACAAAGAAAGAAAATACAACGTTTATTTGGACACAGTTCGTGATCGTAATAAGGTATATAGAAATCCATCGTATTGGTTTATCCTTCGTAAACCTAGTGATTAGGTTGAGTCGAGTTGAACTTTCTTTTATTTCTTATGGCATATTATTTTGATTATGAAAAACTTGGTATCGGATTCAGAAGTTCAGAACACCGACTAAAAGCACTGCTTCAATTTGGTTTGTACTCCTGAAAAGACAATAAGTTGAAAAATAGTCTTCGTGACTGGCTCGGCAACCAATTTCTTAAATTATTTTGGTAACCTACATGGACGTAATTTTATATTGGATTGGTTGACAATGCTAAGTGATTAGAACCGGCAGGGCCGGATTAGCCACGTAGCAGTTGTAGCAAATGCTACAGACCTAGCAATTTGGGGGCCCCGCGCTTGGATGTACTTGAAAGCAAGTCTTGTTACCTATACTACCCGTAGGTCCAATGGAATATTATGTTTGAATGTTCAAAAGAAATGTAACTGTACATCTTCGAGCTCGCCTCGCTCGCTCTTGCGTCTCCTAATTTCTCTTTATTCTTCTGTTTTCCTGTATAAGTCGTATAAAGCAACTCCCATTTCTGTATGAATTGTCAAAAGAACCTCGAAGAGGCTGGGTGCTAACAATGTTTGAGCTTGCTTCGCTCGCTCTCGCTTCTTTTTCCTTAGGTCTTTAATCATTTACCGTAACCTAACCTATCCAAGATGCTAACATTCAAGACAAATCCCAATTTCTACCACAGGGAGCCCATTGGTAGAATTTGCTACAGGCCCCGCGCTGGCTTAATCCGGCACTGAGAACTGGCTGTTACTTTGAGATTATAATATCATTTTCGGAAAATATATCTTGTCTAGAGATATCAAGTTGGCAAACACATACAGATTTTAAATGGTAGGACGGCACTACATGCACCGGAAGCATAGGGCACGTATCTAGGCGAATTAACTTTATTCATTTACTTGATGAGACTGCCTTGGTGGTCTTGCAGTCGTTAAAGATTATTATGGGCTGGCTCAGTGACGGGGTATCGGGTAAGGGTTCTTAATTTTGTGCTTGTTAAATCGCAATAGGATTACTTGAGCAAGGTCCGCTGCTGGCAATCATTTTCTCTGTCCTTATGTTTCCAAGCCAGCGTGGTTTGGAACGTACTAGCTGTGCCCGCGGCTTTGCTCACGTGACTTTGTATTCTTTTAACTTCACAAATCAATGGAAACTTAATTTATAGAATATATACTAGTGATCCGCCGAGAAACGTCGAGATTTCTTTATTAGGTACTTATATGCAAGCTTAATATTAATGTGTTAAACACACAAACCTTTCGGAATAAATTCTCTCGGAAAAACCGCATCAAAATGCGTTGCGTAGTTTAGAATAGCAACGCGGTCACACGGCAGACACGAAAAGCGTTTTTAAATCTATCTATCTATGTCTATATTCATCGGGGAACATATGTACATAAAAAAAGATTCCGACGAACTGAGAACCTCCTCCTTTTTTTGAAGTCGGTTAAAAATTAATGTGTGATATGTATGTTCCCTATGGACTCCAAAACGGCTGGAGCGATTTCGTTGAAATTTTCAGGAAATCTTCAGGTTAGCCCAGCGGGTGATCTTGTGAAGTTTGGTAGCGTGCGAAGCCGGGGCGGGTCGCTAGTTTATAATATGTATAGATAATAGACGATATTAATGTTAGAACATATGATAATAATATTAATTCTTAATTTAAGTAATAATAATTTAAGTAATAATGTGATATGCAGGTGATACTTTGTGGAGCGTGCGAGAGCTCGGCGCCGCCGGACAGTCTGCGGCTCGTGTGGCTCTCCAACACTTCGCTCACCTGCAACGATGGATCTCCTGCCGGGTACGACATTGCTTACATCATATCATATCATCCTACTGCAGAGGCTGAACAGTATGGGTATACGGGGAGACCTGCTGAGATGGTTCTCCTCTTACCTGGAAAATCGATCTCAAGCAGTAGCTCTTCATAATTACCTCTTTGGTTGGATTTCTGTCCCTAGAGGCTTTCCCCAAGGATCTTTACTGGGGCCCTTATTGTTCACGATCTATGTAAACGACATCGACTCGTGTTTGAAGTCTTCGAACTTGCTTTGCTTTGCCGACGACATGAAAATCTATGCCGCTATATCATCAACATGTCTGCACTTCAGGCTGATCTTCGAAGACTTGAAGATTACTGTCTAGCAAGTAGGCTGGGTCTTAATCCCTCGAAATGCTCGGTCGTAACGTACTCTCGAAAACGGTCTGTCTTAACCACTTCTTACACACTGAACGGTCAGGTACTACTTCGGTGCAATTCTATTCGTGATTTAGGGGTTTTTCATTATTCTAAACTTATTTTTGAGTCTCACGTGGATGCCATAGTGGCCAAGGCATCTAAATCGTTGGGTTTCACCATGCGACTGTCAAAGTCTTTCACTAAAGCAAAAACCCTTAAAATCTTATATAGCACTTTTGTGAGGAGTAGCTTGGAATATGCGTGTGAAATTTGGAACCCCGGTTACAATAACTATGTCGATAGAATAGAGGGTATCCAAAGAAGGTTTATCAAGTATTTGTGCTTTCATCAGAGGATCCCGTATCATTCAGTGAACTACCACATTCTGTGTAGAAAATTTCATTTACTTTGATGTCTCTGATTGCATTCTACTGTTTAAAATTTTAAACAATGAAATTGATAGCCCCGATCTCTTATCGAAAATTAACTTTAAACGTTCCGTCTAAAACACGGTTCAATCCACCATTACGGGTGCCGTTTAGCTCAACAAACTATAGGCAAAACTCATGTATTGTGCGTGCAAGCAGAACCTTCAACAACCAGCGTAAGCAGCACGATATTGACCCCTTTACCACCAGTGTGGTCACAGTCAGAAGACACCTAAGGCTTGGTTTTTATTCTAAAAATAACATTAAATTAAACTGTACATAAGTTATAATTAATTGATCTTCATCTATTTCATTGTATTTAGTGTTGCCTTATTTATGCGATTATCTGTTATATTCTATACAACATAGACTATACCTATAGAGGTACGTATCTATTATGTAAAGATGTGTATTTGGTTTTTGAACTGTTTTCTTTTTAAAATATGTATGTGTTCGCTTAATTTTTTTTTTCCGTCTCTAAACGTGAGGACTTATTATTGGCTCACTGTTTACTATTCTTTTACTATCTTGTTTTAATGTAGCTGTTAGTCCTCCATAATTGTTAAATAAATAAATAAATATCAGTAATGAAGTGTGAAGGTGTTCGTAGAGCCAACTTCCTTGTAAAGTGGAGGGTAGCATTACTTGACCGTCAGACCACAGTTAGATCAAAACTGGAAAGCAGGGTTAACCAAATGCCCAGATGTCTGGTTTGTTGAGTTACCTTTATTTTATTCCCTTTGGAGCCACCGTAACTTGGACTGTCTATACAACTTAATACGAACCAAATATTTTAGCATATCAGCAAATTATCGGTTTTTAATGATTTCAGGTACTATTTCCGGCGTGGTACGAACAATGATCACTGGGTGGTGTACCTCGAGGGCGGCGGGTACTGCTGGGACCCGGCTTCGTGCAGCGCGCGCTGGCGCCGCCGGCCTGCTCTCATGTCCTCCACGCGCTGGCCGCACACACGACGCGCGCCCGCCTTGCTCTCCGCGGACCCCGCCGCCAACCCGCTGTGGCACGCCTCCAACCACGTGCTCCTGCCCTACTGCTCCAGCGACATGTGGGCCGGCACCAGGAACACTCGTCATCCAGGTGCCGGATTTGTGTTCGCCGGCCGCCTCATCGTGCGAGCTGTCCTCTCCGATCTGTTCCGCTATGGACTCACTGGTCGAATGCTGCTCGTGGGCTCTAGCGCTGGCGGCGCCGGCGTCATGTTGCATGCGGACGCCGCGAGACGAGCGCTGCGCTCGAAAGGTGTCCGTGTTGCCGCCATCGCCGATTCCGGCTGGTTCTTGGATCGTCCTACACGAACGCGACGCGCGCCTGCCGCCACAGTTGCCAGACTCGGCCACACTCTCTGGCGCGGCAGGCCACCGACGTCGTGTGTCCGCGAGCACACCGCCGAGCCGTGGCTCTGCTACTTCGGCTACCGACTCTACCCACACATTCGCACGCCTCTATTCATCTTCCAATACTTATTTGATTCAGCACAGCTAGCTGCAGAGGGCGTGCGCGCTCCTCGGACCAGGTCGCAGTGGGACGCTGTCCACCAGACGGGTGCAGCATTGCTGTCAAGTTTGGGTCCAGTTCGCGCCGCCTTTGCTCCCGCATGTCTTGCACACGGGGCGCTCGCGCGTCCTGAATGGCAAGCTATAAACGTTTCGGGCATAACATTGCCGCGTGCTATTGCGTGCTGGGAACAGAGGCTCGGTGGTGGCAAGAGAAGGGCACGCGGAGGATGCGCGCCGCGGCGGCTAGTGGAGCGGTGCACGTGGCCGCAGTGTAATAGCTCGTGCCCGCGGCTTCGCGATCCGCGCACGGGCGAGGAGGTGGCGCTGGCGGCGCTGCTGCAGAGCTTTGGGCTGGACGTGCGCGGTGCGGCGGCGGCCATGGGGCTGGACGCGCGCGCGCTGTCGCGCATGAGTCGTGCCGAGCTGCTGCCGCTGCTGGCACCCCACATGTGACGCAGTTTATACGAACTTTTTAAGTGCTTTCTGGCACTGTGAATCTACCTCGATTTTGTTGCACAAGTACAAGTAATATTACGTATAGATGTTAGATATTATTTATTGTTCGTCGAACTCAATGTATTTCTAAGTAAAGGGCTGGAACTCTTTAGTTTTGGTTTTTTTGCCATCTCACAGTTGGGTACTAAATAGATAAGATAAGAACTAAAACTCAAGATGTCTTTGGCACACCTGTATTTTATATACAAATTAATACCGATCCTTTTAAAGGACCGACAGACTAGTTTGGGTCTATCTACAAATATAATATCTACAAATATCTCACTACTTGTCAACTGGGTGCTCTAGTTATGGCAGTGGTGAGGCGGATATTCACGATCAGCAGGTAACTAGATAAATTGATTGGGTAAGTATAGCCGGCGCGGCGGTTGCAAGCGGTTCCGGCCGTGCGGGAGCCACGGAGCGCGGCGGCCCGGGGCGCCGCGCAGGGGCCAGGGTGCGCCGCGGCCCGGGGCGCCGGCGCGCTGGCGCCGTATGTTCACGTGGAGACCTCCGCTTCGAAAGCGTTTATGGCGACGTCATAAACGAGAGGCACGCTCTTCGCTGATCATTATAGATAAATCGACGACATCGTTTCCTAAGAAGAAGTCGGTGGATATGATGTTGGCTCGAGTCCGCCAGCGTGTCGCGAGGCGCGCGGTCACGTTGCGGTTGACGTCGTCAGCGTTCTCTCGCAGCGAGCCGCGCAGGAAGAGGATGTCGAGCACGGTGGGCGTGGTCTGCGCCATCGCAGAGAACATCGGCGAGCGCGCCGTCGGCTGCGGCGACGACGCGATCGCGCCGTCTAAGTACTGGAACAGCTCCGTCGCACTGTTCGTGTTGGCCCACAAGTGCGGGAGGATGGGCCACAGCCACGAGTTTTCTGCAAATACATAGGTATGTTTTATGAGAATAGTAATAAAACATATTGGTTACAAACTGGCAAAGTAACTTTATCAGGGAACAAGCTTATCACAGTTTAATTATCTAACAATTATAATTTAATATCGGACGTCATTTATTGCGCGGATAATTAAATTAAAATGACAGTGATTGTTTTTCTGTTTAATTATGTAGACAGATAAGTTTCATTAAAATGATAAGAGAAATATTATTATAATGAACGAGATAATAATTATGTTTTTTATTTTGCCCAGAAGTAATTTATAAAGTTATTTCTGCATGAACAGGAAACAATTAAATGTTTCGTATAGGTATAAATTATATTTATCTGCATTAGTTGTAAGCTATCTGCATCCAAGAATCTCCTTAATCCTCATTCTTAGAAGACGATGGTGATGAAGAAGCATTAGATAGGACAATAGCATACTCACGAGAAACTATCGAGTTATCGACATAGCTGAAAAGCAAACGCTTGTCGGCGTTGATCAGCGTCTGTAGAGTGGGTCCCTTGGTTCCCCCGCCAGTGCCGAACTCATCGGCAGGTGCCAAGTGGGGGGCCAGTTCTCGCTGCACTATCTCTAGGAGCCCTGCATGCACGGCCCAGATTGGCGACCCGTCCGGTTGGTAGAATCCAACGGGGAAATGGTGGGCGTCCAGGAATACAACCTGACATCGAGACGAGATTGAATTTAGTTTGTGTCATTTCAGGAGCACACAAAATACCTATTGGGTTGTAAAATACGTACCCACCATTATAAAATTATTTCAGGAATTAATGTGTCGTTAGTAATCGATTTTTTCTTTTAAGTACTTCCTAAGCAACAGCTTTTTTGTAAAGCAGACTTAGTTTGAAACTTAATTATAATGTAAGGGTGTGGGCACGAAACCAGCGGCGAGGAGCAGAGGCCGAGCTACAAGTCAATCGGATTTGTGACAAGCATAACTTTATCTCTACTTTACCTCTTTAGTGGCGTCAAGAAACGCTCTTATTTCTCTTAGAAGCGGAACCAATGGACGGACTCGAATTAAATTATGATTCAGCCAATATCTGAAAACATATGAAAACAAAATTAATTTAGAAGACATATTTTTGCTGCATTAGACAAGACATGCCGTTTTTCTTTCATTTGACGGAATACATGTGCAATAACTTGGTAACGAAGCAGTCATGCGAGACCATTGCTCGCCTGACCGTCCAATATTTATTTGGTATTTGGAACAAAAGGCCACATTATCCGCTTAACTTCTGTTACATCACTTCCAAGCAACCGCGTACTACTTACGTGCTCGAATTGGCATATTAAGGCGTGAAGAATGTTTTTGACAATGCCGTGACACTTGTGACTGTTGCACGAATGAACGACTTGCAAGGTTAAGCAACGACTCGATGACTCGGTCAAGTGTTGAATGAGTGGCAGTTCTCAACCCATCTAGGACACTCCTGTCATTGAAGAGCACTCTGGTCGCGGGTCCCGGTTGTATGGCATAAATACACGGAGTGACTGTCGCGGACAGACTGAGTCCTAAAACCTCTCAAGTGATTCAACTATAGGCGACCCTCAGACCGAGTACTGAATAAATATTGGTATTATTTGTGTAGGTCAGAGCCCAGAGGCTAGCATAACAAATTTATGAAAAAAGAAGTCTTCAAGTTTCTGTTAGGCATGAAAATCAAAGACGCAGATGTACCTGTCTTCCACATTCTGATAGAACTCGTAGTAAGCGATCCTGAAGTCGAAGTATCTAATGCCGTGCACGAGCTGGCCCCAGACGGAGCGATCCTGGCACAGGATGAAGCTGTCCCGCGATACGGAACTGACTTCTGTGTTGAATTTCCACGCTCCTGCATTATGCGCACCCGCTATTGCTAGATCACCGATACGCAGGTTGTTGATCTTTGACCTGAAGTTTGAAAGATATTAAAATTAGATTCCGTTGGGGAGTTTGTTACACGACTTCTTCTTCCAAGCTAAAGCACTACTAAGTGGTAAAGGGTGACTTTCTTATGTAATCTTGACTTATAAAAAGTGTTGATTTTCAGCCTAATTTGAATAAATGACTTTTGCTTTTGATTTTTTCAGTCCTATTTTTTAAATCATCAACATGCACTTTGGGTAAACAACGCGTTTGATGTAGACGACGACGTTGCAAAGGCGACATAATTAACTGGTGAAATGTAGTCGTGCACTAAGGATGTATCATGCTCATTTTCTGTTTTAGATAAAACTAGTTGCTGCCCGCGGCTTCACTCGCGTGGACCCTAATTCTTTTTATAAAATACATGTAGCCTCAGTCAGTCCTTATAAAATCAGCTGTAAAAGTCCTGTCAAAATCGGTTCAACCGTTTAGAAAAAAATGTAAAAATATTTTTTTTTGTTATTAAGTACTACTAAACAAACTAGTATCTACTAACTACTAAGAAGTACGAAAGAAGTAAGAGCGTTTGTATGCATTTAATAAGAAGCTGTTATTTTGACATTACAAACAGACATTTCAAATAGATAAGCATGACTGCGTTCGTGCTTCAAAGATTTCTGCCACGACTTTTAAAGAGTAATTAAGGCGAAAGCTTCAGGTAGCCCGCGAAATTAAAATTTTCTTACGTTTTTTGCAATTTGCAGGTCAGTATTTAGGTTGTATGTTGATTAAAATATAATTCGCGACCGTAAAATATATGTATCTACAGAATTATAATCATTAAAGTCATCAATGTAACTCTCTAAGACCAAGTAATCCTATTGAATGACTATTTCATGAATTCGTAACATTTGAGGATTATACTAACTTAAGGAGTTGTATTACTGATTCTAATGAATATAATTCTGTTAGTACATATTTGTTACGGTCGCAAATCATACTTTAATTAACTTACACCCAGACATTGAGCTGAAAATTGCAAAAATTGTAAGAAAAATTGAATTTCGCGGGCTACCTTTGCGCTTCCCCCTTAAAACGGAATATTTATATTTTTTATAATAAACCAGCTCACCCTACGTCTTCCATCCAAGTGGGTTGTATTTTTAAACAGTTGTAAGCTTGTATTTCTCCGGTATTTCCAGCTGCCACCCATGGCCAGAGGCACTGGGGTCCTTTTGTACCTACGCCAGCTTCCCAGCCTGCGGGAAGGGTCCCTCTACCCAGGGACATGTTGGTTATCACATGGCCTTCAACCGACGTCATCATGAACACTGATAGAGCGTTATTCCATGACTGTGGTCTCTCGTCAAATAGACCAATCTGTGAACAGGAAATTGGTGAATGTTTTAGAATTAGAACAACAAGAAAAAAATGGCGACTGTAAAATTATGGTTATTGATGTTATCGATCAGGGGCGTAGCCTTCATACAACCCGATTCTTATCGGCTTCCCTTCGGAACAACCACTCTTCTTAGTGTCTACTATTGCCAAATAATACGTGACACCTGTGTTTATAACTGTGTATCACATCACATTACATTACATATAATATCTAATACCAGTTTAATACATCATAAGATTAAAAACCTACAGTTTTTTGTCTGAGTTTATGAGGACTGAACAATTTTTTCTTTGGCTTCCCTCTAATGATGATTGTAGCTGCGCCACTGTTACTGATCAGTAATTTATTGTATTACTGCCAATAACGACATTATTTTAACAATAGGAATTATATACAGGATTTCAATAAAGAGATCATTTTGATTGTCCATTTCATTCCCTGGCTAAAACATGATACATGGCCGTTGATTTCCTGTCTTTACATTCACACGCAATGATATGTGAATATGATCATTTATCGGTAGGTGACATGTAAGCGAATACACGTCCACTATTATTACGATATATTACATAACGCCTAGTATTTGTAGGACCAAGTGAATGATGCCGTGAATAAAAATTGATCGTCAACGGACGGAGCGTCACGTCCGTGTCGTTCTCATACTTTGTTACGTAAAATATGATTTGTAGCCTAGATTTTGTATTGGGTTTCTATTTTAAGATTACTTTTATGGCTAACTTTAGCAACGAAGTTGGACAAAATAGCAATTCATCGTAGATCGTAGCATGGTTTTGAGTATCTTATTATATTGGGTGTAAAAAGACACTCAACGAAGCCGAAAGTTACATGTTCTTCCCATCATTGCGATTTTTTTTTTGTTCCGGACCATACCTGGGAACCTTCTAGTTACGGAAATATTGAATGTCAAAGTTCCAAATTTATTACTTACGTTTTTTTATGAAAGCTGTTATAAATGTTATAACTGTACTTTTAATATCGGCACGACCCCTATACTGT
Source organism: Fissipunctia ypsillon (assembly GCA_947568875.1). Lineage (NCBI taxonomy): Eukaryota > Metazoa > Arthropoda > Insecta > Lepidoptera > Noctuidae > Fissipunctia > Fissipunctia ypsillon. Next base: position 11,709,745 of record OX387643.1, read on the forward strand.
TGTATGCAACCGTAAGCACTACGTTTTGCGCGTTACATTGCGTGTTACCATAAAAAGTGCTTTTCACACCAAAAAAGAAAGTCGTTTCCCAACAATAATTTTTGCCCTATGTTACTTAGTTCGATGGGCAGTATGCGTAGTTAACGGGTATGTGATGTGTCTTTTTACCCTGTATAAGAGAAGAATTAAGCCCGTCCATGGATTAATGCAGGGATAGTATTCTATTGCAACAAATTAGCTTTTCACTGTAACCGAACTGCATAATAAGGTCATTAAACGCAACATTCTCGCATCAACAGGACAAAGCAATGGAGAATGAAGTCAGTGTTATGACTAACTCAGGCTCACGGCTTTATTAGTATCAATTTACGGCGACAGATTTGTTATTTATTGTGTAAAGGAGTAGCTACCAAACAAAGGGTTGGAACTGGACCCAACACATCTGTTCAGACACTTTAAACTCTCAACTTTTGAGTTGAATGTCGTCATTTACAAGTTTATTTAGATGAATCAGTAGCTACTTGTTTTGGCGATGGAAAAATTGAATGCCTTGTTCATCTCGATACGTCACGCTTCACAGTTAAAAAACTGCTTAGCGTGATGATTACTATTATGTATCAAAAACGGAGGTTGATATCGCTGAGTTTTTGGTCACATTGGTATGTGATCAAAAATTAATGGAAAAGTCGTTCCAAAATGGTCTATAAAAATCATTCGTTTAGTTAGAACACCCATAAGCTATCCTCTGGTCTCATCATTGATGACCTGCTAGCGTTAAATATAATGCTAATGTTAACATTAATTGAAGCGCTGTTTTAATAACTAACGACGCAGCCGACGAACTTGCCAGGAGGGGGTCGAGCATGGCACCAGTGGGGCCTGAACCCATCACGCCACTCCCCTTCGGGTAAATACGCACTCTGGTAAGGAAACGCGCCAGTGAAAAACACCACAAGCAATGGTTGGAGCAGGGTGAGTGTAGGCAGGCCAAGGAAGCAGTCCATGCAATTGATGGTCGCCTCACGAAGCAGCTTCGCCGACTAAATAAACAGCAGCTGCGTATAGTGACAGCAGCTATAACTGGCCACGGGTCATTTAATAAACACCTCTTTGTCATAGGAGTCACAGACAGTCCGCTGTGCAGGGCCTGCATGGAGGACCACGAGACAGCAGCTCATGTGCTACTAAACTGCCCAGTGCTCGTCACATACAGGGCAAAGTACTTCGGTAACCCAGGTACCCTACGTGAGATTGTCAGTAACACCAAGGCGTTGCTGGCCTTCCTTGAGGAGCTGGGGTGGATCGAATAATCGATGTTCCCACCCATTACGCAAAATACGCGCATTGACTTGGAGTTGCGGACACCAGCCCGTATTACCTATTTGTTTAAATACAATTTTGTTTTATGCACTAATAAACTCTATGCATATTCTGATCACCAATACGACAGCGTTTTTTCAAGTTTAAGACCAAACATTGTCGAGAGCCGGAGATCATACTATTCGTACGTACTCTGCTTACTCATAATTACATGCCGCTTACTTGTCTTGGTACACTGAAACACCCATTGAAGTCCCAGTTAAGTTCCAGTGCATCCTGCAGGGTGATGGACGTTCCTAGCCGGATCTCCGGCGAGTGAACTGTCAGCCATACTCTGCCACAATGTGACTTCTCCAGTATCTGATTTTCTGGTGCTGGAATCAGAAACATTGGAATCTCAAATGGCTGTATCAAACTGCGAGGTAATTGCGTAACACACTGACAAAGGCAATACTGCTTCTATATTTTTCCAATTAAACAATATTCATTGCGTCGTCTTCGTTGTCGAGCAGACGAATTTTTCAAACATATGAAGCAATGGATTAGCAATTTCTTCAAAATCCTTTGAAATGTGATTGAAAGTGTGTTACGTAATTAGGGTGCTAGTTAGTTATGCACTTAGTTGTTATATTATAATTTACAATAATCATGTAACCCTTACGTACCTAATTGCACAATCGGTTTCTATTGTACAATAAAATTACTTATAATAAAGCAAGTTAAATGCAGTATAAATGTTGAGCATTTCGGAAGCGATAAATCTGGTCCAAATGTGTATTTACAATGTGATTTTAACTTATCTCGACATATCATAATTTGAATCTACATATATTAATAATATTATCTAATACTGTGAAAGTATGGATGCAATAATGGCGTTTGCAATTATGCCAAATTGGCTGGGTTGATTAAGCTAGAATTTTCTATCGATGAAATGTATGTTAGTTAGGATAATAAGGAAAGCAATAGAGTCAAATGAGGATGAGATGCAGGCTTGGCTTGTTTTCCAGAACCAGTTATCTAATGACGTAAAGGAATAATTTTTTTTTGTATGTGTACACATTTATGTTGGTACTCAGTAAAATTCTATCTTATTTTGGAGCTTAGTGTTGGTTTTCACTACGGTTTTTTGCATTTTACAATGCGTGCCACCAGCCACCAGAAGTGTGGTCCTTTGGAACCGAACACTATACGTACATACACGTTTAAGAGTCCGTATGATCCGGTTCGGTTTTACGACCGGTACGACAACTGGCGACGCCTTGTGCGGTACTAGTGAAACTGAAAACGGTACATTAATATTAAAGAGATGCATACGAAGTACTAGATTGTATCCTGCGTAGAAGAATGATGATGTGCCTGTAATTAGATTAAAGAAAGATGATAATAGAACAGTAATAATGGATGGATGAGATAATGCAGGTATCTAAAGATAATTAATGATCAGAATCGACTGCGTAGCTTGCAAGATACCCGAGTGTTTTTTTTGTGTGCCTATAGTGTGTCCCATTGCTGGGAAAAGGCCTCCCCTTTTTCCATCGAAACCCCCTGTCTTGTGCGATCTCTGGCCATCATGGCCCTGCAAGCCTTATCAGATCGTCACACCACCTTCGCCGTTTTCTGTCTCGACGGCGATGTCCTCCCTCAGGCGTCCAGTGAGAGACGATCTCTCTCAACTCTCCGGGAGCATTAATACCACGTGTCCGGCCCACTCCCACTTCAGCCGGGCTGTTTGTTCTCCACCATCCACTACTTCTGTTATAGAGCGCAAGGTGATGTTTCTAACTCGGTCCGTACGCTTGATACTTATTATGCTGCGCTCCATTGCCCGTTGGCAAATCTTGGGCTTGGACTTGTGTTGTTCAGTAAGTGACCAATTTTGTGCACCATACTTTAGGACGGGCAGGATGCACATGTCGGTAATTTTTCTTTAAAGTGTTATTTAAGGGCCCAGTAGGACTTCCAAGCATTTTGGACCCGTCTTTCGACTTCCTGGTCTTGTCTATTGTTGGAAGACACTATCTGGCCAAGTATGTATAGGTACTCATCGACATATTACAACACAGGTCCATCTACCTCGACCCTACGTTTGTGCCATCACCTGTGTGGGTCATGACCTGTTTTTAGGGTTCCGTAGTCAACAAGTAACCCATAGTTTCGCTATATTCGTCCGTCTGTTCGTCTGTCCGTCTGCAGCATAGCTCAGAGACTCTTAGTAATAGAAAGCTATAATTTGGCATGGATATACATATTGATCACGCCGACAGTGGTAAAATAAAATCATAAAAAAAAAATTTAGGGTACCTTCTGTAGGTACACGTAAGTGAGTATATTTTTTTTCTCGTCTACCCCATGGTGTGGGGTGTTGTTGGAAAGGTGTTTTAAAAATATTGTGGGTTTGTGAAAAAAAAATCGATTAAGGGGTCCGTTTCTGAAATATTAAGTTTTAAAGTACTAATTTTTGTTAGAGTCAAGTGACAGCTAAAGCTGGCATGGGGGGCCAACTAACCGTAAAACTAACCGTTTACGGTTAGTTTTGCATATGTGAAAATATTCACGAAAGTAGTATATACAACGAAGTTAAAAGGAAAACTATCATAACTAAGTATGCTTTACAAGTTAACAAGTAATAGTCGGCCAACTTAAATTGCTAGTTGGAATCTATGAGAGAACATGTTTTTCAACTACAATGTTAAGTTTGTTCTTGGGATAAATGCATCCCAACTACGGAACCCTTCATTGTGCGTGGTTCGACACCCACTTAGCCGGTTTCTAGAATATGTTCTTTGAAAGTCCAAGCTCAAGACTTGCTGTGGTCAGATTTTGGAGCATTTCATCAAGTTCTGAAGGTGATGTGGAGAATAATACAATATCGTCAGCAAAGCGGAGGTTCGTTAGCTGGTGGCCGCTAACTTTTATGTCTCGTGACTTCCACTGCAACTTAGGTGAGAGTGGATCGCCTTATTGAACACCTTTTGTTATGTTCAACGTATGTGTTAAGTTATGTTATGTTTGTTGTTTAACTTGATGTTCGCTGAGCTACTTCGATGTATGGTGTCAATGAGGTCAATATAGGTGTGCGTAACGTTTTCGGACTCCAAGGCATTAATAACTGACTGATGGTCTATGCTGTCGAATGCCTTGGCTTGGTCCACAAAGGCCAGGTTCAGCGGTTTGTTAATTTCGTTGTATTTTTCTATTACATAATTGATGGTATGGAGATGATGGGTTGTGGAGAAATGGGGACGAAATCCAACTTGTTCGGAAGGTTGGTGAAGGTCTAGCGTCGAAGCGACACGGTTCTGAGTGATAATGACCGTAAAACATTTTGGTTTTACGTAAATCCGGAATTCAATTTAACTTTCAGTGTTTTATCCTTGACGCTGCAAAGCTGTTGACCTTAGACACTGAAACCGATATATGTCAATCAACACTCACAAATCAAGTATCCAACACGGAAAACAATGAAAATTTTATCAGTATGTAGCGTGAGTTCCAGCAAACGTTAAGTAGTACAATGCTAATGACATAATTGCACAGGCGATGTGTACCGAAGCATATTTAATTATGTGTTTAGTAAATCTACCGCGTGGACCGCCTTTTACGGATGCTTCACATTATGTAAGAGCTGTTAATGTAGTCTTTTGACGCTTTACGAAGAGCTGTCGTGATGTATTGTTGCGAAGTTTACGATGACTGTTGAGTAAAAAGACTTTGATAATTATGAGTAGTATTTTCTTTTCCAACTTTCAATTTTATAAAGAGTTATTCTAGGAGGCTTTCGGTTAATTTTGAACTAAGTGGAGTTCCTTGTTTTTGGTGTAAATGATTGCTATCTAAGATAATTTAGTTTGGCTAGTCGAAAATATTATTAGTAATAATGACCTACCGAATATACTATATGAGGTTGTAGAAGTAAAATAACTATATTGAAATCTTGGTATGGAATAGGTGGTTTTGGAAGTCGGTGCTTTAGATTTAGTTTGATTTTACCACCTTGCCCTACCAAATATTTACGAGGTTAGCTAGATTCAGATAAGTTATTCTTATCATACTATGCATCAGGCCGTAGCCAGGAAATCACTTAAGGGGGTTAGGGTTGCCAACTTCATTTTAGAAGAAATAATTTTTTTTTTATTTCCAATAGGGTAAAAAAAGAGTACTGATTTATAAAAAAGAGTATTATTTAAGTATTGTGATTTTAGAACAGCATTTTTTGTTCTTTTTGCGGAACATATTTATTTAATAATTCCGACCTTATACCTAATTCAGAAATCAAATTGATGAAGAGTTTAGTTATTATTAATTTCAATACAAACTTGTTTCTTCCTTCCCGCCTCTTTGTAATTATGACCAAAAACAGGGACGTTTAAGGCCACTTTAGGGTAATGGGGTAGCTATGGAGAATATAGGATGCAAGAGCGAGCGAAGCGAGGTCGAAATTTTTTGGACCCCGCTTCAAATAAGTTAAGTCTTTTTTGATCATTCATACAGAAATAAAAGTAACTTTATCGACTTATGCAGAAAAGTTTGAGAATTAAGAGAATGTAGGATGCAAGTGCGAGCGAGCTCGAAAATTTTAGCACCCCGCCTGGGATAGGTTAGACTCTCTCACAGAATTCTGAAGTTGCAGGGATTTATTCACAAAGTCAATAAAAATAAAGTGTTGCTTTTGTAGATTGTAAAATACGCCTACGTGAAATAGAGTATAATTCTCTATATTAGAGGACGGAGTACCCTAGGGGGGATCGAGCTCTGGAGCAGAGGCAATAAGGAACGACTTAATTTTAAAATAAGCAAATAGCCCTGATAGGTATTACAATTTTAGATACATACATATATACAAATTGAATAAAAAGGCAAGCGACGTGGATGATCGTCAGAAATAAAACGCGTGACAACGGTGGGGGGGGGGGGGGCAACCCCCAAACGCCCCGCCCCCCTCCCCTCGAAATGTGACAATGTTTTCTTGACCTTTAACCTTTAAGTCAAGCCATTTAGCAAATAATACTAGTAGCGACCGGTGCTCAACTGAAATAAAACTTCTACTTTTAGAATTCTTCGCAATGTTTATCTAAAACAGTTGGAAATGTTAATTGGCTTCATGCAAATCTTTTCGTTCACAGTTCAATTTGAAGTTTAGTGCATTTCATCGTGATTGCGCACTTAAAAAAGTATGTATAAACCAAATTGAACAGAACGTGTAAGTCTATGCTTCTCAATTCTGAAAGTGTTTTTGTACCTAAGTTTTATTTTGGTAAAGATCCAGGTGCTCGAGTCAAATTCGACCCCTGTAGCATCAGCGAGACTTTCACACTTTGACGTGGGATCACCATCAAAATCAGGTTATGTATTACTAGCTGCGCCCCACGGTTTCACCCGCATAAGTCTGGATCCCGTGGGAATATCGGGAAAAAAGTATTCTGTATCCTAACCCAGGTCACGGTCTGCACATGTGCCTAATTTCATCTAAATCCGTTCAGCCGTTTTAGCGTGAAATCGTAACAAACCAACAAATTCACTTTTGCATTTATAACCAAATTACCACACTTTTGCAACCAAAATTGTTTTACTTTAGTTTTTGATTTTCCATTTTGTTTCGCTTTTGTTATTATTATTTTGTAAGTGTTTTATTATGTACAACCTGTAAGTTAATCTATTACAGTCATAGGTCATAAGTTGAGTTGTCCGATGGAGGGTAGGGCTGGTGATCTGTAGTACAGATTTTACCTACAACAGACACCAGTCTCGATTAAGTATTACCTTGACTTTGTACTGTGTTTGTGAGAGAACAATATTAGTTAAACAGTTGTTTACTTAATTATTATTAAATCTGTATAAGAAATGTGATGCGTGTATGTTATTTTTTTATATTGGCACTTTGTATTTATTTATTCATGTACTATTTAATATGTGTGTTATAATTTTAATTGAGTTTTTACGTATTGTCTTTTGGGTGCATTAATTATATCTTTTATCTAATAAAATATATCTATCTTATTGTAGGTATATTATTGTAATAATGAAATAACAGATCCAGTAATCTAATCTAATCTGGATACCGAAGAATTATTGTTATCATAAGTATGAATGATTTATCCGCGTTAATTCATTAATCAATAGCCCTGAGATAAGGATGGTTGTTTTGGAATTTATAATTACGTCAATAAGATTCTGGAATTTACTTTTGTTTTTTTTTTTTTGATGCTCTATTAAAATTTGAAGACAACTAAAATGAACAAAAGCTTTTGAACAAATCAAATTAATTAGAAGATAGGTACGCAATAAGTTAAGGTATCGACCTCTAAGGATAACTTATATGACCAAGAAAGGCAGAGATGTGATAAAACTCTAACACAACCCCATACTCCTTACACCCGGCTTCTGGAACGAAAATTATCGACGTATCAAAATCAAACATCAAACGCAAGTCAAGTGATCCGATTGGCTGTTAATAATAAGGTTCATAATTCAGTCAACTATACTCCGTTGGTTTAGGTGGATAACTAAAGGTAAACAAAAAAAGCCACGTGACGAGAGAGCTGTCAAATTCGTCTGGTTAACTGACTAAACGTAATACCTGTCAGTTCAGTAGTCATGCTACGTCACAGTTGTACTATTAAATTTAGCAACGTTATATTTCGCTGTACCTGTCTTTTTGGGCTCTTTCCAATATACAGATTACAAAATATTATATTATTATTATACATCTAACTAAAAAATTTGCTCAAGCAGTTACATCTATGACAACATGTATTAATAAAAGAGGACACTATACTAAAAATCTATACAAATATATAAAATTGAAGTGTCTATTTATAATCTCATAATAGCAGCTTTTTACTAAACACGTATGAAAGTATATACCATATATACGGTTCTTAACTTATGCTACTTTTATTTTAGAAAAAGAATTAGCGTTCCGCGCAAAAAATTAAAACCCATGAAATTGTAAATAAAATCCGATTGGAATAGACTACCACGCGGCGAAGCCGCGGGCAACAGCTAGTCGAAAATAAATTTAATTAGATTAAACGTATTTACGTTTAACCAAATTAAATTTATTATCGACTTTTGAGGGTTTTTATAGATGACACATTCTTGTTTAAAAATTGAAACAAGAATGTGTCATAAACATAAACTCTTTTTACGATTTTAGTTAATTACCTAAATTAACGGAGCTTATTCACAAGTTTACGGACGCTTGACAATTTATTAGCTATTTTTGTTTTTATTTTCGTTCCAGAAACCAGGCGTTAGTCTACCGCTGGCTATGCAAACATGAATGCCCATCAACTAACATGTTGTGTAAGGTCACGATCGGTGAACGTGGTGCAGCCAGCCAGGTGGAATGAAGCTTTTTGACAGGTGACATGGATAACCACGAACCTTCAGAATTTACGCTGCCTAATCGATTTTAACGTCGCTTTAGAGTATTGGCATGAAGAGGCACAGGCAGCTCTGGCTCGCTTGCTTACATGTGGTTGGTTTTTACTGCCTCATTGGTCTAGTGATCGCAAGCATGAGTGATGAGGGTCTGGGTTCCCAAGTCGGACAAAGTGTTATTAGTTTTTTCTACCAGGCGTTTCTCAATAGCAGCCCGTAGTCGTGTTTCTACTATAGATGCACCTCTGCCTTACCCTTCGGGTGATAGGTACAGCCGTGATGTTATGTCATGTTGTTACAAAACTTTGGTACGGTATCGCAAATCTGCTTCATTAAATCATCGTGTGTGTATCGGGACACAGGAAGACCCAGGAGGTGGTTTAGTAGATATGACCTCCTGTAGGATTAGATATACAAGAGGAATTTATAAAGAGGAGAGGCATACGGGCATGCTTCGTTAGAAGAATCATTAGGGATTTCAGCATCCATATCAGTACACATTGTCAATATTTAAAGCTGATTGCATTGATAAGTTAATTCAAACTACTGTTGTAATAAAATTGATAGCCAAGATAACAAAACTCGTGTTTTATGTACAAAATACGAATGGTGGAAAAATATCTTCTTTGTATCGTTACATTACAAAATAATCTAGGTTTCCTGACCTAGGCAAGTACATATTATTATACTGTGTATAATGATGCTGTGTCGATTTAATCTATGTAATTACGTAAATAACAAGTCGGAAATAGTTTACTATCAACCTTATGTAACTCAGTCTGCTATTTTTTTGTCTGAAGCGATATGACTGTGTCTTGCTTTTGCTGTTGACGTCTTGGATAATATTTCTGCATTTTGCGTCTTTATATATTTTTTTAATTTTAATGGATATTTATTTAAATGGCACTAGTTCTTGGATATCTTTCAAGCCGATCTGCGTTGACGTTAATTGCTATGCTCTAATAATTTATTCCTATGGAGAACTGGCTGGGTACGCCTAAGATTATCTTTAAATGTCAGATTAAGATAGAAAAAACTATTGTACAAAAAAAAAAACCGACTTCAAAAAAAAACACTAGGTACAAAGTGAAAAATAACTTTAATTTCGGAAGTCGGTGTCTTTGGATCTGTATTTTAGTTTTTTGCCACCAACTTCCGAAATTAAAGTTATTTTTCATTTTGTAGTGTTTTTTTTGGAGGTCGGTTTTTTTTTTGTAAAAAAGTGTTTTATATTTCAGTTTTTAGTGGGTCAGTTTAAAATTTATCTAAGTTACAGTAGCCTAATGTCAACTGTTCATCACCTTATAAAAAATATTACTTTTTCCGATGCAGGGCCGAATTCTCCTAGTAAGAACCAGGAGAACTGGAGCTGATGGTGAAGTCACCATCAGCTCCAGTTCACCATATACATTGTGACGAGCATAAACAGCTTAGCAACCACATTAAAGTAATTGAATCCCAAACCGTGAAATACATAATAATGAGTTTGAAAATGCGACTATATAATTATGTGTGCATTCATATGACGGAGTTATGCCCGTAGGTACATATATAAAAAATATGTATGAACATCCGAATTGAGAACCTCCGCCTTTTTTGAAGTCAGTTAAAGACGAAAACATGATACGTAGGTATGTCTCTAGAAATTAAATAAAATCAATATGGACTGAAGAAATTCATTAATGCTCCTAATGATTGCATTTCTAAAGTACCTAAATACAGCCTATTTACACAACAACACCTACAGTGATTATAGCATAGGAAAATTCAAAATTGACTGAATTTCAAATACTATAAAATGATAGTAGTTATGAAAACATAACTCACGTCCAATAGTGGCCCCGAGCGCGGTGACGGCGAGCGCCAGCACAGCGTACCACGACGCGGCCATCTCACTGCGGGACTCTCGCGCCACTGAACTACGACCACATTTGGCGTTCTTTCTACACAATTGATTGCTGCGCAGGAGACGTGCGCTTACTCTAACTCCGCGATCCAATCTATTTGCAAAGCGTAGCTCGACGGGCTCGACCTGTTTTTGTGCGAGCAATCCAGTTTTGCACACACAGGCACGCCAGTGGATATTGTGCTTTATCAAAGTCATCGTGGGGTCCCCACTGCGCAGGAGTAGGTACTGTAATGGTAGTGCGGGCTTCCGACAGCTCCCTCGTTTCCGATTGGGTGTCGCGTGCGTCGTCGCAACAGGCTGCGTCTGAACCACGTGCAGCCCACCGGATGCCACTGATCAGCTCAGAACGGTTTAAAAACAAATTAGTTTTATTGATCAAATGCAATTCAGTACACTCGCTTTATATATATTTTTTAACTCATTGAATTAATTGCTCTGCGCTCTTGCTCTTGTGCCTATTTTAGGTACCTACCTACATTGTGTGGAGTTCAGCTTTGTATCAGCATTCAGCAAACACACAGGACACCTACCTTCTACGCATAATGTAGGTACCGAGTGTACTCGCATCTCTTTATCGTCGTGCGTAATAGGTACCACAAAATGTTTTATATATTTTTAAAACATTGTCCAAAAATTATTTAATTTAAAGTTAAATTATTTTGATCCAGCAAGTCGGCCAACACGCGCTGTACCCGCATCTTTTGAACGCCATTAGGGACTGCGAAAGAAGGTTCAAAGAATTTCCTTTCTAAACAAAGTGATTAAATTATAAAATATTTATTGTTCCTTAACTCTGGGAAATACACAAAAGACCCTAACTTTCTTTAGAAAATCTGAAGTCATCTAAGTTCGGTGAGGAAATTGTAATCCAATCTGTTTACGTAAGGATAGAATGTTCTAAGCACAGTTGAGTTTTTTACCTACGAGTATAATATATAATTGTGAATATTGAGGCAAACATGACCTGTGAAGTTTTAAATTAAGGACATCAATTTTTGGATGTACACGGCTGATGAACGAGATAAGATTAAAAAGGCTGCTAACGAGATCTACAAGAAACCTGAAACGGATAACAGCGAGACCTCAGACGAAGACTTTGGAAACAGCAACACGTAATACAGCATAGCATAAGATTCACCGATGAAGCTGGACTTGAAACAACCTGGCGGCGACGTCGTTAAAAGATGCCCAGCCATGGATAAATATTACCCGTCTCTCCAATATTCCAATGTTTACTCTAGGGTGCATACTCGGTACACTCTAATAATCCTTCCATATCCTAAGGGCACGTCTTCCCTTCCATTACCGCGCCCCCCGGTCTACTCCTTGATATGCAATGGTATATGTAGCTCCATGAAACATGAGGCTACAGGGGCTAGTGTGAATCTTTGGGTTCTTTCGAGTAATCGAATATGGTTAAACCACGCTGGAGTCGGTGCATTTCATTCATTCATTCATTCACATTCATTCCCTCATAGGAGTAGGGGTGATTTCCAATCGTTATTCAAGCCGATAGCTAAATATCAGCTGCTGAAAGTTGGACACTAAATATAAATTGATGTTTTACTCGAAATTGCTCTTACAATTTTAGTTGAATCACCGTCCTAATCTTTTCTCAAATATTTGAGGATAGGCTTATTAGGCTTCCGGATTTCTTTCATAATTGTTATTGGGAGTTACGAAGATCAATCTAGACTTAATGGAGTACTAATCCTTCGATTATCACTAAGTACGTATTCAATTCTTATCAGTTTATTATATACGTATTTGGTTGCAGGTGTGTTTGTCAGTTCATTCATCTTCATAAACACGTAGATAATATTTAATAAAGCAATAAATTATAAATCAGAACACTCAGGTTACGGTCACTTTGGTTTTGTCCGATAAAAAGTTGATCTTGAGTTACAAAGTAGTTAATGAATATGTCACAGGACTAAAAGATCAGCTTGTTAAAAAGGAATGAAATTGGGAATTTTACGGGTCAAAAGGTTAAGGCGTATCATTCAAATAAAAAAAAATCTTACGATTTGGATAGACTGAGATAAAAAATCTTTTTGATGAGTGCAAATGATGCAGTATGCTCATCAGCACAAAAATTTGCAAGATCTTCTCGAAGTTTCAACCGTTTTCGTTTTTTTTTTCATCGATATCCCGACCTATGTAGATTGTGAGTACATTTTCAGGAAGTTGTACCAGTAGCCGTCATGGTACGGAAAAATCTCATAGATAATACAATGATTATGCTCGAAAACCCATCGTTAGGAACAGGTAGTAAACGATCATGACGATTTTCTCGGCTTAGAAAGCAGTAAGTTAATGATCTGAAGGTGTACGGGAAACGGAGTTTGATGATAATAATTATGACAATCCTCTATGCCAGGCCGGCATACTTTTACTTTGTAATTTATTTCATCACCACTGCTCTAGAACGGTGAAGAAAAACATCGTGCGAAATCGGCATGACCTAGAGTAAAAAATTCGAAGACATGTGACATCCACCAACACGCACTGGGCCCCATCCTCGAACAGAGGAGGCCTGTTTTCCTGCAGTCGGAAGGTAATGGGCTCATTAAGGCAAACAGGCGCGACACGCGAGGCACCGCGTGTCGCGCGAAGAGCGGTGCCTTTGTGTAGCGCGTGATTCGCGTCACGTGTCGTGCCTGTTTGTAGGAGCCTTTAAGCTATGCTGTAAGATATAGCACAAGGTTATCTATCTATAGCACTCGCCTCTCAAAAGGTTGCTTTTGTTTTTTTTTCCGAGACCTGCAACATTGTTTACTATGATCACTGTTATGATATCAATAGATCTGATGTTTTATGGTGCTAAAGAATACTGTGTGGACCTTTTACAGGCATATCATAATATTATGTAAATGGCAGTTTATATTAGTCAAGATATTTTTTAAATAGTCTATTGTAAAGGTAAACTGTTATATTGTATGCCAATGAAATTGAATACCACACATTCCATTTACTTCCATTGTCATCATGATTTCACTGCAAAGTAAGGATCTGCTGACAGAACGAGTTGTTACCTATCCTCGTTTACCACGTCCTGGTAAAAGCTTCAATCTTGTTTGAATTGACAAGTCTACCGACAAGAGATCAATAAAAGCATACCTGATAACGCAGAAAGAAATAAAAAAACCGGCCAAGTGCATGTCGGACCACGCACAACGCGGATTTCGTAGTTGGAATGAATATATCCCAAGAGCAAACATAACATTGTAGTTGAAAAACATGTTCTCTCATACATTTAAACTGCAAATGTAAGTTGGTCGCCTATGACTCGTAAACTTGTAAAGCCTACTTAGCTGTGATAGTTTTCCTTTTAACTTCGTTGTATGTACCTACTACTACCGTGAACTTTTTCACATATCCAAAACTAACTGTTTAACTGGCATGGTGAGGGGGGGGGGGGGGGCACATTAACAAAAATTAGCAATTTAAAGCTTAATATTTCAGAAAGGGATCCCTTAATCGAAAAATTGTTTTCACAAACCCGCCATATTTTTGAAACACCTATCCAACAACACCCCACACCATGGGGTAGACGAGAAAAAAAAAACATCCCTACTTTATGTTTACAGTAGGTACAAAAATTTTTTTTCATGATTTTATTTTACCCCTTCATCGGCGTGATTAATATCCATGCCAAATTATAGCTTTCTAGTAGGTACTAAGAATCTCTGAGCTAAGCTGCAGATCGACGGACATGGCGAAACTATAAGGGTTCCTTGTTGACTACAGAATCCTAAAAATGTAAACTTCAGCTTTTCCTTTCCTTTGCTCATGTCGGTGCCATTTCACAGTATCAATTAGTGAGCCATAATTATCAGTTTCATATTGAAGGTGTGTGTAGATGTACCTACCTGTCTTTAACTGCCTCTACTCAATATATCCCGGAATTAACGCACAACCTCTTATGGGGTCATTGCGCTTATCATTGTGAACATGGGCCCACACCTGAAATCACGAAAAAAATTTCAGTGTTTCCTACATTTTGACTAGTTATGCGAACATTATTACAATGTGTACCTAGGGAACAACAATTTTTTTTTCGCGATTTCAGGTTTGGTCCCATAGTAAAAGTTGCTCCTAATGATGAGTACAATGACCCCTTAAGAGGTTGTGCGTTAATTCCGGGACATGTTGTAGACTGCCATATTGGTCTAGTGGACGCAAGCGTGACTGATGGACATGGGTTCGATCCTCAGGTCGGGTAGTGTCGTTGGATTTTTCCATTAACAATTCCTCGGTGAGTGTCCGGTTTCGGTTGATGGCCAAAGGTCTATATTAAGAGGATTGTGAAGCTGAAAATTTTCATACAAAAAGCGATAACGTTTTTCCCACTTTACAGTGGGAAAAATTATGAAAATTAGATTTTGGAACTGTTGTAGATATAATGAAAAACTCGGTCCGTAAGTTTTTATTATAAAGAAATATTGCGTACAATGTCAGTTATTAGCATCTAAATATCTATATTTTTGACTTAAAAACTTCCTCGAGCGTGTTTTTTTATTTTTTTATTTAACTGAACTACTAAAAAAGAAGAACCTATAGACCTAGATTAAGGTGTACTGAATCTAATGATACCAAAATTGTCTCATTTCGTAAAGGTTTAGGGGGGTGAAAACGTTATCGCCCGAAACAATATTTCTAAAAGGTAATTATAGGTAATTGCCTCTAAGACTTGCAACTCTCTCTATCGCACGATACGTGGCGTGCTTTAAGTTTTGTAGTTTGAAGAAAAAAAAAACAACTAGAACCTTACAGTAATTTTTATGGTTTTTCAAAGTATTCACCACGTAGGTAGTTTAATACACTTTTCCATTCGCTCGAACCAGTTTTTAAAACATTTATTCCACTTCAAAGTAGGGGTGTCCAATATTTGGATTTGAAAGCGTTTACTGCTTCTTCACCGGACTGGAACCTTTGACCACGAAGAGTTTTCTTAATTTTAGGAAATGTAAAGAAATCGTTAGGACTTAGGTCAGGACTGTATGGAGGATGGTCAAGAATTTCTAAGTTTTCCTGCTTCCATTGACTCAATCGTTTGACGAGTGCTGTGTGAGCTCGCGTTGTCATGGTGTAGCACAATGCGTCGCTTTGGGTTAGATTTCCAAAGTTCGGCGATGACTTGTGGCAAACATAGTGTGGTATACTACTCTGCATTAACCGTTCTACGATCTTCAAGTGCAATCGTCGCAACATGACCGATTTTCGCCACGAACGTAGCCACCAGCTTCTTTGAAGCGCTTCGAGAGCGAACAACTTTAGTCGGCTTGGGTTCGTTTTGGAAGACCCAGAGTGTGATTGTTGAATCAAGATCGTAAGCATAGATCCAAGATTCATCACCACTGATGATGTCGTAGACGTGATTTGACTCTCCTCGTTTGAGCCTTTGAAGAGTTTTCTTACACCAACTGACGCGGGCCGCCTTATGATCGTCAGAAAGCAAATGCGGGATCCAACGGGAAACTAGCTTGCTCACACAAAGTGCCTCAAGCAAGATCTTTTGAATGGTTGGCCCTGAGATGCCTAATAATGCCTCTATCTCCAGATATGTCACATGACGATCTTTGAGGATTAGTTGTCTTACAGCAACGATGTTATCTTCAGTGAAGGCGGATTTTGGACGTCCGTCACTAGATTTGTTACTAAGACTGGTATGTCCACGCTGGAATTCTAAATACCAGCGTTCGACAGTCCGCAGACATGGGACTCATCATGGAATACAGATATTAGCTCTTTGAAACACTGAAGCCGTGTCAGGCCTCTTCGGAAGTTATAGAAAATTATTGCACGGACATTTTCCTTAGTGAGATTCATCTTCGTACGTAACCTGACAGATTCAAAACAACGCCGTGACTAAACAATTGTATTAATCCTATTTCCTTCAATAGTTTTGTTATTCTAAATTCCAACAAATTTGAATATTGTACAGTTCTAAATTTGCAGGCATGCCTGGTATCTTCACGTCCGGAGAGAGAGCCAGTGTGAAACAGATAGCATTTTTGAAAATACCTACTCTCGCTGCGTATTGGCACTTCACAATCCTCTTAATTACACGGGCTTGACGATATGTGGGTGTACTCTACATCTCTGCCTATACCTTCAAGGAATTCAGGCGTGATGTTGTAAATTTTGCTGTAAAATAGAAAGTCTGGATGATTAAACATTGCTTTCAACCACGACTTATCGCCAAGTTCTAAGAAGCAGCCATCTTGGAGAGCTTCGTTGCACTTTTAAGTGAGCACATAAACATCTGTAGGTTACGGTGTGTTGCTGTTTATGTGCTTTTTAGAGTTCCGTACCTCAAAAGGAAAACGGAACCCTTATAGGATCACTTCGTTGTCCGTCCGTCCGTCTGTCAGTCTGTACGGAACCCTTTTTCTCAGAAATGCGTGGAGGTATCAAGTTGAAATTAATATCAAATTATACGTAGGTCTACGGTCACTTGGTGCTCTAAAAAAATCCAGCCGTAAGTAAAATTTTTTTGCGATTACAAACTTAGATTTGCATTGTAGAATTGACCGTGACGTATATTGATGTATGGGAGAACATGTTTTTCAACTACAATGTTAAGTTGGGTTTTGATAAATGCATCGCAACTACGGAACCCTTCATTGTGCGTGGTCCAACACACACTTGGCCAGTGTTTTCTATCTTTGTAACACCACCCATCTTATGCTGCTTAGGTACCTACTAACTCGCGTCGACGAAGCTTCGTTAGCGTTCATTCATTCATTTAACAAACGCTTCCAAGTTCCAACCCCAAATATTCGATTCGCCGGTAGCTAGCATTCGTCTGTCTATTAACTTTAGTGCATGTAGCTTTTATACAAATTTTCAGTTGCTTGTTTTATTTTGAACGTCAAGAGAGCATTTATTTGAAAGTTTGGCAGTACAGATAGTCATAGTGGAATAAACATAATTATGGCAAATGCGTAGGCATGTAGGGTACAGCTGCTAGTAATAATGGTTCTATGGGTACAGCCCGATTGAAACTTTATGGCGGCTCGGAACGTGAGGCGAGTCGCTGCGCAGTAACAACTTCATGTGTCAGCGGGGGTGAGGGGTGCGGTACTGCGCAGCGAGTAGCGCACTTCAGTAGCTCTACCATGAGTTTATACAGACAAAACTCGCTAGCGTCTCCGTAACTGATATGTATGACATATTGTACAGCACCCCTAGCGGTCACAAAAAGAATTAAAGTTCTTACCATGAGCACTATAGATTTCGATAGGTAAGAAACCTAACGTAATCTATTCGACAGTTACTAACGTTTTTCAGCTGTCACCATACAAAACTACACCATGAGTCACTAATTCGACAGACGCTATCGAAAAATACGCTTGCGATAGTAGTTACGTAGCTCACTAGCGTTTTGAGGTGTGAAACATATGTTTACATTATAATTATATACGTTTTTCAGTCTATTAAAGTCAAAATAAAGCCTGAAAGAACTTGTTTAGCATGGAATATGTTAGTGGCCGCTGAATTTGAAGACCAACAACGTAAATAACGTGAATTTCAAGCCAAAATGAGAATTAATGTTGGATACCAATTGGAAAATATACCTAAGTGAAAGAAAGTTTATCAAATTTTACAGACTCGCTAAAGAAGCATTTGAAGATTTGTGCATATTATTGAATAATGTTGCATTTTATTACCTACGACACTTGAGCTTAGCTAATTTATTACACTTTTAAAGTTTCAAGTGGCTTGGCGTACATAAGGCAAAAACGCCGCGAACCACACAACGTAAACAAAATTACAAATTGAATAGACGACATGGGAGCCTCTCTTCTTATTACTGAGAAAGAAGGAAACAAAACATAAGGAGTGAAGTTAGCTAGACGACACGATCTATCGAGCTTACGCGAGCGCCTGCGTATGACTCCGTAAATCTCATGGTGCAAGCATTATCGAAATCTATTCGATCGACGTCAATACGCTAGCGACTTTAACGCTAGCGAGTAGGTTTTCGATAACAACTCATGGTAGACGTACAGAGCCGCCAAAAAGTTCGACGTGTACTGTAGAGTATGAAAGTTTCAAACAACCTTTAGTCGTAGTATTGGACTAGACGGCTAACCATGACCCTTTGTTTGATGTTTCAGATTGATATAATAAAACAATGAGATCCAGCAATGGCTCAATGATTGCAAATTGTTGTCAGTTGTTAGAAATGTAAAGTGATGGCCTGAAGAAACACAGATTTAAATAAATCTAGATCGGGTGGGTCGCTACCTAAAATTCTAATTAAAAAACCATCATTACTTGCACCTGTAATAAAAATATTTTAGCTTTAGTTTATTATTAGGCACTATAATTGTATAGGAAATTTACTACTGTTTGCTAAATGTACACACATACGTTTTATTAAATAAATTATTAGGTATTATATTTGTTTCTTATCAGAATACATTTTTAAATGTTTCTTAAAAAATATATAAAAACATGTAAAAATATAACAAATAGTGGTCCGCGGGGCGGGTGTCGGGAGCAGGATCCAAGCTACCGGTGGTTAAGGCTCCAGAAACAGGAATTTCCTCACGATGCGAGCCAGAGGTATTTATTTATTATTATTTTCGGTTCTTTATGTTTCTTCTCATTTAAGAGAGGTTAAGAAAACCTTACACACGGGCCGGGACCAAGTATGTAAGGCGAAAGGTGGATGACAGTGTTGATGAAGTCAGGAACTTTCGGATGATGCGACAGGTGCAATGCAGCATGTGAAGTGTGCGAGTAGGCATCTGTAGGGTGTTAAGGTTTTGTGTGAGAGATTTTGGTATTACACCAGTAGATGAAAGAACAATGGGGACCATATGAACGGTTTGTGCTTTCCATTTCTATGGAGAGATCTTGATACGTAGTTACTGAGCTTTTCGGATATGGTGGTTTGAATATTGTGCGAGTTAAGTATTGCTTTATGATAAACTGTTTTATTGGTTTTGTCGTGAACGGTAATGACAGGTGTATTGTAATGAATAGTTTTATCTGTTATTATCTTTCGATCGCAGTAGGATCTTTGATATTTATTTATTTATGGATATTTGAGGAGCTCGTAGCTAAGTAATAACAGCCGCACGGGTTGATCCATCAGGTTAAGCTACGCTTGCCGGGGTTGGTTCGTGGCTGGGTGACCATCTTTACATACCGAGACTCCTCCGTGTCTCGGAAAGCACGTTAAGCCGTTGCATGGTCCCGGCTGTCATTCGTGGATCTTTGACAGTCGTTACGGGTCGTCAGAAGCCCGAAAGTCTGACAACCAGTCTTACCAAGGGGTATCGTATTACCCAGTAACTGGGTTGTGGCGGTCAGATAGGCAGTCGCTCCATGTAAAAAACTAGTATGCAACAGCTGCATCCGGTTAGACTGGAAGCCGACCTCAACATAGTTGGGAAAAGGCTAGGCAGATGATGATCTTTCGATCGCAGTAGATTTTCTGATCCTTACTTTCTAATATTATTTCTGGTTTATATTTATAACTAGCTTTTACCCGTGGCTTCGGCCGCGTGGCTGTCGGAAATTATACCTAGAGACTGTCTAAAATTGCCGTCTATCAGTACCACCATTATATCCCGTGATACTTTGTTTGCTCGTGATATCTTCGATAGTTCGATTTAGCGCTTCGATTACACTTTTGTAGGACATCGTACATTCATTGCAAACCAATAGTTTGCATTGCTGCAACAATCGCCCCACTCGCTGTTTGTAACTTACTTCGAAAAAGGAGGAGGTTCTGTGTTCAACTGTATGTACCCATGTTTTTTTTTATAAATAAATAAAATTCTTTTAATTCAGACAAGGTCCATTTGGTTACAGAAACTAGTGTTAGTACTTACATCTACCAGAAAAAACAAAACAATTATTAATGATACGCCACAGTGGCATGTAGGCGTATCCAATGCCCCAGTATGGGACTGTCCCACCTGTCCGCTACAGTGCTCAGGATGCTGTTAGGGTGACCCCTGTCAGGGTGTTGTGTGTTTGCAGGTTTATGTATGCCCACCGATTTCTTTGCTAATTGTGAACCGGTTTTCAAAATTCTTTTTTTGTTGAAACTTTCCAGGTGGTCCTATTGTCATTGTCACTTCAGGATCTGATGATGAAATCCTGGAGAAATCGAGGGAAGTCTTCAAATATTATAGGCTCACCTACAGCGTTTTGTGTATTTTTTATAGTAACTCGTGCATTTGCTCTCGAAAAGCACCATTTGGTGAAGTGGAACTGATGATGAAAACCACAGATCACTCAATAATAAGTATTTCACGGCTTGCAATTCGATTACTCTAATATCGTTGCTAAGCGATTTATGCCCGTCACAATGCATATGGTGAAGTAGAGCTGATGGTGAAGTATCAGGAGAAGTTCTCAACGATTAACTTCCCTGCATCGGGAAAAACAATATTTTGTAAAAGGTGATGAGCAGTTGACATTAGGCTTTTGTATCTTAGATAAATTACAAACCGACCCACTAAAAAATGAAAAATAAAATCTTTTTACAAAATTAAAGTTATTTAGCAACGTGGCGGCTATTCCAGAGGAGGCTACTGCAACAGTAACTCCTTTATCTTTTCAGATTTGAGAGACCCTTTATAAGGCAAAGGGAATATTTTTACCACCATATTTTACCAAGAAGGTATTCTATGGTTTTACAAAGGCTATTAGAAGACTTATCAATCACTGACTAAATATTAAAAAAAGATAAAACAAAACGTTTTACTACAATAATACTTAAGTATTACATATGACTATTTGCCATTGTTGTCCGATTGCTAAACCGTTATGACTGATAAAATAAGATTTAAAAGAAAAGTTTATCAGTACCTCCCAGGGCATACAAACAAAACACAAACAACCTTCACCGCTTATGTTTTTTTGTACAATATTATGAAAATTAAAAAAAATCAGGTTTTTATGTTTCTAAATATGTAACTTAGAAGTAATATAAATTTTAATATTATCAACATCAATTTGAAATGCCTGCTCTAGCGCCGCCTTTGAACACGCATGTGTGTGTACGATGTCAGCCAAGTTATTTTGTGGCTTTAATAATTGTAATTACTTTTGACAGAGTGGCCTGATTTCAATGAAACAAAGACTAAATGTTACCTCAAGATACAGACTATGACAATATATCCAATTTCCAATCTTAAATCTCAGAAAAAAAGGTAGATACACAAAATTTTCAATATTACCTACATGTGAATTTTAAAATCATCCCCTATTTTACCCCGCTTAAGGGGTGATTTTATTCTTACCAAAAGCTTTTTGAATTTTAATATCCTTTACTTCAGTATTCATGGGTTTCCCATATAAACATTCATCCCTCTTTAGGATTTGTTTAAAGAAAAAATATAGCCTATGTCCGTCCTTGGGATGCCATCTATCTCCGTACCAAATTGTATCGAAATCCGTTCAGCGGTTTAGGCGTGAAAAGGTAACATACAGACTGACAGACAGACAGACAGAGTTACTTACGAAGTATGGATAACAGCCACATTTTAATAAAACTCCCTCGTCCCCCGACCCGTCACGTTGAATCGCCCGCCCGCGCTATTAGTTCGTTTTCGCTTAGTGTTCTTTCTGACTTTTTTCTTTTTGCTCGGCTCCTAAGGGTCGCAGCATGATGTTAAATAGCCTATAACTAACCTCAAGAATTGAGCGACCAAATGCAAAAATAATTTTTCAAATCCGACTTTTTGTTCATAATTTCATGGGATTTAATTTTTTTTGCGCGGAACCCTAATTATTTTTCTAAAATAAATGTAGCTTAAGTTACCCGCCGTAACATCAGCTATCTGCCAGTGAAATCCCATCAAAATCAAAGACAGACAGAAAAAAAATTATAAATTGCTTTTTTGTTATAAGTATCATCTATACTTTCTTATGCCTGTAGTAAAAAGTTGTTATTTTGACATTACAAACAGACAATTTAATTTTATTTATTTGTATAGATATGGCAGGTATCATTTCATTCACTAGTTTATATTTATTTATATGCTAACTGTTGGTGTATAATTGCAGCGACTTGATCATGGCGGTGTTTATAATCAGTTTGTGCAAGTGATTTACACGCTCCTGTAATATGTTGTATGGTTTCAGAGGCAGTGTTGCAATGTCTGAACAAGTCAGTCTGCTGATGTTGGTCCTTTATGATGAACTTTCTGTAATTACGAGTAGCTACTATTTGATTCTGTATGGCCAGCATAAAACCCTCGGTCTTGGGAAACAATTCGCCTCGTTTGAGCCATTCGTTCGGCTTAACTTATTATTACTAATTACTTACTATAAGGATCTAAATTACTGAAGTAATGAATTGTTAACGCATTTTCTCTCCTTATGTATTAGGCTTATGAAAATAAATAATTATTATCTATACTAATATTAAAAAGCTGAAGAGTTTGTTTGTTTGGTTGAACGCGCTAATCTCAGGAACAACTGGTTCGAATTGAAACATTATTTAAGTGTTGGATAGCCCATTTATCGAGGAAGGTTGTATGCTATATAACATTACGCTACAACCAAAAGGAGCGGAGAATCAATGAAAAATGTTGCAAAAACGGGGAAAATTTACTCCCTTTGACAGCTTCCGTTGCGTGCGCTGCGTAAACGGATAAAGTTACGCAAAAATCATGTATGACGGAATTGTTCTTCTTAAAAAGTAAAAAAAAAAAATACGCGATAGCATATTTGTCTATCTTTTAAGGTTGGCTCACTATAACTTTTTTAATGGTAATCAAATTAGTTATAAATAAAAGGAGAAACTGACTGACTGACTGACTGACTGACTGACTGACTGACTGACATATCAACGCACAGCCGAAACTACTGGGACTAGGAATGTGAAATTTTGCACACGGCTTCCTTTTATAATGTAGGGGAGCACTAAGAAGGGGTTTTTGGAAATTCGACCTTTAAGGGGGTAAAAATATTATATACACTTCTGGACACATCTATTGGCCCACCTTGTATTTTCAGTTTCGTTTGGTCCTAGCTAAAATTTTATATTAGGTCGAGCAAAAAGTTTTTATGCAGTTTTGAACCTGGCACATTCACAATTTCATTCAATAGTCTTTTTTTGAATTTCGAACACAGAATTTAAAGAAACAAAAGACAATTTGGAGCCTGTTTGTTGATATCAAACAATCGAATACTAAGAAAACTTGGTTTTATTGGTTTACTTGGATTTAATTCTTGAAAAAGTGATTGATATCTTTGGTTTTGCAACAAACATTACTTATTCTTAACATTAAGGTGAGGTTCTATCAATAATCTATGGATACTTCACCTGAAGTCACCGCCCAAGCTGTGGCACTTATTCAGGCCGGACACAGCCAAAGAAACGTGAGTGCTCAACTTAATTTAAGTCGATCTGCGGTCCGAAATGTTTATCGGAGGTACCTAGAGACTGGCGGCTTTGTTCGTCGCCAAGGAAGGCCACGATCTCGGGTCACAACTGAAAGGCAGGATCGATTCATCGTGACGACCAGCTTGAGAAATCGTCACCTTACCTCCATTGAGATACAAAACCAACTTCGCGACTTCCACGGAGTATCTGTGAGAGCTCGAACTGTTCGGAGAAGGTTAAAAGAACGCGATATGGTACCACACAAGCCAGCTAATGGGCCCAAACTAACGCGAGCCCACCGAACAGCGCGCCTTCATTTCGCACGCAGTCATTTAAATTGGACACAGCAAGATTGGAGCCGTGTACTCTTTTCTGATGAGTCTAAAATTGTGTTACATGGCAATGATGGAAGGAAGAAGGTCTACCGACGTAAGGGAGAGCGTTTCGCACAATGCTGCTTTGAAGAGAGGGTTGCTTATGGCGGTGGCTCATGGACTGTCTGGGGCGGTATATCCGCGAGCGGCAAAACTCAACTTGAGGTTGTTACAGGACCACGGCTGCCAACATTAAATGCTGAAAGGTACATTCGTGAGTGCTTAGAACCTCACGAATGAAACCACGTGATACCATACGCGGACTATGTGGGCCCAAATTTCCTTTTTATGCATGATAATGCAAGAGCCCATGCGGCCGGCATCGTCAGGGAATATCTTCGGGATGTGAACATCACAGTTATGGACTGGCCAGCCAGAAGCCCAGACATGAACCCCATTGAGCACATGTGGGACGAGCTAAAAAGACGTGTTAGGGCTCGTCAGCCAGTTGCCCAGACGATGCAGGAGTTGAAAACTGCCATAGAAGAGGAATGGGAGATGATCCCTCAAAATTTCATAGAGCGGTTGATAAACTCTATGCCTAATCGTATGAGAGCTGTGGTAGATGCCCATGGAGGCAACACGCGTTATTAAATTAAACCTTTATTTGATAAAACATGTTTTTTATTCAAAAATCAATTGCCTTTAACAAGGCGCATATCCGACTTGTTAGGCGTAGCTCCATGTCGTATGGTATTCTGAATTCAAATTTAAAACAATACGATCGAAAAAGATGGTAAAATGTATCAGGTTTAAAACTGCATCAACAGTTTTTGTTCAATCTAGCAATCATATTTCGGTAGGGGCCATCGAAACCTAAACTCTAAGGTGGGCCAATAGATGTGTCCAGAAGTGTATTTTGTTGTGTATATTGTTATATTTTGTTTGTATGAAAAACCTTATTCCTTGAGTTAATAAACTTGAAACTTGGCCCAAATACTTATCTTAATAAATTATGAACTTCATAATTTTTGGTTTTTCTAAACTACCCCCACGAGGGGGATTGGGGGGTGTCAAAAAATGTATGGAAGAATTTTAACGCGCTGTCATATTAACTCGAAACTCAGTATTTATACTTAAGTCCAAATATAAAGAATAACCTGTATCAAGGTTTTTCGAAAATCTACCCCGGACGGGGTGAAAAGGGGCTGTCAATATTACAGGGGAGAATTTTACTGTGTAGCTTGATTAACTCGAAAATTGGTATGAATAATCTTTGAGTCAAGGTTTGGAAATATCCTAAACGATTTTTTAAAATTCCACCCCTGTGGGGGTGAAAACCGGGGATATAGTTTAGATGAAAAATTTTATTCATTTGGTTAATAAACTTGAAACTTGGCACGAATATTTGCCTAAATAAGCAATAAAGTTTTTTACTATTGGTTTTTCAAAACTACCCCTGACGGGGTGAGAAGGGGTAATTAGATTTTTAAGAGGAGGATTTTACTGTGTGGCTTGATTAACTCAAAAATTGGTACAAGAAATCTTTGATTTCAGCTGTGGAAAAATCCGAAACAATTTTTCGAAATTCCACCCCTGTGGGGGTGAAAAGAGGGGATACAGATTATATGAAAAATCTTATTCCTTTGGTTAATACACTTAAAACATGGCAATAATTGCCTCAGGAAATAATATAAATTGTCACTTTTAGTTTTTTAAAACAAGTAAGGAACACTAGGACCATAAGAATAGTAAGGAACAGTAAGGAAAAATGTTAACGCGCTGTCATATTAACTCGAAACTCAGTATTTATACTTAAGTCTAAAAATAAAGAATAACCTGTATCAAGGTTTTTCGAAAATCTACCCCGGACGGGGTGAAAAGGGGCTGTCAATATTACAGGGGAGAATTTTACTGCGTAGCTTGATTAACTCGAAAATTGGTATGAATAATCTTTGAGTCAAGGTTTGGAAATATCCTAAACGATTTTTAAAATTCCACCCCTGTGGGGTTGAAAACCGGGGATATAGTTTAGATGAAAAATCTTATTCATTTGGTTAATAAACTTGAATCTTGGCACGAATATTTGCCTAAATAAGCAATAAAGTTTCTTACTATTGGTTTTTCAAAACTACCCCTGACAGGATGAGAAGGGATTATTAGATTTTTAAGAGGAAGATTTTACTGTGTGGCTTGATTAACTCAAAAATTGGTATAAGAAATCTTTGATTTCAGTTGTGAAAAAATCCGAAACAATTTTTCGAAATTCCACCTCTGTGAGGGTGAAAAGAGGGGATACAGATTATATGAAAAATCTTATTCCTTTGGTTAATACACTTGAAACATGGCAATATTTGCCTCAGGAAATAATATAAATTGTCACTCTTAGTTTTTTAAAACAAATAAGGAACACTAGGACCGTAAGAACAGTAAGGAACAGTAAGGAAAAATTTTAACGCGCTGTCATATTAACTCGAAACTCGGTACTAATACTTTTTCGGTAGTCAGTGTCTTTGGATCTGTATTTTAGGTTTTTGCCACTGACTTCCGAAATTAAAGTTATTTTTCACTTTGTAGTGTTTGTTTTGGAAGTCGGTTGTTTTTATTGTTCACTTTTTAGTGGGTCTGTTTGTAATTTATCTGAGTTACAATAGCCTTATGACAACTGCTCATCACCTTTTATAAAACATTGCTTTTCCCGAAGCAGGGACGTTAATTGTTGAGGGTTCTCTTGGTACTTCACCAACAGCTCCACTTCACCATATGCATTGTGACGAGCTTCTATTGCTTAGCAATAATTTTAAAGTAATGGAATCGCAACCCGTGAAATACTTATTATTGAGTTGTTCCAGTGGCCATCTTACCATCTGCGGTCTTCGTCATCAATTCCACTTCACCAAATGTTGCTTTCCGAGAGGAAATGCACAAGTTCTATAAAACAATACCAAAATCGCTATAGGTGCGCCTATATTGAAGAGTTCCCTTAATTTCTCTAGGATCCCATCATCAGATCCTGACTTGATGACAATGGGACCAACTGGAAAGTATACCCTTTCAAACAAAAAAAGAATTTTTCAAATCGGTCTAGACGTCTTCGAGTAATCGGGGAACCATAAAAAAAAAAGTTTCCGAAGAACTGAGAACCTCCTCCTGTTTTGAAGTCGGTTAAAAATAATTTATAGCCAGAGTGCATCTCATGACATTTCCAATAAGCCCCAACACGGCTAGGATACATTGTTTTATTACGGTTCGGAGTTCAATGGTACCATTTTCATCAGAAGCATTTATTTAAATTTGCTTCGTCATAGTCGTTTAACTATCTTAATCGAGATATCTTATCGCCACCCGTGAAATACTTATCATTGATGAGTTCTTGTAGCCGTCTGTGGTCTTCTTCGTCAATTCCACCTCACCAAATCATACTTTCTGAATGCAAATGCTTGATTTGTTGGCGAAAATACCAAAATCACTATGTGTTTGCCAATAATATTTGTGGAGTTCTTTCAATTCCTCATGGATCCTATCATCAGAACTGGATTTTGATAAAAATGGGACCAATCAGAAAGTATTTCCTTTCGAATAAAAAAAAAAAAATTCAAATCGGTTTATAAATGACGGAGGAACGGTAACAAACATTAAAAAAAACATACAACCTAATTGATAACCTCCTCCTTTTCTTGAAGTCGGTTAAAAATAGTAACGAAGTCAGAACTGTGCATTGCATATATTTGAAAAGAAGTGATTGAACGAGTCTGTTGCGCACACTATAGTTTTTAGAATTTTTGTCCGTTTGTTATTTGTCGGGAAGAGTATGTTCCGGATTGGCGCAAAAACGGTTGATTGAATTTAGAGGAAATTTGGCATACAGATGTCTTAGAACCTGGATTAACACGTAGGGTAGGTACTAATTTGATATATTCCGACATACACGCGGGCGAAGTCGCGGGCAAAAGCTAGTTAGTTATAAAATAATGCATTATTTGCGAAGGTGTTTTCATAAACATGGTATTAACCCTTATCCAAATAAATAGTTTAACAATCAAGGCTGATTAAGTACCTACATGTAAATTCCTTTTTAAATTATTCGAAGCGGACCTTTTGTTTAGAAATTACGATGGGTATAAAAATGCTTAAAGTAAGAAAAATGCGCTTAGTCTTTTAGTTACCGACACATATTATATTTGAACGCGCTAATCTCTGTCACTACCTGTCGGATTTGAAAAATTCTTTTTGCATTTTATAGCCCAATTCTTGAGGAAGGGTACAGCTACATTACGCTAGGACCGTTCGTGTTCGTGTGAAACGAGCGCTTAGCGAAAACGAAGTAACAGCGCGGCCAGGCGATGCGATGCAACGGGGTGGGTCGGAGGAATAAGTCACGCGGACGAAGTCGCGGGTGGAAGCTGGTATTAAATATTATTATATTATAAACCCTTTAAACTTAGATATAGGTAGGTACATTTTCTGAGCATTCAAAATATTGCTTTTATTGCTTTGGCGAGACTGATTTTTAGGTGTTTTCAGCTTTAGACCGATTGCAAAGATCAAATGAACATTTCATAACGTGTTTATTACTAAATAAATCGTCAATTTGTTGTGAGTAAAAAGCTCACGACAATAGTTTATCAAAATAATTTCCACACGAGCACTAAACTATCAAAGCTGCTTTTTAATTATTGAACTTCTTTTTCCGAATCCATACAGTTTTCAATAGATTTGGCTTCTTTCTCTTGTCGATCATCATTGCCTGAGGAGGCGACAGATGGAGCCCTGCTGGGGTTGCGGAGCACCGGCTTCCGAAGCTGGAAGAAGTTCAGCGAAGCCTTCAGCTCTTTGATGAACACTTCTTTGTGGGTGATCTGGAAATATGACGTTGCAAATTCGTCAGATGCAGGCAAGTTAGTGTGTCTATTAAGTTTGGTATTTACTGATAAGAACATCAGGGAAAGGCCTTCCATTTCTGACGAAGCGCTGACATAAAAGGACGTTGGGATTCTAATAATAATTTATGTTCTTCGACGTTTGTCGATTAATGTTTCTCCTACCTTTGAAACAATGTTTATTTATGGGCTTATTTGACGATGCTGTAATAGCGTCAAGCAAACCATTATTTATCTTCAAGTTTGTAGGAATGTTAGAGCAGAAACTGCTACTTTATCCACTAACAGGGCTCTCATAAAATCTGAATGATTTTGAAGCAAATTGCTAATCCATTGCTTCATATGTTCGAAAAATTTATCTGCTCATCAACGTAAATAACGCAATGAATGTTGTTAAACTCTCAAAATTAAACCGATTCCTACTGTGTGTTACGCAATTGCCCCGTCGCGTCGGTTGGAACGAAGTTCCTTTCCCTTACACACTTAAACTTATACTAGATGGCTCTTTATTAAAAAAACAAATCTTTTGACACTTGAAACCTGAGATCTTAGGGACAATTCTCGTAATTTTAAGAACGTTCACAGTCTGATCTCAGTCTCAATATGTCAAAAATACCTATAATTTCCCTACATTTTTGACAAGTTTTTGACATTTGATAGTCGCTGAGATGAGAGTGCTACTAGATTTTGGACGTTTTAGTTACGGGAATTGGGCTTCTTGAATCTGACTTTTTCGGGCATAACGCTTTTTCGTTACTTGACGATTTCTATCAGTCAACTCCTACCGCAAGCCGCGTTAAAGGACTTCGTTCCAGAAAGTATAATGTATACAACGAAACACACCTGTTCCCGAACGACAATATTGCGGACCTCGTTCATGAACTCGATGGCAGTCATAAACAGACAGCACACCAGTCCCACCACCAAAACCACGAATGCACCAATCAGGTTCTCCATTTCGAGATCGCCTTCTATGTCATTCTCGTCGGTAACTGGCTGAAATATAGCAGAAAAATAAAATTCAAGTGAGGTGTTTTTGGAGACCGGAAGGTTTTTTATGAGGTGGAACCAAAAATACTGAAAAACGTAGAACAAAAAGTCCTTATAAATATGTTTTTGTTGGAAAGTTTTTGTCACCTTCTAAAAATGGACGATATTCTATGTACATAATTACTTCGTGAATTTGCAGCGTCACTAATTGAATTGACACAAATAACTTTGAATGGTTCCTTACATCACATTTTTTGGCTCCATATTTTTCAAGCCACCATTTATTTTTAATCTTGTCCAAAGTGGTTAATTCTTTTAGTCTTAGGATTGCTCTGTTTATGTCAGTTCTGAATGGCGAATCTGAAAATAATAGGAAGGTATTATTCACTAAGTTGGAAGAATTCTGTTTTTTCAGAAAGACATAACTCCCGATAAACAAACGAATTAGGTAAGGAAAACGGTTGGTAGTCAGCACGAAATAATTTGAGGCTATGTACTCACTAGCCGGCATTGCTATCCCATAATCCTTACTGTCCAGTTCACCTCCAACTTTCTTCAAGTTACAGTTTCTTTTTAATTTGTACTCTATGGTACTGGACTCCATAAAGAAAGCGTACTTGCTTTTACTCTTGAGAACTTTTTTTTCTCCTTCGTCATTGCTATCTACTAGGAGAGCCTTATTTGACTTCATAGTTTCGTACATGTGTCTGTATGTTTTGTCTTTAGAGGACTGTAACATAATGATTGTACATATAAATGTTACGATCAATTTGATTGGTAATGAGTTAATAACTAGGGGCGGATTCTACCAATTAAACTGTCGCGATCAGCACATCTAAACCTCGTTCATGAGCTGTCAGTGTCATCATTCTTGTGGAATATTGACACTGACAGCTCATGAACGCAGTTTAGATGTGCTGATTGCGTTCAGTTTCATTGGTGAAATTGGCACTTAGTACTTAATATCTTTTGAGAGTATTTTGTAGTTTCTGTGAAATGTGCATGTTCTTTTAGTTTAGTAAAGCAAAACATTTTTATCGGTACAGCAAAAATAAGATAACTTAAATCATTTAACGGAAAAGGTTCCAAGGACCTTAAAAAACTCAAGAGTTGATCCTCCGTCGATAACTCCGTATAGAATTTTGGTTTGCTTGGCCAAGTCATCGACGTCATTGATTGGTTCGTTTTCCAAAGCTGACGTCATAGAAGCTGACAGCTGGGCGATGTATGTCTGACACACGATCACTGCGAAGAACCACCACATAGCACAGACCCAGCGAGTGCCAAAAGCTCTGAAAACGTAAAGACAACGCAGGTTTTTGGACATAGGTTTAAGAGGTATCTAGTAGTATTCATGGTTGTTCTTGAAACAATTACTATTGACTAACGACCCAGCCCTGCTTCGCACGGTTTTTCATCGAGATTTCTTTATTAACAGAAGTACAAAGACGCTTAACGAAGTCAAGAGCCACTTGTTCTTCCCGTCACTGTTAGTGATAATTTTTTTGACTGAACCATACCTGACAACCCTCTGGTTATGGAGATATTGAACGTCAAAATTCTAAGTTTTTAAAATTATTTTTCACAAAATGTTTACGTTACATTGCGCGCTGCCGTAAACAGCGATTTTTCAAACAAAAATAAAAATCATTTCCCAGCAATAATTTTTGCTCAAAGTTACTTAGTTTGATGAACAGAAGGCGTAAAGGGCTATGTATGGCTCATCTTATATGTACCATGTATGTTAGTTAAATATTATTGTATTAAAAACATAAACCATGTGGATATTGTCTAAATGATGGTGAAAAACGCATCAAAATCCGTTGCGCAGAGAAGAACACGCGGTCACACTGACATAGAGTGTTTATTATACATAGATATGAATGATACTGTTACAGATTATATCTTTATCTTTCCGTCTCTAATCTTGGGTTAACTTCCGAAATGTTTGTTGGCTTAGAACAGAAAAACTCAAATAAAATTACTTGGGCAAGATGTCGCATCCTTGCGTCATAATGGAGCCCATCGTAAGCCAGGTGCAGTTCTTAAACGTCCATATATTTTCCAATTCCTCTGGATCTTTCTCGCATGGTTCTGGATTTTCCCAATCAGCTGGTGATATTCTGAAATGATTAAGTTATTATTATTTCCTTTATTACCATAAATACATATAAATTATATTTTTAAATATTAGAATAAAAAGATTATAAAAAAACATTTAAAAATATAAAGCCACCGGTATCGGGAACAGGGTCCAAGCTACCGGCGGTCAGGGCTCCAGAGAGAGTAACCTCCTAACAATGCGAGCCGTGTCCAGAAGTACCGCTTTCTGAATCAAGCCCTTAATCCAGCTGCCCAACGAGAGCCTTAGGTGTTGGTCGAGGCTCTTGGCAATTAAGCCATTGGCTGATACAACTATCGGCACAATGATCGCTGAGTCCACATCCCACATGTCGACAACCTCGCGGGCCAAGTCAAGATACTTGATTTGTTTATCTTTCTCGGCTTTCACGAGGTTCCCGTCATGCGGGACAGTTATGTCAATAATCATTGCGCGCCGCTCTATTCGATCCACCACCACTATATCAGGCTTATTGTCAACAATAGTCCTGTCAGTGATAATGGATCGATCCCAGTACAATGTGATATGTCCATTTTCGAGAACTGGGTTGGGCACATACTTGTAGTACGGCACTTCCGAATCCACTAGACTGTAGGGCAAAACTTGGGTAATCGGTGATAGATTTGTTTTTTACTTGTAAAATTCGATTCATTGATCAGACTATTTTTTAAATTTACTGTGATATAGTAGACAAAATAAGTTTTGCTAACTTATATCTAAAAATGTGGCAAATACTATAATGATTGAAAAATGTACATTTATCAAGTCAGTAGTAACTTGGTAATAAAACACAATTATCTATCACCGAATAGCTGCATATCACGAATTAGCCAAGTTTTGCCCTATTTCAGAGCAAGTTGCTGATGGATAATCCTGGCTACAAGGTTATGTCTATGCAAGTACTCTTCGTTAGCTAGACGAGAACACCCGGAGAAGATGTGTCGAATTGATTCTCCTGGACGGTGGCATGCCCGACAGATGTCAACCGTGCCGTCCTTCACAATAAATCTCCGGTAATTGTTCGTCATGATAACTTCGTCCATAATTGCACAGACAAAGCCTTCGGTTTCCCCAAAGAGGTCACCAAAACGCAGCCAGGCTACGGACGCTAGGAAATATACATCGGGTTCATGTAGGGCCCGAAAAAAGCGTCCGTGTAGCTCCTTACTCTGCCATACCTCCAGGCGATCGTTAGTGTCAAGCACTACAGGCTTGCGCCAGTTCTCTTTAGCCAAGGAGAGCGGGATGAGGCCCTTGTCCACTGCGACCACATCTCGATGCACTCTCACGTCGGCTTCAAGGAAATATTCCCTGAGACTGCATATCTCGCGGTTGTGGAGGGTCTTAACATTTAAAAAGCCTCGACCTCCACACTTTCGCGGGATATACAGTCTCATTACCGATGATCGTGGGTGATGCATTCCATATGCAGTCAGCAGCGTACGGACCCGTATTATATTGTTATATCTTGTAATAAATTCGTTTCGTATAAATATTTTCTACCTACTTTTAATAACAAAGCCTTGCATAGTTTTTTTTTAAATATATTTTATATATTATTATAGAACTATCATAAATTTATTTTTTCAATACATTAATATTTTAGATAACAACTTATACCTAATTAATTAATAAAATAACAAAATTATATCCTAACTTAACTAAAACTATTCACAAACTAAAATATGGCGTCGAAAATTTCCTCCGCATCCCTGTCGACTGGTAATGTACCCAAGAGACTGGCGGCATTGCCACGTTGTATGGCAATGCTTAGCCTCTGGCCAAGGTAAAAGCCGGCCCTTGGGTCACGGGAAGTGTCAACTAGCCGTTTGGAGATTTCGTTAAACAAACCATGAGCGCTCGGACCCCACGGCCCGAGGGTTTCAACCCCAAACGGCTCGAAAATATAATTACCGATAAGGTTATTATACTTTCGCCGCTTGAGGTTTTCCGCAGCCGCAGCAGCAGCGCCAGCACAGCACGCCGAGCCGGGAAGATGGGATGGCGCAAGAGTGTCGACACAAGAGTTGCGTCCCACACTAAAGGCCTACCCACCTTCCATGGAAATAAAGACATGCCGTCCGGTCTCTTGCCATCGTCGCGTGCCAAGCCATTGGGTTCTAATACAGCTGGGACGCCGACGGTGACAAGAGCCCGTCGGATGATGTCATTAATGTTCGCGTGCCGCGCTATGCGACTCGCACTTCGGCTGCAAGACAGGCCGTTATTATAGAATATATATTATAAGAATATTTCGGAACATTTTGTATACAAAATGTTCCGAAATATTCTGTTGTTAGTAATAATAGCAATAATTTCGAGGAATATTTTAGTGAAAGAACGAATTTTCTACCTATTACGTTTTCCGACTCAAAAATGTACCTACTTATAGATAAGGTTAGAGATACAATGTAAAAAAATTAAAAATATATACCTGGCACAAATGAAAAGAACCATGGAAACAACACAATACGCAGTTGCCGTGTGCATCCAAACCTCAAAAGTATACGGATTGAGGAAAGAGAACATTCCTGGCTTGACTTTACGATCCTGGGTGTATAGGATACTTATTCCTAAAGACATAAAGGGCACTGAAAAGTCAACGACTCTTTTCCTCTCTTCCGTTATTGTCAAATCACATACAGCTAAATCAGCTTTCTGTAAAGAAAAGTATTTTATACAAAATTGTGGCACGGGAGTTACTAAACAATACGAACTTCCCTTTATCTTCAAAATTAATAGAAAAAATTCAGCGAGCAATACACGCTTGCCCAGTTTTTCTTAGCTAGATGTTTAGTGTTAGATATTAATTATCGAGTTTATAATAAAATAGCTTAAGTTCAGATAAAGTAGTGTATGAAGCTGCACATGACTAGGTATTAGAACAATCATCAACAGTTTCACAAACTACTATTAAATCATCACTTACTTTGTCTAATAAGACTCCTATGAGGCCGGGATATCCCATATCCTTTTCGTGAACGAATTTATAAGTGTAATTTAACTTTTCTTCTCTCAGTATTTGGAATATGTGCTTGACTAGATCCACGGAGAAACCTTCGAATTTTTCATTGGGGTCATCATCTTTACATTCATCGGCTTCACATTTTTCTTTGTACCAGAAATAGGGTTTCGCTCTACGGGATACTACCTGTGTAAATAATAATATGTTAGGAGAAGGATGTATTCTTGTGCCTTTTTTTCTATCATTTAGTATCTACAAATTTTGTACTGCAGCAGTTTCAATTCAAGTAACTTTTCAATATAATACTTACTATAAATTCCTTGCTTGAGTGCTGGTTACTGACGCTGTTGGCAAATTGTCTAGTTTCAATAATGTGGGTTGCATTGGCGGACTCCCACTTGCCGATGATTTGTAGGGCCCGGACGTGTATTTCATTCACATGCAAAACGTAATTAATTCTTCGACCTTGTTGGTCAAATTCTACGTTACCAGTAACTCCGTACGTTTTTGTCTGAAAATGTTTTTCACAGAATTTTAATAAAGTTTAAGACAGTGATGACAATATTTCTGAAAATATGGATTAGAGTTTCAACTCAGAGCGTTGAGCATGAACGTTTTTATTATAACTCTTGTTACTCGAAAACCAGACTAATAGAATATGGCAAACAAAATTGATAAAGACAGAAGCGACTATTGAAACTCTTTTGGGGTCACTAACAAATTCGACCAACCCAACAACGATCCTCTAGAAAATGTTAAATGAATATAAGTATATTATTTAAACTATTACTATTCAAACATAATCATCAACACTATCAATCACAACATCATCACATCTTTCATCCATACATTCTATTCATTCTTTTTTTCTACTATTTCAATTTTAGTTTCAATTTTAATTTAAATTTAAATCTCAATTTTAATTTCAATTTTATTTTCCATTTTAATTTCCATGTTTGTTATTTTGTATGGATCATGATAACTGGATAATTTTATTTTTATTTTTTTTATTTTTTATTGAATAGCGCAGGATCACCTCTAGTATTTTACGTTGGAAGGCAGCCCCTTGAGCCCAGGGCTCCTCTTCTCCGGTACAACTGAAAGAAGGAGGCTGTTTCCGATCTTCTAACTCTTCCATGCCCAGCGCCTTCACTAAGTGATTAGCAACGTCATCCATTATTAGTGATTCGAGCTGTATGAAATCATAAGGAATAAGATTAATATTATTGTGATAATATTAGGCAATTTTTATTTCTTATTTTTCTCCTTACTTTGAATTTGACGACGGATGGTGATTCCTCTTTGGAATGCCAGTTGCCCACTCTTGTTGCCAGGTAATGTCTTGCGTCCTTTAGCTTGTCATATTGCGTGATGCTGAGCCACGTTATGTTAGATGGCATCTTCACCAGCTGCTCAGCTACCGTCGATGTGTCCATGGAAACTAAAATGAAGTGCTGAAACACATTGTGTACAAGTGAATGTCTCTTGTGTCATTATAAACATACATATTAAACACAAGGAAAATTATGATTTTGGAATATATTTTTGACCGGCTGTGCCCCTCGGTTCCACCCGCATAAGTCTCGATCCCGTGAGAATATCGGGATAAAAAGTATCCTATGTCCTAATCCAGGTCATGGTTTACCCATGTGTCATCCAAATCCGTTCAGCCGTTTTAGCGTGAAAGCGTAACGAACAAACAAACTCACTTTCGCATTTATAATATTAGTTAGGAAGAATTTATGCTTAATTATACAGTGTATTAGCTTAATTATGCGATAAACATACTTTAAGGTTGTGTAGTACCTATAATCATGAAAATGTTTTTTATTATTATTAAGGGACATCTCTGAAATATGAAAAAAACGTTGTTGTCATTTTGTAGAGTTCAAAAATCATTTATTTGCGTAAATAAGGTACAGAAAGTTAAAATAATTACATCGATCACTTTTTATGCCATTAATGTCACCGTGCAAATTTTACATACCTACTTCAATAATACTTAAAAATATAAATTAATTAACATGAATGCGATTAGTAAAAAATTGAGTTATGCGAACATACCTGAATATATGGAGCAGCTGATTTTTTTCGTGATTTCAGTGTTGGTCCTACTATACTCCCATAAAGTATGTCCCTCGTTTAACCCAACATAATGTAGTATAATAACATATATAGTTTTATAAAAACACGTACCTGATATTCGGTAACTAAAAGTGCATTTTCAGCTTCTCCTAGATATTTTAAAATACGGTCAGCTTGACAGTCCAGTACGAAGCGGGATAAATGATATGCATTTAATGCCTTGAAGATCTGAAAATTTCCGAAGCTTCAGAAGATTTCTTACAGTCACAGGTGTTGGTCCAGCAAAACAGCAAGTGATATAGTAGACGAATTTTTTTCAACATGTAACCTGTGTGGATCTTCGGAAATGGTTGAAATTAGTAAATATTATTAGGTAATTCCATTTATTAAGAGTGAACTTGATAATCCAGTCAATCAATCAACTGCGCCTATCACAGTCTACTGTTGGTTCGTCATAAGTCTCTCAAATGAAGACTTATGCTGTTTGAGAGTTAAGACAGACAGACTTTGCGTTTTATCATAATTATGGAAATATTACCTCTCGATTGTCACCATCTGGATCCAATTTATACACGAAGATTTGTGAATGTAGTGATACCTCAGATATAATCTTTTGGACTCTTAATAAACCTAGAATAAACGGCAAAGTAGGCAATTAAAACTGTACAATTTATAAAAAATCCTACCTAAGTATATGTATAATTTGTTCACGTTCATACCTACCCGATAGAATGAGAGAGGGTACTTGAAAATAATGACATATGAAGGAAAACTTTACACGTCTATCTTATACCAACAACACGCGAGGAAATCACGAAGATAATGATTTATATTAAATCAAATGCTGAAGGTTGCGATGGCATTTCCATAAATGTGATATTGCTGACACTATCTGTGACTTTGAACGCTGTGACTGCTTTAGTAAATACATCGATCACATCCTCATCGTTCCCTAAGTTATGGAAAATTGCCAAAGTGCACCCATTGCCGAAGACTCTTAATGCATTGGACATGAAGGATCTTAGACCGATTAGTATACTGCAGGTACTTTCTAAAGCTTTAGAGAAAGTAAAATGTGCGCAATTGGTTGAATTTTTGGAGACTAATAAAAGCCTCCCAGATGTTCAATCAGGGTTTAGAAAGAGCCGTAGTACAGCCACAGCTTTGTTGGATGTGACAGGCAATATCTTGTCGCCTCAAGATAATGGGATGTGCACACTTTTGGTATTGCTTGATTTTTCGCGCGCGTTTGGCTGTATCAACGTTCTTCTATAACAATAGATTTCAATCATCTTAGACTGTTGTCTAAGATGGCTTTTTATGGATTTGACGAAGACACAATTAAATGATTTGATAGCTATCTTGGCGATCGTACGCAATTCATTGAAATACGATGAGCGAACGGCTCTACAGTTGTCTCTAGTCATCGTTCAGTACGAAGGGGGGTTCCGCCAGGCTCTATTCTTGGGCCAATTTTGTTTATTTTGTATTGCGCTGATTTAATTAAACATATAAATAAATGCAAATACCATATTTATGCCGATGATACACAAGTATATATATCAATTAAACCGGAAGATTATGAACAAGCATTGAACAATCTTAATGCAGACCTTGAAAGTTTAGTTCAGTGGTCCAAAGCCAACACGCTTGTCTTGAACCCTACAAAAATCAAGTACATATATGCTTTTTGGAACCAATAACCAGTTAGGTAAAATTAAACCTTGTGGCTGTATGACTGTTATGGGACAGCCTATCGAGTGGGTCTACGAAGCACGTAATCTAGGTCTTATCATGGACACGGAACTTCGTTTTCACAAACACGTAGCTGAATCTATCCGTAATTGCTATTATAGACTTAAGACATTGTACAAAGCTCGTCCATATTTTAGTGAAGAATTGCGCGTCTTGCTTGAGGAGTCTTTGGTTTTATCAAAGTTAAATCATGCAGACACGGTGTATGGCCAACGACTACTGTCAAAAACCGAAAGAATAATCCAAAGACTTCAAAATGCATGTGCACGCTTCTGTTTTAATGTTCCTTATAGAGGACATGTTACACCTTTCCTCAATGAGCACAACATTTTAAAAATGAAAGCTAGACGTAAACTCCACTTGGCGAGCTTACTTTGTGGTGTTATTAAGTCTCACTCCCCTTTTTATTTATATGACAGACTATCGTGGACAAGCAGACACAGAATCGGTGAGGGAAGGAAAGGTTCTCAGCAGCTTTCCATCCCACGGCACAAGTCGGCGGCTTTTAGAAGCAGTTTTCGCTACGCATACTGGAACGCATCCCTCCTCCCACAAAGTATTGTAAAAGTTGCTCGACTTTCAAATTGAAATTAAAAGTATTTTTATTAAACCATCAAAAAGATTTTCAAAATGTTCGAGCCGACATGTCTGCCATGTAAAACAATCAATTTATCTTATCAATTTTTATCATTATATAAAATTTTAGCATTTCACCATTTTAGCTATTTTTATCGTTTAGCAATTTTTAAAATTTTATTAATTATTATCATTTTATTAATTTTTGTGACTGAATCAATTGTATCATTTTAAACATTTATTTTATTTTATTAGTTTTACATAGTATATATTATTCAATTATTAGTGTCTTATGCTCTGAATCTTATATGGGCAACAACCGGCCCGCGGGCCGGATTCGGCCCGCTGTAAGATATGATCCGGCCCGCGAGACATTTTGAAAAAACCCAATAAAAAAATATTACATTAGGTACTTATACTCACGGGAGTAACAGTGAGGTGGCAAACATCAAATCCTTTGATGTTTGCCGCCCACTCGGCTTGCTCGATCAAATTCTTTCAGGTTTGCCGCCTCACGGGCGACACATCAAAAGATTTATTGCTTCTCAATTATTCTAAACTAGTTTATTCCAGATTATTCCTTCATTTTGCCTATATAAGTGGGTGGATGGCCCGAACGTTAGTTCAGTTCTATTTGAGCTACCGAGGTGATAACTTGGACAAGCGATATCCTAGCGAACTGCTCGAGCCGTCAACTTGCTTTGTGACTTTGTGTGCATCTTGAGTGGTTACTAACTATAGTTTGTTATTAAGTTTATTGAACGAAAAGTAAACAAAAATTATGTCTGGTGGAAAGAAACGAAAAGTAGATACAGAGGGTCGCCAGTTTCAAGAAAAATGGACTGATGAATTCTTTTTTATCTTGCACAATGGTAAGCCTATTTGTTTGCTGTGTAATGAATCCATTTCAGTAATGTAAGAATTCAATATAAAGAGGCATTACTCAACTAAGCATGCTACGCTGCACTCACTGACAGGACAATTAAGAACAGACAAAATCCAGAAGCTTACCGCAAATTTGGAAAAACAGCAACAAATGTTTCATAAACAAAGAACACAACTTGATAATGTTGTGAAAGCTAGTTTTATAGTTAGCTCAAAATTGGCAAAGGCATTAAAACCATTTGACGAAGGAGAATTTATCAAGGAGTGTATGTTAGAAGTTTGCAGTATTTTGTGTCCTGAAAAGAAAAATGAATTTGAAAAAATGAGTTTGTCAAGACGAACTGTTGTTCGACGTATAGAAATGTTGGCTAATTATATAAAAACAACATTGACTGACCGTATGGCTGGTTTTGAATCATTTTCCATAGCATTAGATGAGAGCACCAATCTGTCTGACACAGCTCAACTGGCTATATTTATTCGAGGTGTTGATAAGGAGTTCACTGTTACTGAGGAATTGCTCGCTTTACAGTCGCTTAAAGGAACAACTACAGGAGAGGATATTTTTATTGAAGTTCAAAAGGTATTCACAAGTTTTGGCTTGCCATGGTCAAAATTAATTGAAGTATGCACTGATGGTGCACCTTCTATGATCGGCTTACGTAAAGGTTTCATAGGAATTTTGAATGAAAAAGCAACAGAATTAAATGTGCAAAAAGATGATTTGATAGTCCTTCATTGCATTATCCACCAACAGAACTTGTGTTCTAAGTCCATTCGACTCCAGAATGTTATGAATGTGGTAGTAAAAACCATCAACTTTATTCGATCCCGAGGGCTTAACCATCGTCAGTTCAAGGCGTTTTTGGATGAAATATCAGCCGAATATAACGACGTAACATATTATTGTAAAATCAGATGGCTGAGCAAAGGAAAAATGTTGAAACGGTTTTACGAGCTTAGAAATGAGATAGCAGACTTTATGAAAATCAAAAATAAACCACTAACTGAATTAAGTGACCCAAAATGGATATGTGACTTAGCATTTCTGGTCGATCTTACAGGCTATTTGAATGATTTAAATTTGAACCTTCAAAAACAAGGACAGTTAGTAAATGATTTGTACAGCCATTTGAAAGCGTTTCAGATCAAACTACGCTTGTGGGAGTCACAGATGCTGTCTGGTAACAGTTACCATTTCATCACGCTCTCTGCGTATGAAAATATTGCTTATGCTCAATATGCTGAAGAACTCAAGTTACTGTCGGAACAATTTTCGAACAGATTTAGTGACTTCAAAAACATGGAAGACTGTTACAGTTTATTTGCTACTCCTACAAAATGTAATGTACAAAATGCTCCAATACACTTACAAATGGAGTTGATCGAGATTCAAGAAAACTCACTCCTAAAATCTAAATTTGAAGACGTAGAGTTGTGCGATTTCTACAAAAAATACCTAGAAGAAGATAATTTTCCGCAGCTTAGAAAATTCGCAAGAAGATTGATTTGTGCGTTTGGCAGTACTTATAAATGCGAACAGTTCTTTTCATTGATGAAAGTTAATAAAATCAACACATCGTACAAGACTGACTAACGATATTTTGGAAAATTCTTTACGTCTTTGTATCAGTGGAATTAATCCAAATATCGATGGATTAGTTTCCCAAATTCAAGGTCAAGTGTCTCATTGATTTCGGTGTATTTAACTTTCGTAGTTTGTAACAATTGCAAATTTAACGATTTAAGTAATTATAATGTACCATTTTTTAAAATTTCATTTCATTTTGTTATTTAAATAAATTGTACTATAATAACATTGTCGTATTATTTCATGTCTAATATCTATCGCAAAAATTTTTATCACTACTTTGAAATCCACCAAGTACTTTTAAACGCGGCCCGCGAACGTATTTGCACGCTAAAGTTTGGCCCTCAACATGTCAAAGGTTGCCCATACCTGCTCTAAATGATGATAGAAACCGCATCAAAACCCTGTTTCGTAGTTTAGAAAAA
The DNA here is from genome assembly GCA_947568875.1 of Fissipunctia ypsillon. Taxonomy (NCBI): domain Eukaryota; kingdom Metazoa; phylum Arthropoda; class Insecta; order Lepidoptera; family Noctuidae; genus Fissipunctia; species Fissipunctia ypsillon. The sequence continues at coordinate 11,752,311 of OX387643.1, forward strand.
ACAACGCAGTCACACGGTTTTGTCTGATTTCTATTTATAAATTTATTATTTTAATGTAATACGCAGATTGTGGGTGTTTATTTTAATATTTCAATAATCTTGTTTTTGTATGAGCTATTTTATATGTTTTCAACTGTAATTTATCATTTTAATTTGTTCAAAACGGCACTTCTCTATGTGTTTATAGGGTATGGCACTCGTGGTCTGCAGCTGAAAATCAGCGTCGGGTGGTACACCTTGTGTTATCATTTGTCATCATGCTGAGCTGAGGCCCTTTAGCATAACAAGCATTGTTTTCTGTTTTTTTTATAGTTTTAAGGTATTTTTTTTTCTTGTAATGGCAATAAACTCATTTTCTTTCTTTCTTTCTTTCATAAACGCCGCGATTTCAGCACTGAATCGTTTTCGTAAATAATATTAGCTGGATTTCATATTTGTGGAAAAAAAAACCGCATAGGTACATACCAAAGTTATCTTCGTAAAGGACTGCGAAACCTGTCCATTTATAATACTTCACAAGCTTCCCATAAGCTAGTGCAATGTCCTCAGAGTTCGGATAAAAGTTTATTGAAATCTTTTTAAAGGCTAATTCTTCATCAACTTTTTCTTCTTCCTCGTTTTCTTCGTCTTCTGGACTAGTTACTTCTTCTTCCTCTTCGTTATTTAGTTCCAAGTCGGGGTCCATAGGTTGCCACGTGGCTTGAATGTGCGGTATGTTCGCAATAGCGCACTGGTCTCGAGTGGCGCCGTCTGATATTGCATTTTGTGGACCAAATACAGCCACCGGTTGTATTCCATTGCTTGAACACACTGGAATTTTATAACAAGAATGTCTGCTTGTGCAAATAAAATCAATAGAATTATGTTTGTGCAATTTCTTTACGAGCTTTGCTGGAGTATACACAAAAAAGCAATATTATATTTTACTTTATTTCTTTTATAGTAAAATGGGTAATTCTGTTCGAAAAGATTTTAATTTTATAAAAGAGGTCGGTTAATAAGTAGTAGTTTAGAATTTGAACCTTATCGCGAATTTGGAATACTCCTTAGTGCATTTGTAAGGGGTCCCCGAAACGATTAATTGCGATTGATCAATTGGCATCAATTTATATTGCAGTAGTATTGACAATCGCTTCAACTGCACTTGGCAGACGGTCAATTTGCGCATCAATGTAAAATGTGTCATTGATCGTTTCGGGGACCCTTTAAGGTTGAAAGGCTAATTATAAGTGACACAGCTAGTGGGCTACTTACATTTACCAAGGATGGGTAGTTGAATAAAAATTTGAGCGCCTCAGTGACAATAAGGCTAATTTAAACAGGCGCGACGCGAATCGTGCGCAACACTGAGGCATCGCTTGTCGCGCGACACGCGGTACCTTTGTATTGCGTGCGAATCGCGTCGCATGTCGCGCCTGTTTGCAGAAGCCTTAAAGTTAACTGTCTATGCTTAATAGCAGTGACAGTGGACTAACATTTGTAGGTATACATTAGTCTGCAGTGTATTTTTATTCTAAATAAATTACTATTTGATGCCATTGATCTAACTCTAAACTGTGTACATGTATAAAAAATGGCAGCTTCTAAATTCATTTACATAAAAACTAAAAGCTATTTTGAACTTAGCTTTACTTTAAAAAGTTCTCTATTTTATACCCTTTCCAACGGTATGCTACATGTCATCGAAATAACTCATTATGTGGTCAAAATTAGAGGTAACCCCACAAAAAATTGTGTCGGTCCATGCGCCAAACACCCTGTATAAGCAGAATGTAGAGTCAAAGAGATTGATGTGATGATGTTATTGTTATAAATGGAAATCAATTTTTCGGTTGATTCACTACTTATAACCTGTTAAATATTTCACAAATTAATCCATCCCCTCGTTAAATAACTGAGTTACAAGCATACCATGCTTTTTTAAATGATAATAAGTGGTAAGAGTATTTTGACTTAAGTACTGGTTCACATTGATCAGCTACTTACATTCTCTCCAAATTGAATAGCTATCAGACCTCAGCGGATGTAAGGTGACGGGTTTTATCCGAACCTCCTGTAGGTGCACATGGTTAAAACTATCGTTGAATGCCGACAGCTCGGTAGTGGCATCCTTGTCGAAAATACCAGCTGAAAAATGGAATATTCCAATTATCTATGAAATTAATTCGAACTAATATTGATGAAGTTTAACTTTTGGAATTTCTAATCAACTATCGTGAAACAAACTGCTCTTTATGTTTTCATAAATTATTAATAACGCATCAATATGTAAATATAGATAGTGAATACAGTACCATGAACCTAATCAAACATTGTTAATCACATGTTAATCCAAAAAACCTTACCTATTTGGTACGAAACTTCAACAGTTTCTGTGAAGACAAACTGCGGAGTACATTTCTGAACACAAAGCAACAAAACGAGTAAATACCAGTACATGGCGTTAAAACTTTAATGCGAATGCATAGTTTACTATATAAAAACTATTTCACTATAATTTGTGGGCGCGCCGCTTAGCGAATGAACGTCTGGGTAGCCGTTCACTCAAATAAAATTAACTTCTTTCAGAGTTATGAAGACATGGAGGAGGCATACCGCGACTGGGAAATATGACACGAGTTTAGGTCAGGATGTAGCATTAAACTAATAGATTTTTCAGAGACATAAAGGGATTTTTGAATTTGTGTTGACAATGAGCAACAATAAGCTGTATTTAGTCATCGATTCATCGCTAAACTATTTCCTTAGAATTCATATAAATGATATTCCAGACTTGAGTCGCAGCACGGCGGCGCGGGGGGAGATACGGCAACGGCGACGCGTGACGTGACGGCGCACGCGACGTGACCTAAAACTGCTTTCCAAAAATACTTCAGACGGCGCGGAGAGTCGGCCGGCGCGCCGCATGCCCGCCCAAACAACATTATTGGATTTATAAACTAACACTAACTTCCACAATGATCACTTTTAAAGCTTTCCTCATTGTGACCTTTATTGTATCAACACCGGATGCTCAGGCACTCCGCACGACCGCTTTCCCTATAGGTACGTGATAATTAAAATACATTACAAACAACATTTTGACAACAAAAAACTATTAGGTTGTATATGTTTTCAGGGGGTCTTTTCAACCGGGAAACGCTGCCAAGTTCCTTGCAGGTATTTGACAACATGATTGAAGCAAACGGAATGATGACGTACCACGGCCGATCCTTGAGCTCGAAGGTAGTCGACAGCTATTCCACTTCATTAGAACGTAAGTCATTTTTATCATAGACATGTCATATTATACCCAGTTATTCATCCATAGGAGTTGGGCCTTGAGGTTCAACTCCTAGAATGTACCAAAAACCGTTAAATAATCTAAATAATTGGTGAAGCAGATACAGAAACAGTAGTGTTTAAGACTAACTTTATTGCGAGAGAAATGACACGCATTGAATTCATCAGATATAAATGTAACAATCCAGAATAATGATTCTGTTCCTTAAAATTTAATGTGATACCATTCAATTGCTGGACAGCCATCGTACAGCACAAGGTAGAGCCATATGCTTCCTTGTTGAGGTACTTCAAATATTTATTTCGGAAGAACAATTGAGTGATATCCTCAAAACCATCACTTCCAAATTCGGATCTAAAACAAAAGAATTTGGTTTCCAATATGTAGGTACAGACACTTGAGTGAGATTCGAACCATATTTCGAAGGCACTGTCGATGCTATATTTAACAAGTTTTTTATAAATAGTTCATCTTCTAGTTGTCTAATATATAAACCTATTGTTTCCCAGTGTGTCCATTTACTTCAGAAGACAAGGGGATCGTGGCTTTAATAGACGCTCGTCCGACTTACGGCATCTGCGACACTACTTGTTTGTTGTGCAATAGATTAAATGTAAGTTATTCTTTATGCAGGTAATGTTAGATACGTGCCTAACGTGGCAGCTACACTTTAAGTTACCTTTTTCAATAAGAAAATGAAATCGTCATGTTTAGTAATGGAGGACACAGTGGACCTGTGATGACACTTTAGTGCGCTTGGCACACCAGGGTGGTTGCACTTGCTTCCCACCAGTGGCGTGCACAGAGATTTCAGACAGGGTATGCACAAGAAAAAAAAACTTACCAGTTACTTACCAGTTTCAGCTTGTTGTACCTACCCTAAGTGGGTTCCCAAATTCCCATCATATTTATTTAGCCAACAAATCTACAAGTTCCTGAAAATTGCCTTTACTAAACGACAAGCTGGATTCGTCATGAACACTGAATGCTAATTCTTGTTTACCTAGAAAACAAACTACATCAATCAACCGTTTGAAAATGTTTCTATTTCTTTCAACTTTCGCGTTGTGCCTTTCAATGTCTAACTTTAACTGGCTATTCAAACTACTTACTTAGTCTCTATTCTTCCTTTACTAAAGGTTTGGAACTTTAGTCAGGATTCTTGATGTTTTTCAGAAGAATCATGCTTAGCAGCCGCTTTGTGAAAATTATTTAAGTCTGAGTACCCGCTATAGGTCCAAACATTCTTTTTATCTTCATTAGTAAACAAAATGCAAGGAAAACAATACAATGTGTTTGTGTGTACACAACCAGTAAGCCAGTAATAGTTATCATAAAACTTTTTATGAAAATAACGAGTAGTATATTTATTACCTTTTCTTTGAGCTAAATCCAACCCGGGTACACACCTTCCCTTTGTAACCAATCTAACTTTTTCCTCAAAAGATAACGACGAAAACGCGGCGGATTTTAATTTATATAAACACACTTCGTCAGCACAGGTCTCACATGTATAATTTTCCATATTTTACAATAAACTTGCTAAATAATTACTCGACAGTTGCGCCAAGAAAAACAATATGGCGAAAAAACTTTGCAATTTATTACAATACGAACTAATACGAAAGAATGAATTGGTTGGTAGTCGGTCATTTGGTCAATCCGACTAAAAAAAGTCGATCCTCTGCAATGAACAATTAAGCGGTGCTTTTACGGCTTCTCAATTTGGACGGGTTGCAATGTAAGCTATGCTTCTAAAACTCCAACACGCACAAACATTTTCACGCACACAGTCACACTTTTGCTGTGTACTGCACGAGATGCGTTGTATGAAGAATAAGCAAGGCGTAGTAATGCTTTTGCTCACGGGAGCGCTGACTGCGCGGTGCGCGCGGCGGTGTATGTTCGCCGCTCCAACGAGTTAGTTAAAAAAAAAAGTAATAGATGGCGCGTAAGCTAAATTACCATGATTTTTTTGAATTATAGTTATTTATCATTTAGAGTATATGTATGTATGTGTAAGACTACAGGGTATGCAGAGCTTATTTGCATGTATGGAGTGCACGCCACTGCTTCCCACCACGCATGTGTTCTTTGTACCAAGAAAAGAAATGGCCCTAAGTCTCCTCTGGCTTGCGACACAAGTTTAAAATTCGCGTGCATTATATAAATTAATAACTCGTTATTAGTTATCACGGCTCGTTTAATGCTGTCAAGTTTTAGATCGTTGTGTACCGTGCTGAGATGAACACATTCAATAGATAAATAATGTGTGTCTTCTCAAATTTCAGATTACCCATTTGTCCTTGGGATGGGAGCCTACGGCAACTCTAGCTGACGACTTTTACTCATTTTCTTACCATCCACCACCTGAACTAATCTCGAAGGCTTATGCAACGCTCATCAAAGACTTGTCATGGGATAAGTTTACCATCCTATATGAAGATGATGGCAGTGAGTATATTTTATTATACTTTTCAACACACTTGCTCGTAAAGTGGCTCTTATTGAACCGCTCTTAGGTTCATAATGCAGTGTATTAAACATGCGTGCTTAAAACAAAGTAAAACTATTTACTAGTCGGAGATGTACGCCTTTTTAATCACATCAAAGAGACTTCATGCCTTTCTATGCCTACTGTGTACATAAATAAAATATGATAAATTAACATAGGTAATAAATATTTCATCAAATTATTTATTTTTGTCAAAAAAATAACATTCTTTCGTTTTCTACATCCAAATAAAATACAAAATTTTCAGTTTTTATGCTTTTAATACCTATTAGACTGTTCGACGGCTTCGTTCCTTTGCCTCTCCTTCAACCTGCGAAGACATCGCGATAAAAGGAATCCGCGGGCCATATTAAATTAATTAGTTTATAAAACTTTATTTATTTTTTGCCTCGCATGTGTGTTGAAAAACGTATGAAAAGCGTGTGCACTGATCATTACACACCTGCCTCGAGTGTAATGACCAACATCCTTTATCATAATGTACAATTACATTATTGTTATGTAATATTATTTACTACAATCATTAAAAAACTGGTTGGTTGGCGCTCAATAGATTAAAATAGAATATAATATTGTTTATTCTTCCTTATTGTTAGATGGTTAATAAATAAAAGTAGTCAAAAGGAAAAAAGTATCACTACTACAGTATATCGAGCTTTTTCAGGAAGAACATCGTAAGCTCGAAGTAGAGATACTTTTTTAATTTTGACCTTTATTTGTGTAGGGTGTACAATAATAAGAAAATAAATAAAAATAATATTACACAAACTATACACAAAATAAATTATAAGAAATACAGGGAAGATAGAATAAATTAGGTAAAAGTCTAGGGAGTCTATACTTAGGAGTTTAAAAAAAAATCTTTAATTGAGTAATATCATTTTTGTAACAGTAAAAAATTCTTTTTTTGCAAAAAAAAAAAATAACCGACTTCCAAAAAAAAAAAACCCTACAAAGTGAAAAATAACTTAAATTTCTGAAGTCGGTCTTTGGATCTGTATTTTAGGTTTTTGCCACCGACTTCCGAAATTGATAAGATGATAATAAATTCATCATCTGTATTCCTTGGCAGAGGTTCACATTCAGCCGCAGCAGATGAACGACACTAAATTCACTTAAAATAAGAATTGTCTTCCAAATATTTCTAAATTCTGGGCTGCTACTGAAAGTTCACTAAAACAAAACCTTAACTTAAGTGACCAACCTGAGAATAAAACTTTAATTTGCACTTTTTCAGGTTTTTTACGGCTACAAGAAGTAATAAACTCGTGGCCTAGTGCCGAGGGCGTGGAACCGATTCTCTTCAAAAAATTAGACCCTAAAAGTGACAACCGGGAAACATTCAAGTATATATTTAAAGTAGCACGAATGACCTACCACGTCCTAGATTGTAACGTAACTAACGTTCATAAATATATGAGTGAAATCGTACAAGTTGAAAACGCGACGGAGTATCAAGTATGTATAATGTTGTGTATTAATTAAAGTTCTCCACACATGTAGTCGTGAAAGTACACCGACAGCCAGATATGCAATACCTATATTGCAATTATGTTTGCAATTAGTGTTTGTAATTTGAAGTCAACTGTTAGATTCTATGGTCCTTTTCGAAGGTCTATGAACTATAAATCGATTAACAGAACCTCTTTTTTTTCAGAGTTTTATTTTAACGAGCCTAGATGCATACAGCCTTGATTTTAGTGGGATTTCTGCTCTCATGGCGAACGTTTCTACCCTGCACTTGACGACACCGAGTGAGGCGACTTGGAAGGACAAAGGAATGCTCCAGAGCAAAGCGTTAGGGGTAACACCATCCATCTCACATAATTTTAATTTTCATAAATTAAAACAGTAAATGCTGTAGTCTATATTTCATTTCAAGCATCTGTGTTTTAAAACACTGGAGGCCGAAATTACGTCGTGTAACTAGCACGCTGAACTTCCGTTGCACATTTTTCCGAAGATGTGTTACTAAACATAGGTAATATGTAGTAAAAATGGTATTTTTTGCGTTTCAGCTCGAAACAGCTTTAGCAGCTGATGCATTAAGCCACTTGGAAAAAGCGATCAGAAGCATGCAAATTGATGAGGACCCACCTGAACCACCCGCTCTGTGCCTTAAAAATGGTAAATCAGAGTACGAGGATAGCGCATGGCCTATAGGATATGATCTGCGAGAAGCACTACGTAAGGTGAAACTAAATTATATTAAACTAGCTGTGCCCCGCGACTTCGTTCGCATGGAGGTCGTAAGATACACAATATACTAAAATAACAGCCAAATTTTAATAAAACTCCCTCGTCCCCCGACCCGTCGCGTTGAATCGCCCGCTCGCGCTATTACTTCGTTTTCGCTTAGTGTTCTTTCTGACTTTTTTCTTTTTGCACGGCTCCTAAGGGTCATAGCGTAATGTTAAATAGCCTATAACCATCCTCAAGAACTGGGCTAGCAAATGCAAAAAGAATTTTTCAAATCTGACTTTTTGTCCATAATTTCATGGGTTTTAATTTTTTTTCGCGGAACTCTAATTATTTTTCTAAAATAAAAGTAGCCTAAGTTACCCGCCGTAACATCAGCTATCTGCTAGTGAAAGTCCCGTCAAAATCGGCTCCGGAGTTTCGGAGATTAGCTGGAATAAACAGACAGACAGACAAAAATTTTAAAAATAGCTTTTTTGTTATAAGTACCGTATATACTTGCATTTAGTAAAAAGTAGTTATTTTGACATTACAAACAGATACTTCAATTTTATTTATTTGTATAGATGAAAGAGAAATCTAGTATACACGTAAATAAAATCGAAGTCTAATTTCCGAAAAGTAACTGAACAAATAGAGATCTCTGTTATTTTCAAGACATAATTCATGTTTTGAACCATTTCCAGACAACGAACAAAGGCTTCTCTGGTCACATTGAGTTCGATGAGGAGGGGAAAAGAGTAAATTTCAAATTGCACTATTCAAAATTAAATGAGGAGAGTCAATTTACGTATGCAGGCGATTGGGATTTCAAAACAAATGTAATCACTAAGAAGATTATAGACGATAGGTCACGCGCTGTGAATAATAAAAACTCTAAATTTAAGGTAACATATTTTTTCATAAAAAACATTAAATGAACTTAAAAATAAACATTGATGATTACGTCTAGACTAATTTTCATTCAGGTGGTGACCAGAGTAGGAAGACCATATTTTGATATATTGAAAACTGCCAATGGAACAGTATATCGAGGTTACTGCGTGGATCTAATTGATGCCATATTTAAACACATACGAAAAGAAAACAAAGTTAATGTAGACTATGAGTTTTACATAGCCCCAGAGAATAATTATGGTAGCCAGTTGGAAGGTACTAAAAAGTGGAATGGAATAATTGGAGAACTGATAGATCATGTAAGTGATATTTTGTAAGCGTCATTAGTTTTCTTACATATGTATATTATAACCAGTGATCGGAGTAGGTAGATTGAATTGGGGTCATTACGCCGAAACGTATATATTAATATGGACATTCCTCCGGAATTTCGGAATCGGCGCCACCCGCGGATGAGCAACTTTCCGTAACAAGTTGTTGTTAGATTTTTGACATGTGATGTTATATGCCTTTCCTATTCTTTTTCCTACACTCTCTGTAAGAGCAGGAAAGGTATACTCTAGACTGCAATATTTCGCATTATCCACCGTCCCCGAATCGGCGCCGCGCTTGTCTTGGTTGCAACATTCTGTAACAAATTGTTGTTAGACGTTTGATGCCTTTCCTATTCTTTTTCCTACACTCTGTGCAAATTAGAACAGGGAAGGTATACTCTAGAATGCAATATTTCGCATTACCAACCGTCCCCGAATCGGAGCCGCGCTTGATTAGACTAGACTTTATTGAGTGCAACTTAACATCACATGTCAAACATCTGACAATAGTTTTTTACTTCCGTAAAAAAACTATTGTCAGATGTTTGACATGTGATGTTATATGTCTTTCCTAATCTTTTTCCTACACTCTGTGTAAGTTAGAACAGGAAAGGTATACTCTAGAATGCAATTTTTCGCATTAAGTCCGACCCGAATAACGCTGACTCAATGAGTCGACGTGACAGACGCTCGTGTTTTGACGTCGCCGAGAGGTTAAAAATTAATCTTCTCATACTGTATGAACCTTGGATCATATATAAAATATTAAAAATGTATTAATGCTTCGATCGGAATTCGATTGTTATTATTATTCATCAGATAAATAATAAATTAATTTAGTTTTGATACCTTCCTTTAAACTTAGAATTGAGTAGTAATAATATACCAACATTAACAATATTTAATTGGATCCGGAAATACCGGAATTACCGGAATTACTTTCCGGGAAAATGGCTTATCCATGTTATTCTTTCTGTGGGCATTTATGATACAAGTACCAAAAATCAATCTACCTACTCCGATCACTGATTATAACATACATGTCTCATAGTTTTGTAGTAAGTCAGTAACGTACCTACGTAGTTGATTATATATATTTTGGTATCGACTCCAATATGTTGTGGAAATGAAACGATACGACTGTATTATGATAAGATGACTGCCTCGTTGGTCCAGTGGTCGCAAGTGCTGGGTATGAGGTCCTGGGTTCGATTCCCAGGTCAGGCAAAGTTTTTGCATCAAGAATTTCTTAGTAGCAGCACGGAGTCTGGATTTGTGCCCGGTTGATGGTAATAGGTTCGCCCCTTATTATGTACATGGGACTTAAACATAATATTCATAACTGGCGAAATGTGTGGGCGATTACAGGCGTGATATTATGTATGTACCTATGTAGGATTATAATTGAATTAAACCCATTTTACGTTCCAGAAAGCGGCTTTAGGTATCTGTGATTTGACAATTACCTCGGAAAGGAATGCCGTCGTGGATTTTTCGATTCCTTTCATGTCTTTGGGTATCAGTTTGTTGTTCAGAGAGGAAGAACCCGAAGCTCCTGACAAATTCTCATTTATTAAGCCATTGTCTCTAGACGTTTGGTTGTATTTGGCGACCACGTATGTGGTTGTCTCATTTGTATTACTTATTTGTGCGAGGTTTGTATTTTTTGAGCTGATTTGTATCATTTTCACATGATTTAGGAACCTTTAAGGACTGGTCAAACCGAAGCGGACCCCGCGTGGGACGCAGGACGTGACTGTGCGTGTCGCTCGCGCCAGTTTGAACATCTAACACCTCCATATAAATTATGATAGTTGACACAATCGGCGCGAACGAACGAATTTCGTCCTGCATCCCGCACGGGATTTGCCTTTTTTTGTGGATGGGAAACAATGTTTGACATTATAATCAAACATCATATTTTATGAACGTATAACCACAGATCAGAAATTTTTGGCTGAAATTTTCGCAAATCTTACTTCACATAAAAATTCAATCTTATTTTATTAACTGTTTCGTGCTGTTGTTTTGTAATCAAACGTAAATGATGTTGTGATGATTACTATAAGTTTGTAATTATTTTTTAGAATGAGCCAAGATGACTGGGTGAATCCTCACCCATGCAATCAAAATCCTGAGAGTTTGGAAAATATATGGAGTCTTTACAATTGTATGTGGCTTACTATGGGTGCTATAATGACTCAAGGATGTGATATTTTACCAAGGTATGGAGATTTATTATTCTTTTACAGCGTTAAATTCTTCATATATTAATCTTCGGTTATTTTTTATTGCACAGGGCAGCAGGATCGAGGTGGATCACAGGCATGTGGTGGTTCTTCGCTCTCATTGTGACCGCCTCGTATACAGCCAACATGTCGACTTTCCTCAGTAACAGCCGAAGAAGCAACGCCATCAAAGATGTCAAGGAACTCTCCGAACAGAACAAAATATCTTATGGAGCTGTGTACAACGCGTCTACGTACAAGTTTTTTCAAGTATGTTTTGAAATTGTGTTAAGTTATAATTATAACACTGAAAGCTATTTAGCTTATCTAATGTTTACTAATACAGGCGTGATGTTAGTTTTGTTTTCTAATTGTACTCATTCATTTACAGTCGTCAAACGATACAGTGTACTCAAAGGTTTGGTCAGTAATGAGTTCTGCAAAGCCTACAGTTTTCACATACTGTAACGACGAAGGGAGAGATCGTGTACTTAGGAGTGAAGGAAAGTACGCGTTCTTTATGGAATCTACCTCTATTGAATATTTTATTAAGAGAAATTGCAAATTGAAAATGCTCGGTTCTAAATTGGATTCTAAGGAGTATGGTATCGCTATGGCAAAGAGTAAGTTATAAGAATAAAGAACGTTTTTGAAACATTAAATAATTTATAAACAGTATTTCAGATGATACTTTAGTAGATTCTTAGCCCAAGGAGCAAACAACTACATATTTTAAAGGCGTGAGTGTTTCTTTAAAATAGTTTTAAGTAGTAGTCGAGCTTAAATTAGTGTTGCTCCCGAGGTGGACAATCTACTTTTTATCACCCGCTATGGGAAAATAAGTAAGTGCATACAATGTTCTCTGGAGTTATTACAGTACTTTAATTCTCACTACTTGAGGTAGACACACTCATTTTTAGGGTTCCCTACCCAAAAAGTGCCAAACGGAACCCTATTACTAAGCCTCCACTGTCCGTCTGTCTGTCTGTCTGTCTGTCAGCAGGCTGTATCTCATGAACCATAATAGGTAGACAGTTGAAATTTTCACAGATTGTGTGTTTCTATTGCCGTTATAACAACAAATAATAAAAATAAAATAGGTAACGTTAAAAGAACCATACAATAAACTTTTGAATTTGAAATTTTTTTTTCTTACCCTAGAACTGATCGAGTAGAGTAGGCACAAATATAATTTAATTATTTTTTTTACTTCAATAATTAAGAAATAGGGGGTCGCTTGTTGTCAGTTGTCAGTTTTAGACCATTTTTGTATGAGCTCTGTTGTCGCAACAACTAAACGAGTTAGGGATTTGAAACTTCTGTATATCATGTACCATAATTTGTTTTTAATAAACAAATACTAAAAACGCCGACACATAAGGTATTTTGTTTAAATATGGGTGATTTTCTGCAACTGCAAAAAATAACTTTGTAATTCACAGTATTACAAAAAAAAAATTGAAATATAAAGTTATCTTTGCGATTGTTAAAATATGAAAAATATTTATCGCTTAGTATTTAAATACTTAACACTACATATTTAAAAAAAAAAAATATGTAAGTAGTGTTAAATACTGTACGGTGGTACGGAACACTTCGTGTGCGAGTGCGACTCGCACTTGGCCTGTTTTTTTTATAAAACTAAGTAAAATCCTAACTTGAGTAAACAATTACGAACAAAGGCGGAATGCATTTCGTGCGATTTTTATTTTTTCACAAACTTTTTTTTTTATTTGGCTCTCGCGCGGTATATCATACAGCTTGTTACCTGATCATACAATGATCAAGATTGATCTCTTTGGTGATTGGAACTTTTACTAACTATATCGACATCCCAAATTAAAAATCACTTTTAGTCCCTAGGGATTAAAGAGCTATTTTAGTCCCTGTTTACGAAAAATAAACTAGCTCTTTTTGAATGGATGTGATAAAAAATCATTTGTTTGTAGACTATCCACACAAAGGATGGGTTGATGGGGCAATTTTAGCCCTTCAAGAAAAAGGCGATCTTGAGAAATTGAAAAAGAAATGGTGGGAAGACGAGGATAACGAGGAACATTGCGAGGTTTGATCATTTTTCTGTCTGATAGAGATATAACAGACAATATTTTGAGATATTTTATTGATGTAAGAATGTAAGTTTTAAAATAAACGGTTGTTGTTTTGTTATAGAAAAATGTTAAGGAAGAGGAAGACAATGGCTCGCTACAAATGAAAAATACCAGTGGTATCTTTTTAGTACTGGGTTCGGGAGGAATCTTGGGCCTTGCCGTGGCCATTATAGACTTCATGTTCCACGCTCGGCAAATCAGTGTCAAAGAAAGGGTAAACTTTCAGTTTAACACTTATATAATTATTTCATAGGGCTATGCTTGGCAGTGGATGATGATGATGTAATTATTAGTGTAAAAAGGTTTTAACCAAAGAATAGGTAGTCCACTAAACTTCTTCTGGTGTTCGTGAAAGGCTGTTAGAGCTACTTAAAATATATCAAGAAAGTGGTTTATTAGGTTTATTAACATCATTTTGCAACTACTATTTATCCCTAGATAATATGTAAGTAGTAGTAGTAACAATATTATGAGCATTATTTTCAAGGTAGTTTAAGGTAATTCGACAATTTACTAGGCTCCTATATCATAAACAATGTTGCCATCGATATATTTTGTAACTGTATATTTGAAACTAAGTAAGTATGGACGTCAAAGTTTACATAGTCAACTTGCCAAATGTATGGGGACCGGGTAACACGCGATTCATATATACCTAGGAACGTGTTTAGCAAAATCTGGCAAGCGAAAAACACGTAAATCCGTATAAAATGATCGTTTTAGGATATATTTATGTGCGCAGTAAGTTGAATGTAGCCATTATATTTCTAGGGATACCTAGGGATATAGCTTTACGGGTGATATATAAAAGCGGTTCATAACTATCTTACTGGGAATATAACTATGATACGAGCACGATCTAGAAACATAACTATTAGGGCACTCCGACCAAATAGGTCAGGTTAGGCTAGAAGTGTGAACAACTACGCGCGAGCCGAGCGAGCGAAGCGAGCGGTGCCGCGGCAGCGGCCGGCGAGCGCTACGTCGAAATTGGTCGCAGTAACCAAGTTAGGGCACTCCGATAGTTATGAACGGCTTTCATATAACTAACTATATTACGGTTAGCTATATCTCTAGGGATATAACACGGCTTCAACCATCTTACTGAGACATAATATATACAGCTTATAATTTTCCCACTGCTGGGACTTGAGCCTCTTCTCTGTGAGAGGGAGTTGTGAGGTGTTAGGATACAGTTCGGATGAATGAACGAACGAATGGAATAATGATGTTAAATTAGCATGATGTTAGAATTACAAAGAATTTGATGAAACTCTCGGAAATCATTTTAATTTATACCTTATCACAATGAGATGAGAGTTGCATTGTTGGTTGGTTTTACGTTAAAATTTATAATTAATATTTGATCGTGTATGTGCTACTTAATGGTGATCTTACTTCTCAGGTGACGTTCCTGGAGGCGCTATCAAGCGAGTGGCACGCATCCTTGAACCCACGTCAGCTGCACAAGCTGGCTGCACCCCCCCGTTCCGCGCCCCCCTCCACTGCCAGCCCCTCCCCGCAGCGCGAGCGGTCCCAATCTCGAGCAGTCTCCGTGCTGAGGGCTGCCACGTCCTTCATCAACTTTGATGAGATTTATTGAGCATGCACACACATACAATAGACACGTGCGTGTGCTGCGTGAGTGTAGAATGAGTGTTCATTCTACACTTTATTATCATCTCAGTGTATCCCAAATAGTTATGTTTGGGTTGATATTCATAGGACATTGAATTGGATCACAATTATCGACGCACTGATTTTATGGTCATTCACTGTCAAGCGTTTCGTTGAAAAGCACCTGTCTCTTATGCACCATTAGGGTATTAGAGCAGACAATGGACTTTTTATCCGCCGGAAAGAAATGAAATGGTAGTTTCCGGCAGTCTATTTGTTATTGCATATATTTCCATACGTTCTTTCCTCGCGGACATATAGTCCAGCGTCTGCTCAGCGCTTTATTAGAATTTAATAAAGTCGCTAGCTGCTAGCAGCAGCACCCTAATTGCGTAACACACTATCAATCAGAATCTGAATCATTTTGAAGCTAATTGCTAATCCATTGCATCTTAAGTTCGAAAAATTTGTCTGCACAATAACGTAACTAACGCAATGAATGTTGTTGAACTGTCTAGACGCACTGCAGGTTACCATCCCTACCTAGTTGATATTCCACCAATTTGCGCTAAGCGTTTCCAAATGTCTTTTGTGATGCGCAAAGCAAAGGAGTGGAACTCTCTGCCTGCGTCTGTGTTTCCGAACGCATACAACCCCGATCTCTTCAAAGTGAGAGTTAACAGGCTTCTTCTGGGTAAGCTCGCTCCATCGTCGACTTTGTCTCTGTCATCTCTGACCTAGACTAGAGTCAAGATCAAACCTATCTCAAATAAAAAAAAATAAAAAAATGAAACCGATTCATACTGTAAGTATGTTACGCAATTATCCCGCTGTACCACTTAAGTGTTTTCTATTACGTTAAGGTCTATTTTATAATACATGTTTTATTTACATAAGTTGTCACCTTATACAAGAAATATCTCAGTATTTACTACCTCAAAAAGGATATTTATTTATGCTATAAATAAAATTGTTACGTGCACTAATTGTATTTTGTTGTCACTTACGGTCGATCCCAATAACCTATTTTCACTAAAAGACAGATCGCTATTGATGGTAGACAGTATAATCTATCTGTCCTTATGTCAGGCCGGTAAGATTCCATAATCTCTTATAGATTATCGAGACGATAAAACCATGAATAGATAGGTTTTTCTACCTCCAAAATGCCAAAACTGGTGATAGCTAGTTATTGGGTTCGAGCGTTAGTAAATACGTCAAGATGGAACAAATCAACTGCCGATCGAAGCACAGACGAAGCTCTCGAAGCATTGTTGGAGCTCGAAGTACTGGAGGAAGGACGAGAATGCTTCACTGGCTTCTCCGTCTCCCAGAAACTGAGTGCAAACGACAGCTCGGCCCACAGCGCTTCTGATTGAGTCATCTGCAAATAGAACAGAAATTAAATTAAATTTAGAATTTTAGATCATTCTCGCAAAATACTTAAGAATCTCTTTAATTACAGGATCAAGTTGTAGTTGAAATAATTGTTAACCCGACGCTGTACTCCATCATTCTGCATAACTATGGGATAAAGGTTGAAATTGCGAAAAAAATTCTGCTGCTCCATACAATTGCATATATGCTCACATAACTCTAGAAAATCTAGGGAACAGCTGAATATTTTTCCCGATTTTATTTTAGCTATGTATTTCAATTTCTAGTTTGCAGCATATTTAAATATCATCTTAGACCTCAATATAATTCAATTTTTAACAAAACATATCCAGAATAGCAATATAAGGATTGTTTGTCTATGCAAAACAGTGAATATGTGGACTAGGTATTCAATGTCGCTAAGGTCTATACGCATTAGCATATGAATGCTATTTGGCGCTAAGTGAAATTCGTACCTTCTGCTCGACGGCGACTTCTCTGACGTTCCAAAGGAATTCAAATATACCCATTGCGGCGGCCATGCTGCATCCTAAACCCAAGACTACGAACACACCTCCTACATTCTCTACTCCTAATTCTGCCGCAGCGCCTTCTTCGCTTGCTTCTTCTGCCTGAAATGTTAATTATTATCATTATTAAAAAAGAAATGGATTTTTACGCAGATTTTTTAAACTAGGCTAGATGGAGCGGCTGTATTCCGATGGGTGAGCCGACGATCCGAGAGGTTGGGAGCTCAATTTTTTTAATTCCCGAACGAATTATTATTTAATCTTAAGGCGAAAGCGCCAGGGTAGACCGCGAAATTCCAATTTTCTTAAGTTTTTTGCCATTTGCAGGTTAGTATTAGGTTGTATGTTGATTAAAACATGATTTGCGACCGTAACAAATATGTATTTACAGAATGATAATCATTGAAGTCATCAATACAATTCTCTAAGACCAACTAATTCAAAGAATGACTATTTCATGAAATCTTGATATTTGAGGATTATACTAACTCAAGGAGTTATTTTACTAATTCTAGTGATTATAATTCTGTAAATATATATAATCAACATAAACCCAGATACTGAGCTCTAAATTGCAAAAATAGTAAGAAAATTTGAATTTCGCGGGCTACCTTAAGTATAATAATTCATTTTGGATGCAAATGTGATATTGTTTGGTAAGTATACCATAGATACGGAGTTTTTCAAAGGTTATTCTGAACTTACAACACAAGCTTCTTCTTTTGGTACTTGCCACCAACGGTTTTTGATCTCTACAAGCTTGCCGCTTTCTGCTAATTTCAGTAAAGCATTGTCCACGGCCGTTCGATAAGACGAATCTATAAAAATGTACGAGTAATGAATACGGTCTTACCTATTGTTATAGATTTTTTTTATAAACGAATCATAGCTGAACACGTTCAAAAAGTAAATGTATTTAAAATGTAAACTAATATTAATTGGAAAGTACTGAAGTAAATTGGTACACAAGGAGTATTAGATGTATTCATTACTTACCAAAGGGCATAGCTATTCCATAGCCTTTAGAGTCGAGTAATCCCCCCACTTGCATTAGTTCGCAGTGTCTCTCTAGCTGGTACTCAATGGCTGTGGATTCCATAAAGTAAGCATAATCTCTTTTGCCTTTTAGCACTCTGTCCAACCCCTCATCGTTATTCTTGACGAAAACTGATGGTCGAGCTGATTCCATGGTACCGTAAATTTTTTGGTACATGGACACATTGGATCGCTGGAAAATAAAACAAATTGGAACCATATTAAACCGACATGCAGGACTAGTTTGCAGGACCTTTTGAATCCAAATAAATTTTTTTTGTGCGTATTTTTTTTGGAATCGGCACTAGTGACTAACAATACTTATAACCAAGATTATGATTAATAACATTTATAACCAAGGGCGAAGTAATAGAATAAATAAAAAATATCAAACCTTGAAAAATGAGTATGTGGAACCACCTTTCAAGGTTCCATATTTAATTTTAGTTTGCATAGCTAGATCTTCGGCAGTTTTGATCGAGTCATCCATCGCAGCATTGGTGAGAAAAGCAGCCAGGTTAGCAGTGTAGGAGGAGCACATGATCAGTGCGAAGAACCACCACATACCGCACACCCATCGGGTGGAATAACCTCTGTTGCAGAACAAAACATAAAATTTGTTGTATAAGTGTACAGTCAGGGATATTAATTGTTAAGCTAATTGAGTTATTGGAAATTAATTGTTAAGTGGTTTGTCACACCTCACGTCAATTTGGGTGTTATAGCAATTACATACAACTTTCAAAGAATGACTGTGATTTGAATATATACGGACAATTTAAGTTAGATCAATTGGCTTTACAATTATTTTCCCTGACTTTACAACACCAACCAAGGTATTTAGAAAACACCACTGAACATTAAACACTATTCTGTCAGACTTACTTCGGTAAAATATCGGAACCCTGTGTCATAATTGAACCCATTGTTAGCCAGCAAGAATTCTTAATGTGCCAAATATTTTCCAACTCTTCAGGTGATTTGTCACAAGGATGCGGATTCTCCCAATCATTTGGTGCCAGTCTAAATAAATAATTAAATTTAGATTAATCATAGTTATAAAAGGCAATTTTATTGCAAGTATGATTCGAAACTCCATAACTCACCTAGCTAAAATATGAAGCAGTAACGACACCATTAAATAAGCTGCAGCCATATAGATCCATACATCAACCGAAAATGGTTTAAGAAATGAAAACAGCTCCGGTTCGGGAGGAGTTGGCTTTAAATAAAGTATGCTTATGCCCAAAGTCATAAAAGGTGTTGTGAAATCCACAGAAGATCGTCGTTCATAAGTTATAGTCAAATCACAAATGGCTAAATCAGCTTTCTGAAAAACAATCCCAAAGTGTACTCAGGACATTACTTACTGTTCTTTATTGAAAATTAAATTTTAATGCTACTCACGAACCCTTTCTAAAAGATGTCCCACTAGACCATCCCATTTTTTCGTGTCTTTGTTGTACGACCCGTAGCCATTTCCAGGCACTATTTCGATTTCATAGTTCAAGTGTAGTATTTCTTTTAATATTTCATTTATTAAATCTTTCGAATATCCTTCATATCGATCGTTGCCAGTTAGCGTTTCGCCTTCCTTGGAGACCGCTTCGACTAAGTACGGTGCGCCAATGCGTGACACTACCTTAAACGTTTTGTTTTGCCATTTTTCTGCCAAGCGATCTGATGTCTCGTCCGCAGACCGAACATATTCGAAACCTACTTCTGGATTCCACTTTGCAATGCTATTAAATCCACTATTCGATAATTCCATTATTTCAACGTTAAAATTCAATCGTTCGCCCGTTATATTATCTAAATTGATTTGGTTTGTTATGCCGATAATAGGATTCTGTAAATAAGAACAGTCAATAATATAATAGGTGGATTCGGCAAACGTTATTGTATTGATTGATAATACGTTGTATTTTACCGTCAGCAAATGATTGGTAAAATCTTCGCCGACTTCCCACGTGTCTTCAGAATCACAACTTATTTCTTGAGCTTCTAATTTAAATTCTTCAGGAGCATTTTCGACAGCATCTGTTATAAGTCTGGCTGCATCACTAGCAAGTGCAGCTTCCACCTAAAATATTATAACAATGGACACATTACTTAACTTATTACACATTATTTATTTTATTGCATTACAGATATTAGACTTACAGTTATTTCGTGAGATTGTCGAGGAATTTTCACGACGTCTGAACCTTTAACTTTCCAGTCTGCTAAATATGATCTAGTTCTTGAGTCTGAGTGATCGAAAATCCTCAAACAAGTTACGTTCGATAATCCATAGCGCAACTCTTCCAGATCTAAAGTGTGGGCGTCCAGTGACATCAAAACGTAGCTCTGGAAAATAAAGTATCGTATAGCTTCTCTTAGTAAATCCAACATTTGAATAATATGTTATAGCATTGCCTTTTTATTATAGTGCCGAGGCATACTCGTTAGTATAATTCATTTTGCTATAATTGGCTTAATTTTGGGACTCTAGTCTCGATTCGATTCTACTTATGTAAAGCTCACGCTTTACCTTGACGACGATAATAAGATACAAACAACGTGTGTTTCTTCTGAGTATTAATGTTATTTCGGGTTTGAAAGCTTAGTTCTTATACAATCATTTTATGAGGGTAATTCGTCGAATCGTTTTGAGATAGAAATAAATTAAAGGACACAGAAAACAATACTTATTATTTAAATTGTTTTTCATCCCTAGTTAACTAAAACGTTTCGGAGAATTTACAAACATTCTAAGGAATTGTGGACTTACCATGTAATCTTCAAAAAAGTTGACTTCGTTAGCTTGGCGCAGATATTCAAGTACTCTATCGGCTGGACAATCAAGGACGACCCTAGTTTCTCCAGTACCTTTCAATGCTTTTAGTAATGGCCGGTTGTCATCACCAGGCACCAGTCTTCGAACCAGCCACTTTACCTCGGGATCAGAATGCTTTAATACTTCCTGTAGCCTTATCAGACCTGGAACGGTAAATTTGGTATTATTAAAGGGGAACCCGGGGCAAAGCTGACCCAATAAGGGAAATCTTGAATAAATCAAAAACAATTTATTAATTTAATGACATGGTCTTTAAAATTAACGTATAATAATTATCGAAGTCTACTTTTAGTTTCTACTTTAGAATTCTGAGATAATCGAACTTTGATAAAAAAGAAACTGCTCGTTTTGCCCCGTGTCCGGGACCAAATACACAGTCATACAGTCTTACACTCTTTTGAATGTATAAAACTGAGCAAAAAAGCCGCAAATGTGAAGGGTCTCGTCATCATGATCTTCTTTGTCGGCACAGGAACTGTCTGAACTATCTCTAATATGCAAGGCAAGTGTCCAAACCCTAGAATCCAGGTACCAATATCAAGGGTACAAACACTCCATGTTTTCTCTGACTCTTTTTTGTACCGTTTCTTTTCTCTTTGTCTTTTTTCTTCGTTCCTTTCCTTTCATAGCTGGTTTCGGGGTCTGAATGTCTCCCAGATGCTTTTTATAATGTGAACTGCTGGTGGTTCGTTTTTGTACTTATGCTTCGGGTTTTGGCATGATATCTATAGGCGCTTATGGCTGTTTCCATTTCCCCTCTTTTTGTTGGATGGGAATTCATCAAATGACTTCTCCCGATCTGGGCGTAGCGGGAGGGCGTGTCAGACTTTTACTGACTAAAACCCACCCGTGTTCCTTCAGTTGCCTGTGCCGGGGCCATGGTAACTCTCTCGAACATCCCGCAACCCTAGCTGGCATCGGCTCTAGCGGACCCCGTCAATAGTGCTGACATCTCTTTGAGGTGCGCGTGGAACACCCATCCATTACATTTCCCCTAAGCACCATTTAGCACATTCTGTCTTCCTTTGGTAGTGACCAATTATAATGTATTTACAGAAAAATTACGAGTTTAACAAAATTACCCGAGGCAAAACGGGCACATTGCTCATTTTGCACCGCCCAAAATGCCTGCGGGGTCATATAAAATAAATGTTAATAAAATCGAAAGAATATTTGGTAATTAGTTCACAATGTTTTCTAGTTATTTCATCACGTAATTGAACGTAGTAATTAACTTAACAAACTAGAATTTAACATATTCACCAATTAGCTACAACACAGATTTAAAAATGAAAATAAATACTAAAAGCGTCAACTTACGTTTTTTCGTTTTGTCTACAAGCGATGTGCAGTTTCGCACACAAAACTTCAAACTGTCTTGCAAGCGCGAGATATACTGGAACGCGATCCGACTAGTTCCAAACGTTTTAGTTAAATACTCTGCGAGAAAAAGCGGGTGTCCATCTTACACTGGGGGCCCGAAATGCCCCGGATTCCGCTAGTTGTTTTCTTTTTATGGAACTATTTTCAATGTAAATTGTAAACTCTAGCGCAACCAAGTTTTTAGTATTATGTTGAGAAAAATAATCTAGAACAAATATACGTTTCAATATACGTTTCTAAAGACATTAAAATTGGAAAGACATACCAAGATCATCATCATATAATAGAGTGTAAGACCGCCAATCGCTGTCCATGATAAATAGTGCCACTGCTTTGGAAAGGGCTACGGCTTCAGGATACAAGTTGAGGCCAGGTGGACTTGGTTGCTGCAGTCCTCGAACTGGTGGCGGACGCCACACTGCCTGCAAATTTAACATCCATAAAATATTACTGTAAACCATAGACAGTCCATCTGCAGTTCTAAAGCCTCTTCGTAGCTATGAAAGTAGGAAAAAAGAGAAAACATGCGTGAATAAAAGTGATAATTACTGCCTGACCCCCAAAGAGAATTTCATAAATAAGGCCCGCTTGCACCACTAAATGCATTTAGCGTTAAACGTGTTTAAAACCTCATTCCATGTCCGTCATTTTCAAACAATTGCCAAAATTAAAATATTTTATTTTACATAAACCACCATGACCACTTATGACTCGGTGGAACGCAGAGCAAAAAGGCTTATTGGCGACGAGACGTTGGTTAGGCTCACAGCCTGCTCAGGCCAAAGGCTCATCGGCGTAATCTTGCTTGCCTGTCAGTCTTTTACAGACTGTACTTCGGAGAGTGTGCGCAGGAGCTCCACAACCTGATCCCAACATAGCCCTTTTACTACCGGACTACCAGACGTACTGCAGGGTACCATCCGCACTTGGTTGATAACCCGACCAGTCGTACTAAGCGCTTCTCCTCCACATTTATTATGCGCACTGCCAAAGTGTGGAACGCTCTGCCAGCGTCTGTGTTCCCTTCCACATATAACCCGTCTGCTTTCAAAGCAAGAGTGAACAGGCATCTTCGGGGCATGCTTGTTCCATTATAGACCTCATCCATCGCTTTCCATCAGGGCATTCAGCAAATTAAAAAAAATGAAACGTCAAAAGCTAGGTGCGCGGTTTCAATTGGTCGTTTCCTATAGATAAGAGCCAGCAAGAAACTCCACGCTTACTTTTTTAAAAATAAGTGGCTTTTACAATATTTTTAAATGGAGGACAGTTTAGGACTGTCAACAAGTAGCACTTAAATGACAAAATAGAAAATGTTCTACAAATCTACAGTCTATTAAGCCTACAAAGTTATCACATTCACAAAATACAAAAGAATCTATATAGAAGAGAAATAAATTAATAAAAATAAAAACCTATTTAAACCAAATGACATGATTGCCATTACAACAGTAAGAAATCTAAATTAATATCCCATCCATAAAAGCCCTAATAAATAGTTGAAATTAGAATTATAAGTACATAATGTGCCAGAAACAGAATGTGTGTAGTGATTTGTGGTGCTAGCGGGCCTCAATATACTAACAGAACTAACAAAATCTCTCGACGCTACTCTTTCTCTCTTAGTCACTAGTATGAAAACGATGTCAAAAAGAATAAAAAGAAAGAAAAATTGTTTATTCTGCACAAACAAAACGCACATTACAAAAAAATTACATAAAATACACGTGTGTGCCAAAGTAGCCAAAAGCCTCATATGCCAGTAGATGTGTTACTGAATACTTGTATACACGTACTTGTATGTGGGGTACACTGGCAGCCCGGCAGTGTGCTTCAACTGCCGATGCCGACACCGGATCTGTGGGCCCGAATATAGCGATCACGCCGCCAGAGAGCAGCTCACATGCTGCGAAATGCAAAATGCATATACGAAATTGTAACCTAGTACTAATTACTTTACTACGTAGAAAGATTACCAACCAATAAGATAGTGTAAAGTATCTGCTATAAAGGTCCTCGTAGGTTGCTGCATTTATGTATGAACAAAACACATGAACGTGTCAAATAAGTATTAGCTTATAGATTACAAAACGTATTCATGAACCGTTATATGTAGTTATTTGTGCAACAAGAGAGCAAAGTCAGTTTTTTTCTGCGAGTGCTGATTTTGAATCCTGAGTGTGGCGAGAGATTCAAAGGCACGAGATGCAAAAAACTTTGCTCTCGTGTAACACACATAACTTTTCACTTCAGCAGCGAGAACACTTTAGGAGATAAAATAATAAACAGGAATAGATTGAAATAGCTATTTATTGTGAATCAAAATAATTAACATTGTAGGTAGAGGTACCAATTCAATAAATAGGAACATTTTAAAAGTTAAAAGTAAAATTACTGCAATTCTGCAAATTAAAAGTAACAGATTTATTTGGCAACGTTATAGTTGCATTGAGTTGAGTTTGATTATCTGTGGTTAAGGTTTCTGTTTCGGTGGCGGATTGAGAAGGAACAACGGTGAACGTAGGTGACTCTGATCGGCTTTATGTATAAGGACATTGTGCGTCGTTGGAAGTGGATGGGTGTGGGTGAGACCAAGGATCCGAGGTCGAATTCAGACTTATTGTTTCCACTATACGCTTACAGATTTTCGACTTATTTTCTATTGAGTCTTCAATTTAGCCTTCTGTAACCGTATTGGACTTCCACCCGCCGTGACGTTTTAAAGTGGTGAGATCGCCTCCGGAATCAGCCAAGAGCGTTGCCGAAGTTCTCCGAAAGCAATGACCTGTGTATAGCTGAGGCTCTCCCAGTTTTAAGAAAGTGGCAATTTCTCGCGGTATAGCACCTATTTTATTTACTCCCATAGGCTGTCTTGAGCATTTATTATTATGGTATTGTATGAAAATTCGGTCGGTTTTTATATTGGCTGGACGTAAATTTCGGTATTTTTCTACAATAGTTACATATTCTTCGCGTGCGACAAAAGACCTGTCAAAGTTCGTCTTCATATTTTTCAATTTAACTAACAGTAATTTATCTGAATGCTTTTCGATATTATTAACTGTTAGCTGTAATAGCTCGTTATTGCGATACGCTCCACTAATTCCTATGATCAGTACAACCTGTAATGAAAATATTACATAATTAATATGCATAATTTAACATTTACAGCATCTTTTACATATCGTAAATAAAAAAAAAATATAAAATACATTTTAACAAATATTTTAACAGTATTGCTAAGCCAGACTAGGATTCATTGCGCCTCCGAAAATTAGTAGTAGGCAATAAGTACCTTTAAACATAACAGTCTACACACAATTTTTAATAACTAACAACATAGATTCATAGGTACCACTTACTTTAGCGGCAAGAAAATTGCAGTCCGGAGCTTCATTAAGAAATTTTTCTATGTGAAGGGCCGTGAAATTTTGGACTTTTTAGCCTTAGCCCAACTGACATTCTTTTTAGAAAAGATACGAGTTTTGCGTATGTTTCAATATGCACGTTATGTTTTGTTTTTAAAGTAGCTTTCAACATTGAGTAAATACTCCACATTGTAGATGATCGCTTCGCCTGTGATAAATCTAAAAAATAAGATAGCAACACCGTCTCCGAAAAACTGCTTGCGCCCTTTGTAAGTCTCCATTCATTGAAGACATGGTTTGCTTTCAGATATTTCTCGCGAGGTAGGAAACTTAAGTCTGCATTAATAACTTGTTGTTTTAACTCTTCCGGTGTTTAAATACTGTTCTCGTCGCTAGTTTCACTCATGTTTTACGATGATTTTAATATTTTTTAACTTATCAACTCTTTACGCCAGCCACGAAATTTTATTCCTGCTCTTTTATTTAAATTAAGGCGTGTTCGGAAATAGCACCCATGATATTTTACTGTTCAAAATATATTACGTAACATTATTGAAACTAGAAATAAATATTTACAGGTTAAATATCAGTTTTATTTGCAGTAAATACTTATTTTCGTTTAAATACAACAATAAGTTAAAAATTCAATAAATTACATTAAAAGACATAATCATCTTTTTGGAAAATTTCTTTAGTTAGTACGAAATTCCGAACGTGTTTGTCTTTGAGGTCGAATTCAAAATCGGAACTTCGAAAGGGGTAGTCTTTGTCTCTCTCTCTTTCTAATGGCGGGAAAGACATAGAGTGTGAATGTTTCGAATTGTATGATTAACCCAAGGCTGAATAAATTATTCGCGGCTTTCTGAAAAAAAAAAAATTAAAAAGTTACTTGGTCTCACTCAGTGAGCAAAATCGCATTTTGCTCTCTGATTTCAGGCAGCAAAACCTACATGTTTGAGCTACTGAAGTGAAAAAAAAATTATTACATGTTTAGTTCAATTATATGTGATGTGCATCAACTGTCACAACAAAACAAAATGTGATACCAAACTGACAAATTAATAATTGAAAAGTGACGAGCTATTATTATTTGTTTAAATTAATGTGTACACTACAAAACTATTGTCTCTCCAATAATTTTCGTGTCAAAATAATACAAAACCAGATTGCCGCAAATAAGCGATAGGCATGTCCTAAATGTGGTATTAGTAATTTAAACTGTTCTGGTAAACGTATTGTGTTCGGCGAATGCAAAATTAATCAAACACTGTGCTGGGTTGTTTATTCGCGTCTATTGTGCAAAATTAATTTAACATTAATAGCGTCAAATAATAATGTGAAAGCACATTGTTTGCTACGGGAAGCACTACATTTAATTTGTTGCAGACACAGTTTATGAGGAGCTATTTAATTATAATTAACTAAATATTTTGATCGAAACTCAATAAAGGTTAATAATTTTAGTTAATGCTAAAATATTTTCACTTAGTACGTCAAACACTATCATATTTATATCAACTGATTATTTTATATGACGATTTATATAGAAATATTGATATTCTGTTCCAATTTTAATTTGTTTGATCACCCGTAGATGATTTATGAAATCATAAATGTTTACATGATTAATTTTACCATTACTTGTATTGTATGCAAAAGAAAAAAGCCCAAGATAGAACTTATCTAATCAAACTATGTACAATGAAAATGAAATTACAACACTATGCAAATAATTACCTGCCTTGGAAGCTGTAAAGCTATCTCCAAATGGTGAATAAACAGGTTTCATTACAAAATGATACTTTTCGCTTTCCATGGAGGCTCGTGCTAAAGCTGATGCGAAGGCCACTTCTGTCACCGTGTTTGGCGGAAATATTGCACCTAGAGAAGAGGTTCTTCTTAAAATATCCTAATGGTGGGATATTTTAAGTGAAACGTAACATGTAACACGCAACTTTAAAACGAACAAGACGTCCAAATAATTATATGCAATGCAACACGAAATTTAACACACGTTCTATTATTATTCTTTGATTACTATTTAATCTTATTTGAATTTGTTTAAAATTAATTTGCATTTTTTTGTACCCTTATTGTTTTGACTTTCATTTTGATTCGCTTTCTATGACACTCGCATATTGTATTTTGATTCATTTTAATGATTTCTTCCTTATCAAACTTCTTGTACCTACCTAGTTATTATGTGAATGATGTGGTCACCTATAATTTGAAGCGCACATTTGTAGTTTCCGTTAATATGCATGTAATTGTGTAGCCTCTGTTGGCGATCCAATAAATAAATAAAAAAAAGCAAATTGACCTTGTTGTTGCATATACTTGGACGGCATGTTCGTTTCAGCATAATACGTTACATTTCATGTGTACCCATCAATAGATTTCTTCTAAAAATAGTTTTACATTTCCTTTAAGGTGAAAGCGCCAGGGTAGCCCGCGAAATTCAAATTCTCTTGCGATTTTTGCAATTTGCAACTCAGTGTCTGGATGTAGGTATGTTGATTAAAGTATGATACGCGACCGTAACAAATATGTATTAACAGAATTGTAATCATTAAAGTCATCAATACAACTCTCTAAGACCAAGTAATTCTATTGAATGACTATTTCATGAAATCTTAACATTTCAGGATTATACTAACTTAAGGAATTGTATTACTGATTCTAATATTATAATCCTGTAAATACATATTTGTTACGGTCGCGTATCATACTTTAATCAACATACACCCAGACACTGAGCTGCAAATTGCAAAAATCGCAAGAGAATTTGAATTTCGCGGGGTAACTTAGCGCTTCCTTCTTAAAAGAGCAAAAATAGACTTTATTTAAAGGGGTCGTATCCTAGAACGATCAATCATGAATCTCGATCTGATACTGGCAGATTTGATCCAAATTTCTATTCAAATCAAGATAAAATCCGTTCATGACTGCACTGTTCTAGAATACGGGCCTCATAGTTATAGACCCAATCTTTTATCGTAAGGATTTCATTCAAGTAACACAATAAATAGGTTTTGTCACTACGGTTGGCGTTCTCCTTAGTATGCCAAGATATTATTTGCACAAAGTTTTATCTCAGTCGTAAACCAACTCACCGATGTTAACAGTCGTCTTCAGAGTTTCAAATTTCCGAAATACGGCTCCAACGTTCTCGAGAATTAATATAATTGTTACCAGCGTCACGTACACTCCTGCAAGAGCAATATTGTAGTAAATAACTTTGTAAAGTTACCTTAACTGAAAACAGATTTAAATGTCGCTAAGATAAACACATGATTTCTAGTAAATCTCACTAAAGTAAAACTTGGTACTCGCCCCGGTATAACATTTTCGAGACTGGATTTTCCGGAATAAAAGTAGTGAATTGGAACAATGGGATTCAGCGCGGCACAGCTGTCGCATTACAAGTTTGCCGGTCGTCGTCGGTGGGTGTTTACCCGACACATGGCAAACATTGGAGCCCGGATGCAGAGCGTCACCGAGCGTGGTGCTCGTGCGGGGTGCACCGCGAAACGTCTCCGCGCTTTTATGCACATTATCACAGCTGTTTTGCCAACTGTAGTCGCACCTATTATTAGATAACGCTAACTAGTATAATAGTGCAATGCCCTAGTTTCGTGTTAACAGGTTACAACGATCAGCTGCAATTATATCTTACCTACAATATGTCACACTAGAGAGTGAAAGTTACTACGCTTTGCTCCCAGAAAGAACGAGCATGGAGTACCACACTTTCACAAGACGGCTTATTTGCGATTTCTAGACCATTAAATCCAGGGTTCCTCACGATGTTTTTGTTCACTGTCAGTCGTGTTTAATCTGAATTTAGAAAGAACGACGCTGTAAAATACGCATCGTATCGGCTCTGGTTTGTCTATATAATAAACCCTCAAACCGTGGTCCGTATATGGTACCTAGTAAACCTCAACCCGAACAACGACAATACAAAGAAATCTGGTTTTGAGAAACGAAACGTACCTACTTATAGTTTTAAAGCAGACTTTCCAGGTCGCTATCATACAAATCAGGATACAGTTTAAAAGTTAAATCTTGATGTTTGTAGAAAATGGTTTCAGGTGCAAAACTTTGCATTTTTGCTAGTATTGGGTTACCTAGGTACCTAAAATTTATTTTTTGTGTTCAGTTTAGGCATTATGGTGAAATTATTTTTTGATTCTTATTCAATTTACAAAAATGATTGCTGGGCAACGACAAAAAAAAAGAAAAATCGCTGTACAAGTACCAGGTACAGGAGTTATGGGGTATCTAAAGTTAAGTTTTAAAACTTGATTTCATAAAAAGGAAAAAAAAGAAAGAAAATCTTCAATATCTCCGTAACCCAGGTTCAAGTTCAGATTCTCAGATATGATCCAGTACAAAATAATTATCACAATGACGGGAGTATAAGTGACTCTCGGCTTTGTTAAGCGTCTTATTACCTGTACTTATATATCGTTGATTAATTTGGAGCTAGCTAAATTACTATCGAACATTCTCGTAGGATTCAGTAAGTACGTAGATCGGACCAGGTGAACTGAATACGCCATGGTCAGACACTTTGGCGCTGGTCCAGAGTGTCGGGCACTGTCACGATTACTATTATCGTTGCGGACTGCTGACGTGTCAGAATTAACTGACCAAATTGTTCCTAGTGTTTGTTCAGTGGTCTGCTAGGTCAGCATTATGGAACAGTTTTTGTGTTTGACCTAATAATCCGTGTTTTGAATAAATGGATCATTTATTTATTTAGTTGTTTTTTGGAGGACCTACATACAGTAGCACTATAATTTAAAAGCTATAAGGACTTTATGTAACCGAAAGCCAATAAAGCTGTTCACGAGTAAAAATGGACTGCCATGACTTATCATCTAATGTACGTTAGAGATGTGAAGAAAAACAGACCACAGGATAAAAATCTAGATCATTAGACCATTTAAAATGGTAGCTATAAGTCTAGACCAAACGCGGTCTTACGGGTGTGTTACAGGCATAGATATCCGTGGTTACAGGCATCTGGTTATCATTAGTATTAGATAGCTATACAACATTGTGTTCTACAAAATATTAGAGTGTTATAATATTTCTAAATATAAAATTGAAGTGTCTGTTTGTAATGTCAAAATAACAGCCTTTTACTAAATGCATATGCATCTTACAGTATACACGATACTAGATAATAACGAAAAAGCAATTTTTAAAATTTTTGTCTGTTTATTTGTTCCGGCTAATCTCTGAAACGGCTGGACCGATTTTGACACGACTTTCACTGGCAGATAGCTGATATAATAAGAAGTAACTTAGAATAGCTTTTATTTTAGATAAAGAATTAGGGATCCGCGCAAAAAAAAAATAAAAATAAATTGTGAACAAAGTCCGAATCAAATAGGGAAGTATTAGCAACCACGCGGGCAAAGCCGTGGGCAACAGCTAGTTTTGAATAAGAATTAACATGAATATTTAACTACCTATGTTTCATTACATTTTATAACCTCAGTGTGGGAGGACCATTAGTAGGATAATTCATTATTCAGTTAGGTCGAGGTCGCGTAGTGCTCAGTTCCTATGTCCTACATCGGATCGGGTATTTGAAATTACTCGGGTAATATATTACCTGTGAATTTCAGTGAACGTTACATAAGGATGAAAGGGTATTTCTTGATCTTTACCAATAATAGGCATCTAAGTTCAATAAATAACGGTTAGACGTTGGAAATAAGACGTTTTAAGTATCATAATATCGATATTTACTGAAAGGTTGAGGTGGCGGGGACAGACTGGATGCGGAAGGTGGAGGATAGGGTGTTGTGGCGCAGACTGGGAGAGGCCTATGTCCAGCAGTGGACTGCGATAGGCTGAGTTAAATGATTGACTAATTGATTAATGATTAAAATAAAAAGCGTCAATTTCATAACGTAGATCGGAATCGCTTTGGAAAATTAAATTTATTTTATTTTGATCCATCTATAAACGAAATTACTTCGTCAAAATAATAAAAAAAAGTTGTTGGATCAGCAAAATCCTTTTCATCCCTTTCATCGAAATTTAACGAGACTGAAAGTGACTCGGTAACGATGGCGGTGGATATTCTACATTTTCGTGAAACTTAATATAACTAACGAATACAGAGGCGCCATTAAAATTAATTGAATACGGTCTCCTGTTCGGAAAACTTTTTGCAACAAATATAAATATATAGGTACTCCTATAAACGTATAAACCTAAATAAATAAACGTGTACTACAGTACTTTAATTAATAAATATACTTAATAACTGTGTTACAGGTTTTATATGTAATTAATTAATAAACTGTTATTTTCGCGCTCCTCTCCAGCTACATGACATTTAATTCATTTTTATTATTTCATTTATGTTAATATTATGTACAAAAAAAGGAGCTACGTCTGCCAACAAACTGCTTTGTAGTGAATAAACACTTTTAAACACTTTCTCATTTTATTTTTTTTGTTGTCTATGCTACTGACTAAGGATATGGGCCAACAGTGGGCTGATAATGATGTTAAATTAACTGTATAAGACAATGGTGGTGAAATTGTGAAATAATTCAACGTAGTTTATCATAGGGATTTTTTATACATCAATCTGGAATTAAAGATTCAAAGCGACATGGGCAGCAAGTGCGCATTCATTTAGCATTATGGAATTTCGCGCTTCATCATTATTTCCCATACGCGAAAAATGTTTCCATTTATTGGACAGGCGACCGGATTTAAAAAAAATGTTATAAACGTGCGTCAATCGAGGGTATCGTGCATCGCTGGCAAAAAATTTAAAACGGATTTTTTGTTACACCCGGTCGCGCTTCACAAATCACGGATACCGCTGTTGAAAATATTGTATGTGGGAAGCTGTACGAAGTGCTTAAATTATACAAACGTAGGTATAACATGCTGTTTTCAGAAGGGGCTAGACAAAAATAAAACAGATACACTCTTGACAGAGAATTGGTATTAACGGCATGTAGTTTTCGGTTTTCCCATGTAAAGAAAAGGCTTTCTGCTAAAATAACAGAAGTTGAGTACCAGTAATTAAACTTTTACTATGCTATATATCTCATGGGCCCAGCTTCCCCAGAAAAATCGAATAACTGAAAGTATTTAAATTGTCGTCACGTTCACATAAATCTGATCGACTTTAGAGCTCAGACTGGATCATTTCTAATTCTGCGCAATTTCCATTTTAAAGTAGCGTGGGAGGCTTCCGAATTTCCGTTAACCCCTAAAGTCCTTTGGTGTCAAGAACTTAATTATAACGGGTTGGTTGGCGCGGTCTCCCTCACCAACGAGCACTTAACTCTTCGTGTGTGATATAAAAGGCGACCACACAACTTTGTAATTGTTCTCACTTTGACGCATCGCGACTCCAAACAAGAGTAGTTTCCAAACTTATTGGAATTTCAAGCTTCAGTAATGAATTGTGTTAATTTCTTTGAGTTTTGGGCGCTTGAAAATTGTTGTTTGATCTCTTTGTGGCATTTGTGTGGTGATTAAACAAAGGACGTACTTTAAATATATCAAAATAGTACATTCATCCATGAGAACAATGGAAATACCTAATATTTCATTGGTTTTCATAATGTTAGGTTACTTACCTAAATCTGTTTGTTAGGTTTCATTCACACATTTGAAAAATGGGTGAATGGAGTAAATTCGTGACCACTACACAAGTGATGTTTGTGTATAAGGGCTGTAATACGATAATACATATACCTATGTAGGTAACTCCGAAACCGTAAACGAACTCCTGCAATACAGAGACTGAAACAAAAGAAAATCGAACTCAATAACATTTAAAGCTGCGTTTTCACTTAGCGTTCTGAACTTAGCATTTATCAATATTTCGCGGGTTTTTTACATCATCTCATGGTTTTCGACTAGAGCAACAATTTATTTCCAGAAAAGATTTTCATTCTAGCTACCATTTGGGAAATATTAGAGCGTTTTATATGCTTAAAAAAATCGAAAGCTCCTAATTCGGAAACGGTGCTTCTCAGAATCTAAATGGTTTCTATGGTCAAGGTTGTTTCAAAATTTTTTTTTTTGTTTTCTTTGCTGCTCATAGTGGCCCTAAGCGTATACTCCTACGGTTGGCGAGTTTCTGCAGTATCCAAAAATAAATCGGCGTCATGATCAGCCATATTTACCGAGGGAGAATGAGCAACTGCTCCAGCGAACTGTTCAGTACAAGCTTTTGTTTAGAACTCGTTTTCTCGTTGTAGTGAAAACAGATGTTTTCTGCTTTGAGCGAACATCGGCAGAACAGCAGACATTTGTTTTGAACAAAATGTTCGCTCGGCCGGGTAGTGAAAACGCGGCTTTATACCTAAAATCTTGATTTTCCTCCACGAATACCTTAATTCAATTTAAAAAGCGGATCCGACTTTAAGGCAACTGTTTGATTTCAGTGATCACGTGGTACATACGGATAACAGATCACGAAGTGTTTTCTCTTTGTGACAAAGACAAATTACCACAAGCAAGTCGTTTGTTACGCCACAGATTCGTGATGTGAATTGACTTTAACCACGTTACACGTAGGACGGTGTACGAGTATATTGATTTAGGTTTAGTAACGTGTTTCGTTAAGGCCTCAAAGGTTTCTGAAAGGGCCGAAAACTCTCTTTCTTGTTTTATAATATACACCGTTATTGCTGTAAGGTGAACGCTACAAAATTAACTGTCACGCCGCACAAACACTTATTTCCTTATCCCGTTAATCCGTCAAAGTAGCCCGCGAAATTCGAAATTGATGGAAATAAGACTATTTCGTGAAAATATGACGATTTGCAGCAAATATTCGAGAGCTATTTGGTAATGTCTTAAATTATTATACTTTAGTAATTATTTCATCATAATTGCCACGAATTGAAATTTCATCTACATATAACGTAAGACAGCGCTGCAATTTGCAAAAAAACTTAAGTAATTTTAAATTTCGCGGCCTACATTGGAGGAATCACTTTAAATATTTATTTTATAAAAAAACCTTCCATACCGTCTTTATTTAATGTTTAATGTTGCCTTAAAATCGCTCAAAAATAGATTTGTAATTTAATAGTAAGATAAACAAACGTATTTATGATAAAGCCGACTTATTTGCTAAAATGTAATCATGAGATTATAAAAAGGCCCTAAACCGTTATAAAAAAGGCTGTATTTCCTAAAGAACTAAATAAAATTAAAGAGCAGAAGTCGCCAGCGGTCGTTTTCACATTCGCGATCCGACACTTGCTTGTTTTCAATGCCTAGCCCAGATATAGTGGCATAAAATTTTATAGACTTGTGTAAACTCGGTCTTGTTCAAGTTGGAAAAGTGGTAATGGCGCCGAGCGGGGTTTGGGGATCCTCTCACAGGAATACGAATTGAAAATGGAAGAAAATTTTCATGTAAATCTGTGGTGGTGGTGGTGGAGATTTCAGTCATTCTTCAGTTTTGATTCCGTATATTTAATTGCCACACACAATTAAAAACCATGAGATTGATGTCAACACTTATTGATTCGTGTTTCTGCTAATTTGCAAAAGCAGCAGCTTAGTTTCTTCAATAGACACGCTACAAAGTGTTCGCTAACAAAGTTGTGTGGCTCACCAAGTTGGTCTTGCCCGTCGGGCAGGCAGCGCCACGCCTGGACGGAACTTGAACGTTTCTTAACAGCTTCATTACCAACGGAAAACTTCTAACTCCTGAAAACCTGATGAAAACTAGCCAGCTGAGACTGCCGGCTAGCTTTCCCAGTAATTGAAATTACTCTCTCATTTACAATATTACGCCAGTTTTCACTGACCGAATGTTCTGCGGATATTACAAATTAATATTACGGCTAGCATTTTGTACATTTTGTACCTACGAGGGAGTTGTATGAATAAATTGTTCAGCTCTTTTAAAGAATGAAGTATCTAGGGAGTCCTAGATAGTGTTGAAGTAATAAAATGTATTTTTTTTTGCTGTGGAATGGTAAACTTTTTATACACATTCACAAAATATAATATGTTTTTGCAGGAAAACCTAAAAAAGCTTGTTGAAAGTTTCACACGTAGCGATAAAAAGGTTATAATAGCATTGAAAATACCTCGTTTCGAATAAAGCGGTAACAGTAAGCATAAATGGATGAAAAAAAAAACAGTACCAAACCAACAATGAAAAGGTATCCTGTTATCCGCCCGAACTACGAACTAAAATCGAGCTATCAATGAAAATAACGTTTGAGCTGTGTTCGTATTTGCGGTTTCTATAATTTGAAATACAATCTTGAACACAGAGACGGTACGTAGTAATGTGCCATTTAGATTCAAACTGAGGTGATTGTTTGGTACAGGGGGATTTATATCCGGAACTGGAATATTGTTCATTGCTACACACCTACGTAGTACGTACCACAGTGGGTAATGGGTAGGTATTCAAGGTCACAGAGGCAATATTTTATCTTAATGAAATACCTTTCGGAGCAAATAGAGAAACTATCTGGGCGTTTCGCAGGAGGTGTTTCTTATGGGTAGTCAATATTCTTTTGCTTGTTTGTTATTTTTAGCTTTCTAACAGGATTAATAATAATCATAAATCTTTATTTATCTCAACATCATATTACAGGCACTGGTTAATAAAATGCACCATCTTAAATAGAGAAAGGTGTCTGAGGTAGGGGGTCCTTTTTTTTTTTGTGGATGGGAAATCATCAAATGACTTCTCCCGCTCTGGGCGGAGCGGGAGGGCGTGTCAGACTTCCTGAGATACAGATCACCCGGCTCTCTTTTAAAGGACATGTTAATTTACAAAATAGTTAAAGTTAAGATATAATAGGTATTATAAAGTCTGAAATAGCAATTGAGTGCAGAACGTAAAAAAATTAAAAACAAAATCAAAGAAAAGCAAGTAAATATAAAATTCTAGGAAATATACAAATTATGAATATCAAACAAATAACGTACATGCAAATTATGTATGTATATATATAATTATGTATTCATTGATACGTACTTAGGTATCTAATTAACAAAATAAAATAATAATGAGCATAACAAAAAATGAAGAATGGACATGGGGAAATGATGATTATTGTATGTATGAATGTATGTAAGTGTAGGCGTGTGATTATAAATGTGTGGGTATTAACACACTGGTTTTAATAAGTTTTCAGTGGCAATGTAGTCCAGATTTAACAGCCAAATGCGTAATTTTCTTTTACAAATAGCTTTTGTTTGAGTGTAGATAGATATTTTGTTATTAATTGAATTATAAAGAAAAGTGCCAAAAAAACAGAAAAACTTTTGTAAGGAACTAGCGTTATAACGGATGATTGAACAAACATTTGTTGATCGTCTATTTTGTGTTGGTAAATCGTGATCTAAGGGAAGTTCAGTGTGTATTTTTAGTACTGTCTGGAGAATGAACAACTGCCGGACCGTTAGTACTTGGCAGTGTTGGTAAAGTTCGGAAGTTGGATAGAGGATTGGCAAAAAGCAACTAACTTTTAATATGGCTCTTTGGGCTCTTTCTAAATTTATCATATAAGTTTTAGAGGTACCGCCCCAAGTGGTAATGCAATAAACTAGCAAATACTTGGCATAGTGCATAGTAAACTGTTTTAATAACTGATTTATTAGATAAATGTCTTAGATTTATAAATATGTAGATTAATTTTCGGATTCTTTTAACTAGGGTTTCAATGTGTTGCTGAAAGTTGAGACGGTAATCTATGATTACTCCAAGTTATTTGATAGAATTTGTTTGAACTAATACAGGACAAGAACAGTAGTTGATGAAATTACATGAGTGGGCTTTCAAGTTGAAGATTGGTTGATCATGGGGTCTAAGGGAATATGTCATGTATTTTGTCTTATCGACATTGAGGCTAAGCAAATTGGAATGTCTATTAATCCTCTTCCTCCTTCTTGGCGTGGCAGTGTAAGACGTTGTATGCATGATTTTGAATAGTGTTTTCTATGTTTGGTGATAACTGTATTGACAATGCGCTGTAATTTTTTGATATCAGTCTTTGACCATCGTATAATTCCGAAAGAGTATGTGAGAATAGGTATTGCAAATGTGTTAATAGCTTTAATTGTGTTTCTAGAGTTTAGGTTGCTTTTTAAAATAAGGTTGAGGCGGTGTGAGAATTTTTTGAGCAGTTCTTGTTTTGACATCTTTTGTTGTATCTGTTTGGACTGCTTAAAACCGGGATATTTGTATGTACTCTGTTCATCCATTGGCTCGATCGATTCACCTGATGCGAGTGTGTAACTATTATTTTGAATTTTTCCTTATAAAATTGATACAATTTTGCACTTATCTACTCCAAATGACATGCAAATATCGACAGAAAATTGTTGTGTTTTGTCAGCTAGTGGGAAAAGCCCTTTATTGTCAGCTGCGTATAACTGTATGTCATCTATGTACACAAGGTGTGTAAGGATGTATTATGATTATTATGTTTGCCAGGGTGAATCCTGCGTCTGTTTTATCAAGCAAGTGTGAGAGTGGATTGAGTGCCATGCAAAACCACAGAGGACTTAGAGCGTCTCCTTGAAAAATTCCACGTTTTATACAGATTGGTTCAGTAGCTACAGTCGAGGAGGATAAATTAATTTTAAGAACAGTTTGCCAATTCTGCATGGAAGTTTGTAAGAATTGTTTCAGTGTTGGGTGAATTTTATACAAATTTAGAACGTGTAATAACTAGCTGTGCGGAACTGGATCGAAAGCATTTTGGTAATCAATAAACGTTGTGTGAATGTCATTACTGCTTTTAACAGTGCTGTTCATAGTAATCGCGTCAATGGTAAGTTGCTCTTTACAACCTTGGCTATTCATACGACAACCCTATTATTATTATTATAAATAGGGGGTAGGTATATGTTTGCTACGCAGCACGTTCTATTAGAGCAAATTAATCATCGGTCCAAGATTATTTTTAGTTTATATAAAGATTTATGTAACATCAAGCTGCAAAACGGTAAAATCATCACTTTTGCCGATGATACCTGCCGTGATATTCGATGCTAACACGTAGGGTGAGGTTAAAAATTATGCTCAACAAGGTTTTGACACGGTGTATAAATGGCTATCATAGCAAAAAACTTAACAAATAATATTAGGACGACAAAACACACCCAATTTTATTGCAACAGGTATAACATACTCGTACATGCTGCCTAAAACTAAAAATTCACCACAACCTTCCCATTATAGACCAATCACATGCCTTCCCACGATATATAAAATATTAACATCAGCAATAACAACAAAAATTAACTAACACATTGAACACCACAACATAATGGCAGAGGAGCAGAAGGGATCCAGGCGGGGCCATATGGGGTGCAAAGAGCAGTTAATAATTGATTCTCTATCCATAAACATGCCACCACAAAGAATAGAAATCTTCATTGTACCTATATCGATTATAAAAAAGCTTTCGACAGTGTTCCACATTCCTGGTTACTACAAATACTAGAAATTTATAGGATAAACTCAAAAATAATAGATTTCCTGCGAAACATAATGCCACTGTGGAAAACCACACTTCAAATAAATTGCAATCAAAATAATGTTATAACGCGACAAATAGCTATCAAGAAGGGTATCTACCAAGGTGATTCACTGAGTCCCCTGTGGTTATGCCTCGCACTAAACCCTCTATCTAATCTGCTGCAGGGCTGTCGGGCCGGTTATTGTCTCAAACACACGACAGAACAAACAACAGTCTCACATCTCATTTACATGGACGATATTAAACTATACGCACAAACCGAAAAAGATATAAAGAAACTAATAGAAGCCACAGCAGGGTTTATCCTAGATATAAACATGCAATTTGGTCTGGATCAATGTAAAACACTTCATATCATACGTGGCAAGATACGGCCCGACAATTATGTAACACAGACACCATAACAGCAATGGAACCGACTGATTTATATAAATATTTAGGGTACATGCAACTAAAGGGATTAGATCATGTTAGGATTAAAGAAACACTTACTACAGAGTCCAAAAGGAGAATCAACGCCATATGTAAAACACAACTTTCTAGTAAAAATCTTATCAAGACCTTAAATACATTTGCCATTCTCATATTAACATACTCATTCGGAGTTGTTAAATGGACAAAAACAGACACAGAACAATTAGAATGAACCACACGCACCACTCTTACAAAACATAACAACTTACATCCTAAATCTGCAATAAAAAGACTTACTATCAAAAGGCAGAACGGAGGGAGAGGCCTGATAGACATCCAGCACCTTTGGCGGAAACAAGTCTGTCGACTAAAAACATTCTTTCACATAAAATCCCGCACTAGTAACATTCATAAAGCCATAGCTCAAAATGATTTCAACTATACCTCTCATAACTTAAATGAACAGCCAGATACTTCACAAAGTACTAGCAATGACCCACAGAAACAAAAAATTGAGGATTGGAAGAAAAATGTACTTCATGGCCGACATCCTCATGACCTAGAACAAACCAATGTGAACGAAGAAGCTTCAAATAAGTTTCTTAAAATAGGAAATTTGTTCCCAGAAACTGAAGGATTTATAATTGCGATACAGCACCAGATTATTTACACTAAGAACTATAGAAAATTTACTATCAAAGATCCTTCAGTAACAAATGATAAATGTCGCAAGTGTCACAGTCAACCAGAAACAATTCAGCACATAACAGGAGCTTGCACAACTCTCACGCAGACAGACTACACACACAGGCACAATCAGGTGGCAAATGTAATTCATCAAATATTAGCAGTCAAATATACACTCATATAAGACAGAAACACTCCTTACTACAAATACACACCACAAACTATCCTAGAAAATGACGCACATAACGCTTTACTACGACTGTGCCATTCTCACCGACAGGACAATTCACTACAATAGACCGGATGTAACCCTACAGGATAAAATAAATAAAGTTACTTACCTAATAGATATTGCCGTTCCCAACACGCATAACATTCAGATGACCATATCTGAAAAAAATGAGTAAATACGCAGAACTCAAAGATGAAGGAGCTAGAATATGGCGCCAACAAAATGTTTATGTGATCTCTAAAGTCTTCTCCACAACAGGAGTCATACCGAATCACCTCCATAGCCTTAAACTACTAAACCTAAAAGAAACCCTCTATATCACCCTACAAAAAGCTGCAATTTCAAACACATGTCGAATTGTCAGAAAGTTCTTGCAAATAGATGAAAACGAAATAGGTCCTCATCATAACACATCCACAACTTATCACACCCCACGCTGTATTTACTTGGCTTCGGTCCGTAAATGTTGCAAAAACCAGCCAAAGAGCTGAGAAGAAAAACTACACAAATAATAATAATAAGTTTATTGTTAAAAAGAAACACAACAAAACACAAAGAGAAACACATTGCTTAAACGTTGCTTAAAGTTAAATAATGATTAGCGTCTGTTTAATCAAACATTTTTGACCTTTAAGATCAGATAGGCTCCTTGTAAAATGCTGGTATTCACCTGCATCCGGTTAGACTGGAAACCGACCCCAACATAGTTGGGAAAAGGCTAGGCAGATAGATTGAAACGTCTCTTAACTTTAAGCAACGTTTTTTTTTATAAATTAGAGGGTTAACCGATGTAAATAAACCATCTACTTATTGCTTTTTAGAATCCTTAGACAAACGATTACCTCCACCTACGTCCATTCCAAAATATTATTCTACCTGCTTTTGACGTAAACTCCAATTTCATTATGCATTCCTCAAGGACGTTTAAGATCAAGGCATCTCCGTGCTCGTCGCGTCATGCTCGACGCTTGGCATGCAGCCAGTCCTCAGCAGGGACATGAGAGCTATCGAAATCTATCTACGAAGTACACCCTCCAATAATCCCTTACCTGTTGAATAATGGATGCTTCCTCGTATTTATTCCTGCTTTCATCCAAAAAATAGATGGGCACAGAAGGTCGGTTACATACAAAGGGTGAAAAAAGGTACACATACTTAGACCAGGGCCCTGTAATAGTAATAATAATAATAACCCCATTGCCGTATCTCTACGTTGACGTCGTGGTGGGGCTTGCGCGCTTCGAACGCTAGATCTGTGCCGGTAGAGTTTACTTTGCCAGAACAGGTTTAGGGTGCCAGACCAAGAGGGATACAGAAACCCACAGGGCAGCAGGTGGCGAGCTGTTGGGCAGTAGCGACCCCACGGACCCTATCTCCCGGGAGAAGTCATGTTCCTCATCTCTGGTTTGCCTTTATTGGCCGGCTGGAGTGTACACTGACGAGGAACTGACCTCCCACCTCATTCTTGCCTTTATTGTCCGGCTTGAGTAGATTCACAAAAGCAAACGTGCTCGGAAGAAGGAAGTATTCCAGTAAGATGCTGGTAGGGGTGACCATACTTTCGGGATTGTCCCGATAGCCGTGAAATACCTCTCCACTCCTCTTTAGCACCTCAGGACATGTGGCCCCCTTGTCGCTACGACACTATGTGCTAACGACCGTTTCCGGGGGCGCATTGTTGAGTGTGCAAGTCACCCCCTGCCATTTTATCCGTGTATTGTATTTATAAAACATTGGCCATAGTCCTTCCATAGTTTTAGATAACT
Organism: Fissipunctia ypsillon; assembly: GCA_947568875.1. Lineage (NCBI taxonomy): Eukaryota > Metazoa > Arthropoda > Insecta > Lepidoptera > Noctuidae > Fissipunctia > Fissipunctia ypsillon. The sequence goes on from OX387643.1 coordinate 11,794,629, forward strand.
AGTCTACTTTAGCCACCTAAACCCATAGCTTATTTTTGTTTCCATATCCTGCAATACTTGCACACTTCTTTGTAAGTTACTGGCACGTGTATTACTAAATGAATAGTAGTCGCTATACTTACGTAACCCGAGTCTATGAGTGAATGTGCTGCGCTCATTGTATGAAGCTGACCTTCTGTAACTATTTGTGTCTCAATGTCCTCGAGTCCAGTTTACCTACTCCTAATTTGAATCGCATTTAATGATGTTAACTACAATCGTTCGCCGGGTCCAAGACATTGTCAAAAATTGAAATTGATGATTGGAATAGTTATTTAGAGGGACCTTTGGGACCGTTGTTTTGTATGTATTTGATAGTTATACCTAGTATTGATTCGAATATGTTTTCGAAATTACGTTATAAAATACCCAAGCAAATAGTACACCATTCACGTCTGCCTCAAAAAGGTAAAATAGTTTGTAATATCTAGCTAGAATCACGTGCTTCAATACTCGTAGCTGCAAATGGTAGCTATATGGATCACAGAAATTCCTGTAAAGAAGACGCAGATCCAATATCTCCGTAATTTCACACGAGTGAGATACAGAACAATAATCGCGTTGGTAAATATCTTATTAGAATCTGTACACCTAGATATCCTGAACTCTCGGTCTCAGTGGGATAAGCTGTTTATGTGCGAATGGTTACAGACTGATAACATTTAGCTGCGACCTCGATTCGCTTACCGGTAGTTTACAAAACTGGCAGTGTCAGCGGAATTGCTAACTGTACAAAATACCGCAGAGATAACAGAGGCCCCCTAGTACGAACGCGGGACGTAAACGTATAGTAAATTCTAGCGATTTTTGAATCGAGAATACAACTATCCTACAGCGACTTCAATTTTTGCGACAAGTACAACCATCCAGTACCATCAAGTATTAACCATCTATTTATACATAATATAATTATTGGTCCCGACATCAACGCAGAGCCTAAACCGCTGGGGCCACAAGCTTGAAATTTTGGCAGTTGATGCCTTTTTAAGTATCCACTGAGGAAGGATTTTTGGTTTGACCTTTAATGGAGTGAAAAGGGGGGATTTTGTTTGTATGAAAAATCTTATTTCTCGAGTTAATAAACTTGGAACTTGGCATGAATACTATGTAAATTATGAAGTTTGACATTTTTTGTTTTTCTAAACTACTCCTAAAGGGGGATTTGGGAGTGTCAAAGTTTGTATTGAAGAATTTTAACGCGCGGTCCGATTAACTCGAAACTCAGTATTTATACTTAATACCGAAAATAAAGAATAACGTGTATCCGGGTTTTTTGAAAATCTACCCCTGACCGGGTACGAAATCCACGCGTACGACGTCGCGCGGGAAGTGCTATTATAATTATGAATAAAGTCTTAAAATTTAGAAACGAGTAGGTTTTTTCAATTTCAAAATGGTGCTTTTTTTGTAGTCACTACAAAGTTTAAAGTTAAAACGGATTAGATTGATGACAAGGATTATGAAAACAGAAGAAAGAAAAATGTCCGAAGACTCGACTGAATTTAAAAGGAATGATTTAAATGAAAAACGTTTTAGACTCCAAGTTAATAAATTCTCCTAAACTTTGAAATTAAATTGATAAAGTGAATTAGCATCACTTGAAAGTAATCTCTTTGTGTCGGAGTACTTTCTTTGTTTCTTGAATGAGTAACAAAATTAGGTTCTACATTGTCGAGGTTGCTATGAAAAATAGACTTGTTTATTTCAATACCTAGCTGATCATTATGCGATTGTATTTTCATTGAATACGTATTATTGACATCTCTAGCATTCTTCGTTTAGGTTATAATATTATATATTCGACTGAACGAATTCTCTCACATACACAATTCTTTGTCGCAAACAACATATTACGTTTCCCGTCTTCAACATTAGACATGTGTGGGCTTATTAAAAGGTCCTTTATTTTTGTGCGTTTTGTTATGTCTATTTCAGCAGGAATACAACTTATAGGGTAACTAATATATTATTACGTCAGCATTATTATTTTATTTTCATCTTAGTGACAAATCTTACGTTGCCTATTATTCATGCTGTCTTGGGATTGAAAAGTTGCAGAGCTGTTGAATTCCAGTCTCCTGTGTCGCGCAATAGCGTGTCAGAAAGCTGGTGCTAAAGTAAACGTGACAAGTACGTAAGTACGTAGGGTGTTCTGAAAGTCTTGAGATGCTTAATAAAACTAAGGCGAATGGCCGACGCGAGCACGTAGTTTGATTGTTTATGTTATGATATACGTTAGTGTCAGTTGTCATTTGATTGCATTCAGTATTGCCGCAGATCGTGTTCGAACAAGTTCACTATAATGGCTTCATGGACAACTATCGAATATCGCGCTATTTTGCGTTATAACTTTTAACGTGGATTAAGTCCAGAAAACTGTTAAATAGAAAAAATGAAGCCTATACTTGGTAACTATCCCTCTCGTGCAACCGTCTACAAATGGTATAAACAGTGTGAGCGTGGCTGTTTTAACTTAGAAGACGACCGGCGTTCAGGACGACCGGCGGAAGCAGTTACTCCGAAAATATTTCTGCAGTTAAAATTTTTATTGAAACTGACCGGCGAATAACCTACCGCCAAATAGAGTCCTTACTGTAGATTGGCTCAGCAGCGTAACATTCAATTATTCACCATGATTTAGGTTATAGAAAAGTTTTGGCTCTTTGGATTCCACATAAACTTACCGATGAACAAAAGGAACAGCGAGTTAAATGGTGTAAAAAAATGATTGCAAGGTTTGAAAACGGAAAATCTAAAGACATCATTTCAATCGTCACGGGCGATGAAACGTGGCTTTATTATTACGACGTGCCCACAAAGCAACAAAATAAAATATGGGTGATAGAAGGCGAAGAAACTCCGACTGAAGTAAAAAAATCTATGTCGATAAAAAAGAAAATGATCGTGGAATTTATCGGTATTCGGGGAATTATTGAACAAGTAGTTCTCCGTGAGCAGAACGCTGCTTGGTACACCACTGTCTGTCACTTATTCAGGAATTCAAGAAGCTTCGTCCAAAATTACAACTCTGCACCTGGTGTGGCGGCATATCTACATCGCCACAATGGAACGCGTCACACTGACGTCACGCAAAATCTTGCATCCCGCAATCAGAGTTTACCACGCGACTAGCATATATAAAACATCCCGACATCAACCGTCGGGCAGTAGCCCACCAGACACAACACCCGTCTGGTCGGAGCATTCTCCCTTTTTTTATGGAACATGAGTGAACTTTACACCCTGTTCCTCATGCCTCTATACGTTATAAAACAAATGACAGTCCTTATTCCAGCTTCATAATTCATTATTCTCCTACCCTTATCCCAATTAATTTGGTGTCGGCGCAACATATCTTTTTCTTCCATACTTCTCTATTAGTCGTCAACCTGGTAGCCACCCCCTTTCTAGCCATATCATCTTTCACACAGTCCATCCATCTTTTCTTTGATCTTCTCCTACTCTTATAGTCATCTACATTCATACTCAAAACTTTCCTCACGACATTTTCCTCATTCCTCCGCATCACATGCCTACGCCATTACAGTCGATTCCCACACCACTTTTCAGTTATCGGTGTCGCTTTCAGATTTCCTAGTATGCATGTACTCATTCCTTCTTCTATCCATTCGCGAAACACCTCACATCCCTCTTAGCATTCTCATCTCAGCTGCATGCAGTTGCCTTATTCCAGCCTATCAGAGAGAATGAGGCAATGCAGACTTCTCCACAGTTAGACCACCTCCTGGGTTAGGGCGACCAGTGCGCCTACCCGGACAGCATGGACTACCAGAGTCCGGTCCCGGAAACGAGCCGGAAGTGTACTCGCATACCACTGAGAGACCCGGCTGTCTCGCAGAGAGGGGCGAGGAAACCAGTCAAGGCTAAGTGCTGTGGCAAACAAATCGTGCCGAGGGTAACTTGCACCGTAATTAAGCACCCTTCTCATAGAGAATGAGTGAACTTTACACCCTGTTCCTCATGCCTCTATACTGGTATCTTCATCATGACAATGCTCCGGCACATCGTGCTGACGTTACGTGCCAATTTTTGCGAGATGCCGGCTTGAAACTTCTTGAAGATCCGCCTTACAGCCCAGAATTGGCGCCATGTGACTTAGAACTGTTTCCTTTCGTGAAAAGTAAATTGAAAGGGCAAAGTTTTCGGGACGAAGAAGCTTTACTTTCGGCCTGGGACAATTTATGTGCGGAAATTCTTGAACAGAAATGGAAAGACATTTTTAGTGATTGGTTTATAAGGATGTAGAAGTGTATTAATTGTGATGGCAATTATTTTGAAAAACTATGAAAAATATAGTTAAATCTCAAGATTTTCAGAACACCCTACGTATGAATACGTAAGCGTTCATTACACGCATACACATTTGCATCTCGCCTGGCCGTACGTAACTCGACACAATTTCCTAGCACTCAAACGGTTTCCCGGTCGCAGGGGGTGGAGGGATCGGGGGCATTACTCATTTCCGTATCATAAAGCACTTGTGCTATGCAAATTTGTTTACGTTAGTACCCTGTGTATAAGGTAATAACACTCGTATAATTGCTTTTGACTGTGAAGAGAACGCAATTATAAATAAAATTAATTTTCGATGCAGCTACGTAAAATATCACGTCTCGTTCATGCAACAAGCGACAAAAATATGGTCCCGTAACGCCCTCCAGGGCGTGAGGCGGCGCGGCGGTTACATTTCATAATTTTGAAATGTTTGATGCAATAACATTTGAGTTTGGAATTATTTATACAGAATCCAGCGAAGGAGGATTGTTTCTTCTTCTATTTAACCTGTAGTACCTTTTTATGTGTATTGACTTTCTTGGAAATACTGTTAAGAAAGAATAATGTGACAAAATAAACATAAGGACGATAAACAAGGCGTGATGTTGTGTCTTGAGCATGTCTTACCATTACAAATAGAAACACCAGGCAGGATGGTACTATACCGACTAATTATCTTGATTATAGACTTCGATTTATTGCGACGAAATTAAATCGGGGAGAAGATTAGCTCATCTGTCAAAGCATTTTGTCGGAATAATCGAGAGTATTAGAGAGGTGGGCATTCACAATAGCGCCATTTGACATGGCTTCAACCGACTGAAGTCAAATGGAGCGATTGAACATCTAGAGTTTTACAACGGATTCACGATCAAATTTTGGATGTACATCACGCCATTTGGCTCGATGGACTGATTGTCCATCATCATCATCATCATGTTGATTGTGTTGATGCCTGCCTTTAGGAACATCTGTCATTCCAGCACGGTTCAGTGTTCCTATCTACTTTTTTCAGGCTTAAATGGGTTTTTTAATCATTAATCGTTTCAGTCATCACGGAAAAGTTTATTGAAGTGAGACTATTGGAGTCTATTACTGTGTTTAAGTGTTTTCGGAAAAATAATGGGTTTGGCCTGTTGGAAGGTGGGTTTCAAGTGGTTATATTAGCTCTTGGTCAAATGAATTGGGATATTGTGGCTGGCTGGAGGGGTTTGCGGCTCAATAATAGCCACCCGAAACAATCGATTTGCGAGGTTAAGCTGCGCTTCGTGAGCGGTCAGGCTACGGATTGTAATCATCCCCTACAAATTGGGTCCCTTTGTAAGTTGAAGAGTAGGTAAAACAGTCGGTTTGAGTGGTCATACCTGTGGCATTCATAACGGGTTGTTGGTCTTAGTGCCCAGTAACTGGGTTTATCGTAGCCCAGTGTTTATCTGGGTACGTATTACATTACCGAAATTTAAAAGACCGAATTTTAAAATACCGATGGACGGAATCCCGAAAATTGAAACGCCGAATGGTTGTTTGGTCGAAAGTTTTAAATCTCGAAAGTTCATTTGCCCGAAAGTTTAAAATCCCGAAGTTTAAAAACCCGAAGTTTAAAAACTCGAAATTTAAAAACCCGGAGTTTAAAATGTCGTAGTTTAAAATCCCGAAATTTCCATTTCCATTTCCGAGATAAACGATTTTTTGTAAACCTAAAAAGCGTAGTCAGCTGCAAGAAACCATGCAAGCAAGTAAGCATGCAAGCAAGCATGTAAACAAGCATGCAAGCGTGCATGCAACATGAAAGCGAGCACACAGCATGCAAGCAAACATGCAACATGCAGCAGGCATGGTTTCTGTCACGGCTCCGGCGCTGTGGGGCTCCGGCGGTCCCACGCGAGCTTATCATCGCAGATGCTTTTAACGCTCACCACCGCAGCTTCGGCTTGCTGGCCGGCTGTGCCGGCCAGCCTCAGCCGCGGTGGCGGGCGTTTAAAACCACCTGCTCTTCAGCTCGCGGGCCAGCTCGCCCTTCCGCGCCTACGCGAATTTAAATTACACTCTAGGGGTAGGGCAGACAAGACCACGTGGAGTCGGTTTTGCAGCGATCCGTTTCTGTCACTGACGTTTGTAGCTCAACATATTGACTTTAAATACAATATTTTAATTTTATGTTAAAGTTAGAAATGGTAGTTTATAGAAATGGCCGTAAAATTCGTAATAAAATTATTCTAAATAAAATTACCCACATAATTGGTATATAACATAATTAAAACAAAAGTTTAAATGATAATCATACGTATAATTAGGAAAATGAATGGTAAATCGAGTATTTTCTTCTAATATTTCGTTATAAGAATTATTAACAACCTATAAAAAAATACAGAATATTCAAATTTAAAGATTACTGGCTGTGAGTAATCGCAGGAACTACGTTGGCGCTCTTTGGGATTTCATCCATCGGTATTTCGTCCATTCGGGATTTAGTTCATTCGGGATTTTGTCCTTTCGGGCATTTGAACATCGGTATTTTGTGTTGCGATATAACGACTATCGGCATTTAAAGCTTTCGGTATTTTGAATTTCGGTGTTTTGGACGTCGGTATTTCAAACATAGGTATTATGAACTTTCGGGATTTTGATACGTACCCGTTTATCTATGACTCGTAGCAAAGTTTTCGGCTGACAAAGATTACTATCGACTCGCTAAGAGTCAGAAGTGTAATTGATAACTAGCGTCACCTCGTCAAGGGGTGAATGGAGGAGCGGTGTCGCTTTACCTTGCGTTTGTCGCCCAAAACAAAAGGCTGATAACGGCTGAACCCAATAGCCTATCTATCACCAGTTTTGGCATACTGGAAATAGAAAAACCTATCTATCTATGGTTATAACGTCTCAATAATCTGTGAGATTATGGAATCTTACCGGCCTGACATAAGGACAGATATAATGTATACAGTCTACCATAAATAGCGATCTGTCTTTTACTGAAAATAGGTTATTGTGTTCGGCCGTTAGTAGTTTTAAGAGTCATATTTATAGGCGGAATCCATATTTAATATACTGTATTTTACTCTTTATACATCTTAATATACAAATAAATAAAATTGAAGTGTCTGTTTGTAATGTCAAAATAACAGCTTTTTACTAAATGCATATGAAAATATATACGGTACTTATAACAAAACACATTTTTTTTTAATCTGTCTGCTTGTTCCGGCTAATCGGCGAAACGGTTGGACCGATTTTGATGGGACTTTCACTTGCAGATAGCTGATGTTATTAGGAGTAACTTAGACTGCTTTTATTTTAGAAAAAGAATTAGGGTTCCACGCAAAAAAATTAAACCAATGAAATTGGGAACAAAATCCGATTTAAATAGTGGGAAGTATTGACAACCACGTGGGCGAAGTCGCAGGCAACAGCTGGTAACTTTGCCTGTCTGTCTGTTACCTTTCACACCTTAACAGCTGAATGGATTTCGATTACATTTGGCACAGAAGTAGACCACGACCTGGCTTGGAATATAAGATACTTTTATCCCGGTGGTACGTTCCCATGGGATAATTTCCGACGTTGGTCTAGTGTTCGCAGAAGCGGCTGCTGAGCTTGGGATAGTCAGTAGTTTCCATTTTCGATCCCCGAGTCGGACAAAATGGTAGTAGATTTCTCAGAAGCAGCTCGAAGTCTAGTTTAGTTATTAGAAACGAACTATAACCTCTGCCTACCCTTTCTAGGAATACCGCGCGGATATATTCTTTTCGCGATTTCAGGTTTGGTCCCATATCAGCTGTTCTCTATGTACATTTATGTTCGTATAACTCTTTAAAATGTGGGGAACAGCTGAATTTTGTTTTCGCGATTTCAGGTTTGGTCCCATCAGCCAGGGCCGCGGGATGTTCGGAAGAGTTACCGTGGCCCCTGGCACAGGTAACTGAAGGAACACGGGTGGGTTTTAGTCAGCAAAAGTCTGACACGCCCTCCTGCTCCGCCCAGATCGGGAGAAGTCATTTGATGATTTCCCACCCAAAAAAAAAAGTTTGATCCCATAGTAAAAGTAGTTCGTAATGATGAATACAATGACCCCTTAAGAGGTTGTGGGTTATTACACCTTGTATACTAATATAATAAAGCTGAAGAGTTTGTATGTCTTTTTATTTGAACGCGCTTATTTCTGGAACTCCAGTTGGATTTGAAAAATTCTTTCTTCTATTTAACATCACGCTACGGACCGTAGAAGCCGAGAAAAAGAGTCAGAAAGAACGCTAAGTGAAAATGAAGTAACGGGGCAGAGATGTAGGATATATTCACGCGGACGAAGTCGCGGGCAGAATCTAGTGTTATGTATAAGCGGTATACTCTATTGGTACTAAGCACGTATTATTAAAATTGAAGGATTCCAATTATACAATGTAATCACTCCGCTTTTATACTCCGTGTAACGTTTGGTCTAGCCAATCCATGAGGCTTATTCCATAATTCATATCTTCTATTCTCTATTCTTCTTTCGTTCTATTTGGGTCATTGCGCAATACAGTACCTATCTATTAATGGAACTAGTTTGTGTTCTTATTGTACTTGTTTTTGGACGATTCACGCCTATTATTTTTAAGGTTCCGTACCTCAAAAGGAAAAAAACGGAACCCTTATAGGATCACTCGTGTGTCTGTCTGTCTGTCACAGCCAATTTGCTCCGAATCTAATAGACCAATTAAGTTGAAATTTGATACACATATCAATTTCTGTAAGCCAAATAATTTATTTATTTACGTAACTCGTCCCTGGGGTCTACGAAGTTACGGGCCTGTCCGAAAGTAGTTAATCTGTTAAAACAAGTGTAAATTTAAAATTTTCGGACGGAATTTTCGAATTTTACCAATAGTACACCAACATTTCGCCAGTTATGTTGAAGTAGATTATCTTTTTATTAGGGTTCCGTACCCGAAGGACGCCAAACGGAACCCTATTACTAAGCTTCTGCTGTCCGTCTATCCGTCTGTCTGTCAGCGAGCTGTATCTCATGAACCGTAATAAGTAGACAGTTGATTTTTTCATAGATTGTGTGTTTCTATTGTCGTTATAACAACAAATAATAAAAATAAAATAAAGTTAAACATTAAAGGAGGTCCTCATACGAGAAATGTGTTTTTTTTAAACTGAAGTATTTAAAAAAAAAAAATGAAGTGTTTAATATTGTACGGTGGTAAGTAAGTAACCCTTCGTGTAAGAGTCCAACTCACACTTGGCCAATTTTTTAAGTTACTTGTTAAAGTAAAAGGTTATGTCAACTTACCTAAGTACATAGGCCGACTTACGGCCGAACCCAATAACCTATCTATCACCAGTTTTGGCATGCTGGAGATAGAAAAACCTATCTATCTATGGTTTTAACGTCCCAATAATCTATAAGAGATTATGGAATCTTACCGGCCTGACATATGGACAGATATACTGTCTACTATCAATAGCAATCTGTCTTTTATTGTAAATTGGTTATTGGGTTCGGCCGTTAATGCCCTAGGCATTATCTACCAGTCAAACGTAGGGTGACGAAGAGATAACATGACATGACATTGACAGATATAATGTCAATATTTTGTTTGGAAATTCACACAGGCGGGGGATGAATAAGCGCAGGCTTAACAGTATGGTAAAAGTGGGCTAATTAACTAAAAGCCCGAAATCTTTAATAAAACCTTGCTAAAAAAGTTTAAAATAATAATACCAAAGAAGATGCTACATCGCCGTCGTTGGCACTTAACGACCTATTACCACTTCCCATACAATAGTTTGCGCAGGCGCCACTAAATTAACTTTTAGTTTCAAATATGGATTGCTCCCTTTAGTTTATAAATCTTTAGGTTGCTCACTCCGTTGATGAACTCTTGTAAAGGTCGATGAACTCCCAAGTGGTTTCGGAGAGATTTTAAGGGATAGGTTGGTAGGTACCTATATTTGTGAATCTCTCCATTATCGTTAAAAGCAGCAAAGTACGAGTATTATGTTCTTTTCCCCTCGACTGTTTGAATTTCGGCGTAACATTACGCTTTTCAGAAAAATGCCATGGCACGTTTAAGTGGGACAAAGTGAGTACAGCATGGAAAAAAACAATTCAATTTTACAATCCACACGAGCCCTAACGGATATGACGACATATTGAAGACAAAGCCCCCGCCACCGGGGCCACCGGGCCCCGGCCACCGGGCCCCGGCCACCGGGCCCCCGCCACCGGGCGAGGACATTAGCCAACACCCGGCGGTCGATGCTAAACAAATAATATATTGGCTGGGATCGCCCCCCGAATGTGTTTTTATTCTTTGTCCTGAAAAGATTTAACGATCCTGTTTCTTATTTCACCTCGCCTTTTAAACAAGCTGTGTAAGTTTATGTGCGAAATGTTCCGGAAGCTCATATACGTTGTTTTATATGTCTAGACGTACGGGCTCGGGGATTTATCGACAGGTCTATTTGTTATTGTACGGTTATCTAAACGATGCTTCGACGTGGCCCAGTGAGATACGAAACTGTTTACATAAGCAACTACAAGCAATCAGGCTGAAACGTTAAAATCTAGTTGGTAGGTAACAGCAGAGGCTGAGCAAGTTGGGAAAATGCGGAGGTATTTTAAAAAAATAATTAAAAGTTTAGACGGAAGGAAGCACGAGTGGGCGCGGCGTAAATAAGAAGAAAAACAATTAATAGAAGAGTTTGTTAGCTGTGGGCGATGTCGGGGCACTCGTGGGGCTAAGGCGAGCTCCGGCCATTTGCTGGTTTTAGAGTCCTTCTTGCGAGGCGAAAACGTTTACTATTCCTTTAAAGCCTCGAGTTTGCATACCCACTCACCTTCCTAGAAAATTAGAAGCAGTCGGATTTGCCTTTACTGAAGCAAATTCCTTAAGAGGGCTGTCGCATTTTGTCACCTCCCTCGGTCACACGGGACCAAATGTTTAAGAATGTGAAATGAAAATATGCTTTTTTGAAAAATTTCATCAATTAGCTAACTATAATATTAATTTAATAGGTAATTATTAGAAACACATTTTCATTGTGGCATTAATTTAACTCATCTGAAAAACAGATAAGTAAGTAAGTAGTAAAAAAGTAAGAAAATGTTATCCTGCTTTCTTAAAATGTAAAAAAAAATGGGGATTTACAAAATGACTCTTCCGTATTAATTCTGAGTGCTTCAAACCTTTTGATAATCCTGAAACACATTTATCTTTCAAACCTGCCAGTACAACAATAGAGACCAAAAAAATATAGCCGGATTATATCCTTACTAGTTCTCACCGTTTCTGCGAAGTCTACAATTATCTGGGCAAAAACCTACAGAACAACTGTAAGAAAGATGGACGAAGCGCAGGCGTAGTAATGACTTAGCCTTTCTACGAAATAAAAGTTGCGATAACATGTCGTTGAATGGTCTCTAGTGCCTCTTACAATGGCAAAGAAAAACAAAGGAAAACCAAATAAAAACAAGAAAGCTTGTTCTATTTTGACTTAATTTTACGTTCGTAGAGAGAAACAATCGCAGGTGAATTGGACAGGTAATTTAATGAGTTATGTAAAAAATAAACGAATCGGAAAAGCTTTTGTGGACAACTGAAAGAGTGTAATTCGTGGAAGTTATAGAAATTAATCATCCGAGTGCCACGGTGGTTTGAGTTCTGTTTAGGTTTGATTAAAAAAAAATTCAGTTTGATTTTGTGGAAAACGTCCGTATATTTTCACGTTATCAAACAGTTTTTGCTGAATGATTGTAATGTCAGCAAGTTAAAATTATTGCCGGCTCTTTGAAAGCTTTATACACCCAAGACATTAAATTATGCTTTATATTCAATTTCAAAATAAGTAAAAAACTCAAAACATTTGAAGGTTTATAAAACACGACGGTTTTTGCCATCAACCTTATTATTCTATAGAAAACAATAAATATTTCTGATTCGGATATCAGTGTAAATTAGAACGATTATTACATCAAAGGCCAGCGAGTTTAAAGGCACTGTTACCGTGTAACGACTCAACACGGGACCATAAAGCCGTGACTCCGTGAGGTCACGCAATTGAATGAGATTAAATCACGTAGATAAGGCAGAAACCTCCGCACTATCAGTAGGCTTAACAAGCACTAAAGCGATAGCATACAACACGGAAACGTCACGGTATTTTTGATTATCTCGTGCAAAATTCAACAAAATGTTTTGTTGAGATCTTGAGAGCTTGACCTGCTTAGTAAGTCAGAATAAGTAAAAGTAATTGGAAAATCTGTTGTAAGATTTGAAACAACGAAAACAGTATTAAGCTCAATAAAATGGTGTAAAAGTCTTGGCTCTGCAAATAACCGGAAACTTATCAGATCTTGAACAAAGAAAGTTGTTTTCGGACAATCGTTTTTCCAACCACCAGAATTAGGAACATTGCATTACATGTTTCATTAAGGTACATAGGTTATCATAGGTTTAAGTAATTGATTCATTAATTTCAGCATACAATTACAGCTTGATACCACAAATACTTGTGCATTTTGAAGTGGTACCACGTTGGCGTAGCGAAAGCCGAACAGCATTTAGGTGTATCCCCTCCATTAACCTTGTCCGCGTTCATTTGTTATTCTTGTCGAAGATATTACTGCACCCTCGTTGTTCCACGACCACACTCGTTTGTAATTGTTACTGGTGGTCTGTAGCAATAAGCGCTTCATAAATGTTACATTAATCATTTGGTGGCATTCTTTATCTTATACATACATAGGTACCACAGAACAATTTTAAGAATTCTCTATATTTTACTGCAGTAAAATATGAAGTATTCCGCCATACAATTAAACAAAAAGAAAATATCTGTACTTCACCTGTTATAATATTATTAAAAAAGAAAAGGCTCGCATATTGCCTTTTATTCACCTCGAAGCTAAATAGCATAATAGCTCTGTTGTCCATCCACTCTCTTAGGTTTCTTTTAACAACTACTTTATTACTGAAATTTTGTAAGAAGTTGTAATATTTCTCGCCCCAAAAACTCTTTGGAAGAACATATTATTATTAAGGCATACATTCCTTGTATTCCTTCCCGAAGTGGTTGAATATATGCAGCTCCTTGATGAGAGCAGGCTAAGTTGTTCTCTTAATGAGTTCTCGAACCAAAACTTTAGGCGTAAACTGCTCTTTTGACGAATTAATTTTGAAGTTTGACTTAATGGCGCTCCAGACAGACTTTTTGCATAAAGCCGAGGCGCATTATTACTTTTAATAATGGCTTCCGAATTATAAAGAAGATAAAATGTTCGCATTTTTAAAAACATCTTTGTTAAATAATAATTGCACACCGTTTATTTTTTTACGCCTTGAAATAAACAACTGGAAATTGTGCTCAATATAAAACAGTTAGTTTTATACTAATGCTCCAGTTCTTTGAGAAAAGCAATTTAAGATCTTTTGTGAAACATTTTAATGAAATGTCACAAACTTGTAGAAAAAATTGAATAAACAACTTTGCTGTTGACAGGAGAGTGGTGCTGACCGCTTGGATTGCGGCCAGAGATACGAAATTTTGCGGCCATTTTTACACTACTTTTGAACGATTCGCGGCGTGTGTAACTCAGGCGTGCCTATATAACTGGAGCACTTTATATCTACGTGCTCGGGCCAGTTGTAGGGTTGAAATATGGCTTTTTATGAATGGATGAGTTTGTGCGGTTTTTAGGAAGCAACCTTTTGATGTTTGAGTAGCATTCCTGCTTTTAGCTCACTTTGAATTTTTCTTGTTTTTGCTTTGGAAAAACAAACCATTGTCAAGCAGCTTGCCTGCATCTCCGTAGATTTAAACTTTCATTCTAGGAGCGATAAAGGGCCGGAATAACTGGTTTAAATTCGTAGCTCAGTAGCATTAAATGTTACCATTAACCTGAAACTTTACGACGTTACACATTTATTACACTTGTAGTAATATAATTTAATTTGAGTTTAGTTTAAGTCCTTTGTTTGGTCGACGGTCGGCTATAATTATTTTAGGTAGTTATGTTAGGGGGTGACATTAATTAAGTAGCTGTACTTAGGTAGTGCAAGTACATTGCACTTGGTTAGTTAAGAACCAGGCAATTTGATTTATGTTTGTTTAACCCTCGGCATGCCTGGAGGCAAAAAGTTACACGATATGCCTGGTGGGTCTGTCAGACCCGGATTTTTAACTTGTTATGTATTTGTCTAATAAGTTTTGATAAATAAGTTATTATAGTGTGTTAATCATTTTGCTAGGGGTATATATTAAAAATTAAAATAAAAAAAATATTACAAATCAAGAACTATTTAATTATTTTTCTAATTAAACTCAGGTACCGGTTTTTGACAAAAAACTAGATTTCGTTTCTCGTCATATATTAGACTTATAACATACTCTTGGAACTATACGCACTTACTATCCTACTACTATGAGTGAGTGTTCCGGACTGATGTAGCGGGTGGGGGGCGTCTAGCGATTCATAATAGCCAGCTATTGAGTGCGGTTAGACGCGAAATTCAAATTTGAATGAAAAACAACGGTTTATGTGCAGAGGTGGGTCTGACAGACCCTACCAGGCATACCGAGGGTTAAACAACTTATAGAATTGTTTAAATTACAAGCAGGTTTTTTCCCAGAACTCGATTTGGATAAAATATGTTTACCTACTTACGGTAGGTAGGTCCCTAATGGGGATCAAGCCAGATCAGACCAAACCTTTCAATTCGACCGACGTCTGTTTTTGGTCAAGAATTATTTATATGAATGTTTTCTTCTATCTATGTATCCCATTGTCAACAGAAGGCCATAGGAAGCTCCTGATGACAGTAGGAATAAGTCTTATTACTCACGCAGTAAATACTTTTTTATTTTATCTATGCATGCTGACACAATACACTTCACATCACCAATTTACCGCCCTTACGGGGTAGGTACATCTGATTGATCGTCAAATTAGACCAGCTTGACGAATACTGGCTTCCGTCGAGGTGATTGACCCCCCCACCCAGGAACTAGGTAAGTTTTACTCGAAATGGTATTTTCGCAATAAAGGTTATAATTTATGACGTAATATGTTAAAATCAAGAACGTATAGACGTCTTTTCCTGAACACCACTCAATGAAATATCAAAAGAAAACATTCTTAATTACCTTTCAAGTTTCCCAGACATATTGCCGATCGCAGATTATTGTTATTACCAAAATAACACGCTATAAAAGCAAACGCCCTGTTATCTTACATGTGAATGTATCTGGATTATCGTCTTTTGCGTTTCAAGAGCGTTTCAGCGTCTCATGGGATAACAACCGTGTTTCCTTATCTCCCACAAACTACTTTGAAAATACGCAAAGAATATTCTTTGTTCAGATGTCAAAGGAAATATATGTGGGTTGGTAGGTAAGTACAACAGAATTTCGCTATACAGTAGAATGTTAGTGAGAAATCGTATGGTTTTCTTAGATAGGATTTATAATGTTAAGGTTACGGCCTTTCGTACTGGAATGGCGGAACTATGTGTATTTATTTAATGGAAACGTGCACTGAAAATAATCCTTCAAGCGACATTAGCAGTTTAATGAGCTTCTCGACCATCTCTTGCTATAGGAAAAGTCCGGCTAAGTGCATGTCGGACAATGCACAATGAAGGGTCGGGTAGAAAAAGAGACAGAATCTCAAGAACAAACTTAACAATGAAGTTGAAAAACATTTTTTCCCATATATTACAACTCCAAATGTAAGTTTGTACGCACAATATTGAGAGACTTACCGTGTTATTTTATGACCATAGACTTCTTATGGGTTTTCCTGTAATCTCTATGTATAGAACTATTTTTTGTACTTATTTAAAAAAAAATATGGGCTCAGTAGTTTCGGATAATATGGTCAATTTTCGTCTATCTTTACTTTAAAACTATTTAGTATAAAATTATAAAAAAAATATTCGAGATACCTACAGTAAGTCCTTTCATTTGATGTGTCACTCAGCATAGTTTGCAAAACTGTTATTTTTATTTTCTTATTTGGCTCCCAAAAGTGACCCCCATGTTAAAAATTTATTAATTAAAGTTACATGTCCGTGTTTGGGTCACAGAAATTGATATTTGTACCAAATTTCAACTCAATCGGTAAATTAGATTCGGAGCAGATTGGCTGTGACAGACGGACAGACACGAGTGATCCTATACCTAAGAGTACCGTTTTTCCTTTTGAGGTACGGAACCCTAAAAAGGGGTTGGAGATAATAATAATACCTAATGTTTAGTTTGCATCTATGACTATGAATAAGACCATAACATAATACTACAGTATTTCCCGAATATGTGTACTAAAATTAATTCAAAATTCACCCAGGGCCCACGACTACCTATATAGTTTCAAAATTATAACGAAGTACATTTAGATGCGTGTACTTTCTCGGTGAAAGTTTAGAAACTTTGCATATCAATTCAAAGGGGTAGTTTCAGACTAGCTTAAAACTTTTATGCATAATCTCACTAAAGTCGGGGTTAACATATTGCGCTTAAGTTGATCCTCAAACAGTTCATAAAGGCGTAAGCCTAGATTTGCTTCTCCTTTCATTCTCCCAATAAATGCGATGTTTATTTAAGTGAAATTCGTCTGGCTTCAAAAGCTTCTTGTTAAATGTTCCGAAAAATATTGTTTCTTATTCAGGGAATTCAAATTGTGATTACATGCGCCATTTATTTTTACATTGATAAATCAGAGATTTATTTTGGTACTGTAATAATTAGCTGACTTCGAATGTTACTGCATTAAACATGTCTTTTATGTAAGGTAAATGCAGGCGAAGAAAAGATCCAGGTATGATCAGCAAGCTGTAGTTTGAAGCATCTATTGCTACCTATTAATATTGTAACATAGAAGAGTGCAGCAAAATTGCCAAGTCACACAGAAACGCACTAAAGCTTCTATGTCAAAATATAAGAAGTATAAATAAGAACATTATTGACTTTGCTGCCTTACGTGAAAGAAGCGGATCCTCCTGGGATATAATAGTACTCACAGAATGCTGGCTATATAATTCCCCTCCACTGCCTATACTTGACGACTATACTTCCGCAGCTACTAGCAAACACAGCAACAAAATGAGGGAGTGGTGGTTTACTTTACCAACCACCACCCGATTTCCGTCACGGAACACTCACTTCAGGATGCAAACTGTCTCGTGGTGAAACACAATAAAGACACAGTAATCATAGCTATATATCACCCTCCTGCATACCGCAATGTCTCACCGTTCATTCAATCTTTAAACGAACTTAGTTTGTCTGCTTGCTCCTATAATAATATTATTGTCATGTCAATATTGATATTTTAGACAGTTGTAGCAACTCTCTTGCTACTATCTCAATATGTTTGCATTTCACAGTATGTTGCCGGCACATACGCTTCCCACTCGCTACAATAGCTCGCGCCTTGATCATGTAATGTTAAAATCATAACTCCCAGCTTTTTCGTATATCACTAACACCTCAGTTACTGACCATAATACTGTTCTGTTTTCATTCAACTTTCTAAGCCCTTCAATACCTTCTGTTAAAGAAAAAAACATCAAAAGTTCTCGACTACGTTAACATTGAACTATTGCTTGATCAATTCGATTTCAGTCCTCTATACAGTCTCCATAGAATGAAGCTACTAATTACTTTATCAATACGCTAAACGTAATCATACTACAAAACACGATCCTAAAAGTTGTGCCATATTGGAAATGGCTGATATTGACCCCAGGATAATGGATGACCCCAGGGCTCATAAGATGTCTCCGAAACCGTGATAACCTGCATCTAAAATTCAAGAAATCTCCAGAAAACGAGGTTTTAAAAATTACATTTAAAAGGTACAGGAAATATTGTTCCATGTTGCTCAAAACTCCTAAACGTAATACGATAAAAATCTTATTAATAACGCACAAAATAATAATAAAAAAATATTGGAACTAATACAAACAATTACCAATACAACTAAACAAAAAACACTTGCAACTGATCTTTTGTCGTCATCTGATCCCAACCTTTCTGTTAATGAAGTCAACACTTATTTCACAAATATTGGACGCTCACTTGCCGAAAACATATTCGAACCAGCTATATCCTTACAACAGGATGATATTCAGAATCACAAAACCTTTATTCTCTTACATACTGACAATTCTGAGTTGGAATTTTTAATTAACGCGCTTAGGACTGATTGTGCGGTAGGTTCCGATAACGTGTCGGGTACATTTCTCAAAAAAATTAAGCACTTACTTATTCTCCACCTCACATATTTATATAACCTGGCATTCAGTACAGGAGTCTTTCCTGATGCGTTCAAACTGGCAATCGTTCACCCTGTGCACAAGTACGGTGGCAGAGATAAACCTCATAATTACAAACCCATATCAATCTTACCTACACTATCTAAACTGCTAGAAACGCTCATGAACAATAGGCTCGTCAAATACCTTGAGCAAAATCATCTTTTGTCTTCTAGCCAATATAGTTTTCGTTCGGGAGTGTCCACCAGTAGTGCGGTTTTAGATCTTACGAATAATATTGTGTCTCATCTAGATAGTAAATAGTGTGTTACTGGCGTCTTCCTAGATCTTGCAAAAGCTTTTGATACAATCTCAATACCCGCTCTCATTGCTAAGCTTGAGAAGATTGGTATCAGAGGCGATCAACTCTCACTCTTCACGAGTTATCTTACAGGAAGACGCCAAAGTGTCAAAATAGGTGACTGGATGAGCGACGAACTCCCTATAACCTACGGTGTGCTCCAGGGTAGTATCATTGGTCCGACCTTGTTTCTCATCTACATAAATGACCTTTGTCGTCACGAACTTTCTAATGGATCCATCTTTACCTACGCCGATGATACTGCCTTAATATTCCACGGGTATTCCTGGGATTCGACATTTCAATACGCACTACAAGGACTTGATATTGTCACTGACTGGTTGTCACAAAACCATCTAAATATCTTAACTTTTCTGTGTCAAAAGTTAGTAAACCTTTATCATCCTATTGTTCACTGATTGCACATTCTTATAATGCATCACTACAAATATCATGTAGCTGCCCTCTTCTAAGTCGCATAGATTGTGTAAGATATTTGGGTGTTCAGATAGATGACTCACTATCATTTTATAATCATATAGACTTACTTTCCTCCCGACTGCGCAAATTGATATTTATTTTTAAGAATCTCCGCCATGTGGCCGACACACAGGTGCTTAGACAGGTATATTTAGCTCTATGCCAGTCAGTTGCACAGTACTGTATAGTTGTTTGGGGTGGGGCAGCAAAACATATTTGTTAAAACTGGCACGTGCGCAAAGAGCGATCCTTAAAGTAGGTTGGTCCCTTCCTTATCAATTTCCTACCACCGAACTTTATAAAACTTGTAAGGTCCTCTCTATTTGGAAATTATTAATTCTAAATTTAATTCTAACAGTTCACTCTCGGAATTCCTATAATCCCGAAAAGTTCGAAGCTTTGAGGCGAAAGCGTGTGTTCGTCCATTATTGTTCATTCAAAGCTAGCTCAACGATTCTTTTATTTCCTTGGTCCATAAGTATACAACAAAGTTAATACAATCTTACATAATTATGTACTCAATGGTTAAATATAAATGCAAAACTACTGTAAGGAACTGGAGGCCAACCACCACTTCTTAATGTTACTTCAGTGTGAGAAAGAGATGAAGCTATACAGGACGTCTAGCTCCATCTCTTTCCCAGACTCAAGTAAGATTACAATAATACTGCTTTAAGAGGTGGAGGTCTAGCTCCTGGCTGCTGGATATGGACTATGAAAGTACAGAAAGAATCATCCAAACCATAAAATATTTTTTTAACATGTCTCCCACTCATTTTTACTAATAAGCACATACACTCGCATAGGACTTACACGCACATATGGGTCATATTCAAAATAATTGTAAGTTACGGATAGGAAACAGATATGAATATTATTTGATTGTAACAGAAAAATAACAGAAAGGAATTATTAGGGCAAGTGTTGACAATTGTTGACAACTGCAAAATATGAAAAATGTAGATGTGCCAATATATTGCTAGGTGAGCGATAAGGTTTCTATGGTCTGAAAATAACACGGTAAATCTCCCAAGTTTGTTCTTGGGATAAGTTCATCCCAACTACGGAACCCTACATTGTGCATGGTCCGACACGACGACGATGCCCTTAGCCGGTTTTTGCAAATTGCAGCTCTAGTAGGTTGTATGTAGATCAAAAGGTGATACGCGACGATGGTAGTGTAGGTATTAATATTAAGGCGAAAGGATTCTAATGATTATAATTATGTAAAACTATAACTATACTATACTATAATTGTTACGGCCGTGAATCATATTTTAATCAACATACAACCTTCCACTGACCTACAAATTGTAAAAAACGTGAGATAATTTGAATTTCGCGGGCTACTTTGGCGCATCCCCCTTAACTGATTCTGAGACTGCCGACGACGAGAGGCCGGGTACGCGTCGGCGAGGCTGTGCGGTTAGTACAAACGGCGCAAGCGGTGATATACCCAGTAAAACATGCACACTCAGATAATACATGGCACAGCAATGCAATACAGGGCACATTATTCGAAAACTTTACATACTTCAAATAAATTGAAGTAAAAAAAAATGTTTTGGCTAACCTGAGGTGCAGTAAGTATATTAATATTTTATTATCATTAATGCATATGTGACACCATGTGAATAACGCCTAATCATTCATATCTGTTACGTAACAGAAAAAGTGACTGATAAAATAACGTATATGAATTAATTGCACGTGTCTAACCTACAAATCTATTTATTTCCACACTAATTTAAATGTTATACGAATATTTTATATTTAAAACAATAAGCACAATACAGACATTTTCTAGTATGAGTAATAAAACAGTAAACTTACCAACCGCTATTTTAAACGTCTCACATTGAATATTTACTTTTAAAAGTCTAATTTTCTTCGACAACGAAACGAGCTGAGAAACTATATTGAACAAAATGGCCGATCATTTATTCTTACGTCGTGTAGTGTGACAGGTAGTGGGCTAATGTTACCAGTATATCAAATTTCTTTATTACGATGGAAATAATATTAAAATAGCATAACAGAGAAGAATAACAGATATGTGTAAAATCAGGAGACTCATTAATAAATTAAGTTTGAAGAACAATAAATAGTATTTTATATTTTGTTTAGTGAAGTGTTGAAAGTTTAAACAATATTCTCTGAATATAGGTTTTTTTTAAACTTTTGTGTAATGGTTAATAGTTAAATTATTTTTTTTAGTTTACCGTCAAAGACGTGGACATTGAATACTTGTATGAAACCGAATCTACACAATGTTTGGTTTCATTTTTTTTAAAGAATGGTGTAGCTGTATCAAATGTTTCGTTGTTTTTTATTAAGCTCAAATAAACATTTAATCTGTTTGTTTATGAAATTCTAGTCAATTGTATCTCGTTATAAAAATAATTGGGTTGGACATTAAGACAGTAGTAAATATACAATTATTTTGAATATGACCCATATACAGTACACCCTCACACATTCACATACTACACACACAATCCTACAATAATATCACTTTACATTATACTTCACAACTATAACCATACATTTAGATATTACAGATTTGCCTCTCTAACAAATTATCTGCTAATAGTGTTTTGTATTCCGAATTAAGATGCCGTAAAATAAAATAATGTTTAAATGGGTGTGAGCCTGGAGTTCTGTCATACAGGTCCCGAACCTAGTTCAGATACCAGCTCTCACAAAGCTTCTAGCATAAGGCGAAATTGTATAAACACACAACTGTAACATTGTACCTTTATGAGAGAACTATATTATATTATATTATATTATATTATATTATATTATATTATATTATATTATATTATATTATATTATATTATATTATATTATATTATATTATATTATATTATATTGTATTATATTATATTATATCAATTTATCAATATATTCTTATGAATATATTGATAAATTAAAAACTCCACAAATTGCTCGAACACGTTTTTTTTGAGCTTTAAAAACTCTGTCAAAATCTACTGAGTTACCCCATATTACAATACCGTATCTAAGTACGGATGATACATAACCATGGTAAGCTAGCATTGCAGTATAAAAGTTGACTGTTTGATTAATTCTTTTTTGTTTAATTCCAAGTAATTTCGTTGCAAAATTGCATTCAAAATGTGCGTATTACATAATACGCCGTACATAATTACCTAATTGAAAACTCTGGCTGAACATATTTCTGATAGATATCTAAATTTATTTTTAAATTATTTTTATTTGGTTTGGCGCAGTTTTTTTTTTAAATTTTGGTTCCAGCGCATTGTTGCGCTCTCTTTTTTCGAATGCGGAATGTAATTGATTCTGTCGTTTTTTCATTCCCGCCCAGTTCAGTTTTCTAGTGTTTGACGGAAAAAGAGTGATGTTAAACAAATGCGTCTTGATTTTGGTTTATACGGCGGCTTTAGAAAACCCTTGGAATAAACATCTTTCTTCTTTAGAAGGGAGTTCTATTCCTTTGAACCCACAGCTATCAACAATTGCTGCCGAGGTCATCGTGAGGAAAATTGTCTCGTAGCAGGATTGTTTTGTCAGGTGTCAATCGTAAGTAATGTATTGTCTGGGGGAGCCAAACCATATAGGAAAATTGTTTATGTGGCAACCAATGGGGGAGAAAACATTTATGTCTCATCCGACACACTTTGTGAGATTAATCTCTGCACAACACATATATGTTTAAAAGCTGTTGTAGAGGGTCTAAATGAAAATATTTCCTTCAACAAATGTTGGATAACGGGATTGGCTTTATGGAATGATGAATGGATAGGTAATAATACCTTTCAGAGTAAAAGGCAAACGCTTAAAGACAGATTGACGAAAACCATACAGGGTTACTTATGAGGCCTATTCTCCGAAGCCAAAGTGTGATGAATTGATTGATTCTTTCTTCTCCGCCGGATAAACAACCCTCCCACAAATACACTGATTAGTAGGGAACAGCGTACTACCGGCTCGATTAACACTTGTTCCGCCTGACCTAAAATGGTTGTTTGTTTTCTTGGTTCGTGGACTGGTAAGAGGGAGCTCGGGGGTCTTCTACCCTGGTTGAACTTACCCACTGATGTTAGGTTTCCGTTCATTTGTTTTTTTAGGTTGTGTGTTTAGTCATGAATTACGTCTGTCTCTTATTTACTCGTACTTTAGAAGCGAGAGTCATTTTTTTCACATTTTGGCGTATTCCACATACATATCCCTTACCCTTTTTCCACACACTCAAAGTAAGAATCACTTATCTATTGGGGGCAAAATAATAAAAACAAATACGACATAGATAAAAGAACTTCCAGACCAAAAGGTTCGGTATTTGCATTCAAATGTGGCAGAACCCTTCAGTGAAACCAAATATAATTTTATTGTCAATGATTTCGGTCTTTTTAGACCGCTTCCACACGACATCTAACATTGTACCACACGATATTAAGCGATGACGCGCGATATCTAATATTGTACCACACGATATTAAGCGATGACGCGCGATATCTCGAATGTCGACCCTACGAGCATATTATTAGGTATATGCTTATTATGAAAAGTTTTAGAAAAAAAACCGAGTGGCAAAAGGGACCGGGAACGCGGTAGGAAATTAATTTTCCGAGGACAAGAGTTTGATTGCTTTTCTGCCGAGTTGAAAATTAAAATTGTAGATATAATATTTGTTCGTTAGGAATTTACTTTCAATTTCCTTGACGGAAATGGTAGCATTAGACATCGGAAATAAGCGATATTCAAACGAAGTTTCAGAGCAAAACTATAAGTGCAACGGTTTTCATATGAAAACTAACTTGCTGGTTCTCTCATGGGAAAACTTTCATTAGTAATTGGACAGATTCTTCTTTTTAGTGCATGGTGACTCTGACCAAACCTTTGATCGTTTACTCTTATAATTAAGGTTATTACAAGCTAATGTGAATTACAAATTAATATCATGGTGTAAATTAATCTGATCATAGTATCCTCTAACTACTACTACAGAAACAATTAGAATGCCATTGTGTCTCGCGTAGATCTGCATTCGGGTATACATATATGTATAAACGAAGGGTTAAAGAAGCACTAAAATACCTAAGTTTATTATCTCCTAGATGAATGAAAAAAAAAACAGTTTCTAACAACTGCCTAGAAAATGTACTAACACAACTTTACCACGTCATAGCTTCAGCTACGGCGATCTATTCTCATGATCTGGACGTTAGCTCTGAAAAGCTTCCAAATACAAAAGCAAAGAGATTTTACTGGCGGCTGGCTAGCAAAGCGTACTCGCACGGGATTGGCTGCTACATACAGACACCGATTGTCAGAAGCTGGAAATCACAGAACACATATACTCCTACTGGAAATGGATTCCGCCTCAATTCAGCTTTCTCTGTGAAATCTGGAAAATAGATGGAGAGCAGACATGCAATTGATTTGTTTCTGTTTGTTACGTGGTTGATTATGTGAAAGGCTTTTTGGGTTTACTGACAGTTCCGCATTTTGTGCTTTATGCTGTCAAGATGGACGTCTCCATCAGGCCCACTTGCGTGTTCATGGGTCCAATATAACTCGTGAGTTAAGAGCTAACTCAGGGTTAATCAAATAATTCATCTTGCGTCACCTAGAGTTAAACTTTTAAATATTTAACTCACCACTGTAGGAGAGTTAAGTTGCTTAACTCTGGGTCAGTATACCCATGTACTTCTAAATAAATTGACGTTATGAGGTACCGCTGTCATATTTTGTATTTTATATTGTTCGACGTTATAGTAAGTGGAAATTCGGTACTATATCAGCAGGCAATATATTCATAAACACGTATAAAAATAAACACAAATTGTAAAAAGCTTAAAACATATTTTCCGTATCTAACGTTTTCATCAATCAATAAACTGAATTTCCATGGAAAGCACATACAATACGATTAGAATGAAATGTTATGTTATAAAATTCAGTCAAGAAAGTACCTATTACGTATCGTATGGGTACCTATATAATTTCCGTTCATTCATATTGGGTCGGATTACATATCAGGGCACAGACATTGCAATTCTATGTTTCGACGATTGAACTGCAATGTTCCCACTCAAAACATATATCAGGTTAACCCGGTGTTACTGGCCTGGTGTGTGGCGCAACACGTATTAAGAGTTAAAATGTTAATTACTTACTTAACTCCGATTTTACAAACTCTATATTTATTTATTTAACCCGACTAAACGTACAAGTGGGCCTAATAATATTATTATCGTGTCGAGCATGAGCTTAATCCTGAGGCAAGTGACGTATCATACATAAAAGACTTATTTTCATAGGATTATAGGATTAAGTTTGTTATTTTTCATAAATGTAGTATAATATTGAGTACTAGCTTCTGCCCGCGACTTCCTCCGCGTGAAATTTCTTGTACCCCGACCCACCCCGTCACATCGCATCGCCCGCCCGCGCTATAATTTTGTTTTCGCTTAGCGTTCTTTCCGACTTTTTTTAAGTTTGCTCGGCTCCTAAGGGCCATAGCGTGATGTTAAATAGCTATACCTTTCCTCAAGGATTGGGCTATCGAATGCAAACAGAATTTTTATAAATCCGACTGGTAGTTCCACAGATTACACCCTACATACAAACTTATCTCTTTCTAATATTAGTATACCAGGATGAATCGGAAAGTTCTTAGAAGTGCTTATATATGATACCTTTTTAGGGGAAGTTCGATATTCAAATTAAAGAGTGTCAATCACACAATATTTATGCAAACTGTCACTTGTTTTCGTCAGTTCGTTCGCACGTAATACATTTTTTTGTGCAACGAGTTGCTAAGAACGCAAAATTATGGATAAAAGTGAGTTACGTGCGGGGGATAAAGTATCTCAGCATGAAAAAATTGTCTACGAAAGAAATTTTTTCGGACATTCAGCAGACATTAGGGGATGATGCTATACCCTATTCTATGGTTGCATACTGGGTGGCTGAATTTAAAATAGGTTAATCAAGCTGTAAAGATGATCCGCGTTCTGGGCGGCCTTCAATCTCCGTTACGGAAGAAAATGTCAAAAAGGTTGAGAATCTGGTCTTGCAAGACAGAAGAATAACATCACATCACGCCTTGTTTCTCCGAAGGGGTAGGCAGAAGTGTACCTATAGTACACCCACATTTTGCCAGTTATGTTTAAGTCCCATGTAATAGGGGGCGAGCCTATGGCCATCTACCGGGCACAAATCCAGACTCCGGACAGAAGACAGAAGAATAACTATAAAACATTTAGCTGAGTTCCTAAAGATATCATTTGGTAGCATTCAATCCGTTTTAATTGATACACTGGGGTTCAGAAAAGTGTCGGCAAGATGGGTGCCACGAATGTTAACCGGCGAAAACAAAATGCGACGTTTGGAAATTTCTAAGCGTAATCTCGAAATGTTCCAATAAGATCCGGATAATTTTTACCGTCGTCTTGTCACCATGGATGAAACGTGGGTCCACCATTTCGATCCTAAAACTAAGAGACAAAGCATGTCTTGGAAACGACCCTCCTCTCCATTCATTAAGAAATTTCGAGTTGCTACTACCGCTCTGGCAAAGTTATGGCCTCAGTGTTCTGGGATAGTGAAGGAATCCTGTTTATTGATTACATGTCAAAAAGCCAGACGATTACTGGACCCTATTATGCAACTTTAATTCCGAAAGTGCGTGAAGCGATTAAAGAAAAACGTCGTGGAAAACTGTCGTTGGGCGTGTTGTTTCTTCAAGATAACGCTCCTGCTCATCGATCGGAAGTTGCGCTCAACGCAATCCGCTGTGCTGGCTTCAATCGCTTTGACCACCCACCATATTCTCTGGACTTAGCCCCAAGTGATTTTCATTTATTCTCAAAATTAAAAGAGGAAATTCGTGAAACTAAATTTCACAATGATGACGCGGTTATGACTGCCGTTGAGGAGTTTTTCGAGTCAAGAATTTTTTTTTTCCCGCAAGGAATAAGAAAGTTAGAAACGCGTTATTCTAAATGCATTGCATTGGAGGGAGATTATGTAGAAAAATAAAATATTTTTGTTTCATTTTTTGCATTTTTTAAATATTGATTCCAAAAACATTTTGATTCACCCTCGTAGACATAGATAAAATAACTGTACTTATGTGGAAAACTCTTGTTATTTTTTGAGTTTTGTTACAAATACACAAACAAATATTTTCGGAAAATCAAAAACATCCCCATAAACGTTTTCATCGTGAATGCTCGAAATATATTTGTGAGTTTGACGAGCGTGCTGCGTAGGTACATACGCCCCTATGTATTGACGTTGATACAACTGAGATAGAACACGAATATTCGCGCGTTGATTCAGCAAAAAAGTAGATTTCAGACGTGTCAGCACAAACGAGGTAACGTTAATCTATTTCAGATTACAGTACCGTGTGTAGGTACTAGTAGGTATCTGGGTCAAATACTACGGTAGGATAGGTCTTTTAAATCATAATGATTGGTGGGGTTTTGAAGTAAAAGCGCGTTGGAAAGGTGTCCTGGTTACATAATGTTAGGGATTGAACGCTGAATTCGGAAACCGTCCTTTATTGGTAGGAGAAAAATGTGTGTGGAATGCCGTAGGTGTAGTGTAGCGCGGCGTAGTACGGCGTAGCACCGCGTAGCCTTCGCGTAGCAAAGACATTCACGTATGACCCGAATGTCTCACATTCTGTTTCATAATTGATCGCAGGAACATAAAGCGGCACCACCAAATAAATTCTGTTATATTTCAGTGATTTAATATTCGGACTTAACGATTTTAACTTTTAATTATAACAACCTTGGTCTAGTGGTCGCAAGTGCTACTGCTGACTCTTGGGTTCGATTCTCAGGTCGGGCAAAGTGTTATTAGGTTTTTGCATTAGGTATTTCTCAGTTGATGGCTATAGGCTCGCTCCTAATTACTGAAAATAACTGGCGAAATGTGGGTGTTACTATAGGTACACCTCTGCCTAACCCTTCAGGGATTACAAGCGTGATGTTATGTTATTATAACAACATAATTATTTAAATCTCACCAATATTTACTGAAACATTAAATAATTACTGAAAAAAAAAAACTATAATGGAAATTAAAGCTTAATCGGTTTATTCTGAAATAATTGAATATGTAGAACATAACAAATAATGAATGACACAGGTTGATGCGGAGCGCGTATTGGTATGAACATGATACTCGTACGAATATTTATAGCAGTTTAATTTTCGAAATTTATTTGGGTCGGACTGTTTAAATATCCATTTTAATTATATTAAGCGAGCCATAAAGATATTTTATAAGCCTCTTTCATAAAATAAGGTTGTACTTCGGAATATGTCCCTGTATGCCCGCGGATTCTTTGTTTAAAATGTTTGTAACATTTTCCTTGTTAGAAGGATGCTTCACAGGAAATTTCCCACAATTTCCTCCAGCTACTGCTCCGCATTCTATGACTGCAATATTTTAAGTGGGTGGGTTTCATGAGCTTTTATGTTCAATGTTTTTTTTTTTAATATTGTGCTATTTAGCTTAGTTACTTTTCTATTCAGGAACAGAAATCAAGCTACCATTGGTCAGGACGCTCCTCAAAATTTGGCATGTATGTCGAGAGAAGCTATTTTCTACATCACGCCTACTTAACTGAGATACCAACCAAGGTTCTTGGGCAATAGGTCATAGCCTTTTTTTTGTGGATGGGAAATCATCAAATGACTTCTCCCGCTCTGGGTGGAGCGGGAGAGCGTGTCAGACTTTTACTGACTAAAACCCACCCGTGTTTCTTCTGTTGCCTGTGCCGGGGCCATGGTAACTCTTTCGAACATCCCGCAACCCCGGCTGGCATCGGTCCTAGCGGACCCCTTCAATGCTGCTGATATCTCTTTGAGGCGCGCGTGGAACACAACGCGCCGTCGACTCGGGCCTGGTCCTTACCGGACGGCGAGCTACCCATTGCTCGCCATCCGCAAGCCCGCGCCTACGGTGGCCGGGAATCGGCTGAATAGGTCATAGCCTAGCACAATAATTGACGAATACCTACAAGCAAAATATTTTCTGAATCCAGAAAAAAAGAACAAAATATATTTAAAAAAGTCACTTGACCCAAACAACAACGTCCCTAAAATAAACCCTGTTAGACACGTAAGCAACACACATTATGCAGCACTTCATGAATATTAACAAGTTGATGAGATGCGTCCATATTACCCAGTTACTTGGGAGGCGGGCTACGCAAATACCGTGTAGATACACGTTCTAAATAATTAGTGTGCCGAGCTAATAGGTTGTGGCGTGGTGCTAACGAGCGGTACCGGCCACATTTGCGAGTGAAGCGCAGCTCAGCGTCTAGTGAGCTGTAAGGGAGATGCTACACAGAAAGTGGAAAGGGAACTACAAACTTAACCAGCGTCCAACTAGATCACCACAGACGTCCGGGTGTGTCTGAAGCAGACTTCGCTCCATCCTGCTTGCTAACTAATGTCTACACCCCATATTAATGTTACAAAATAACTTAAATATCTACATCGCCACATTGGAACGCATTACACTGACGTTACGTAATCCTGCATCGCGCAACTGAAGATGCCATTGCCCGTTGGGCAATTGCTCACCAGACACAACACCCGTCTGGTCGTGGTCGTGGAGGATGAGTGAACTTTACACCCTGTTTCTCATACCTCTATAAACTCATGGTGCCCCGACAGAAAGAACAAACTACAGATATATATTCAGCAGACACTAAGCTACATATTATAAACGTGCTTTGATAAACTGTACCTACCCGTGTGTGCAAACCATTCATTCAGTGACTGTTCGATCTCTCACCTAAACATAAACACGAAGTAGGTACAGCCCGATCCAAAATTTATGGCCGCTCAGAACATGAGGCGTGTCGCTGCGCAGTAACAAATACATGTGTCAGCGGGGGTGAGGGGTAGGGTACTGCGCAGAGAGTAGCGCACTTCAGAGTCACCATAAAATTTGACGCGTACTTTAGACATGGTGTATCTATCGCATGTGATGATTATTATTATTGGCAGGCCTGTTGGTCTAGTGGTTAGTGACCCTGACTGCAAAGCCGGAGGTCGTGGGTTCGATTCCCACCCAGGACAAACTTTGTGTGATGAGCATATTGTTTGTTCTGTGTCTGGGTGTAATTCATCTATAATATGTATGTATTTATAAATTATATAAGTATGTATATCAGTTGTCTGGTTACCATAACACAAGCTCTGCTTAGCTTGGGATCAGATGGCCGTGTGTGAGTTGTCCCAAGATTATTAGATTATATTATATTATATTATATTATATTATATTATATTATATTATATTATATTATATTATATTATATTATATTATATTATATATTATAAGTATATAACGCTCGGTATCATGTGGTATATCTAGACAAGTCACACCACAGTACCACTCCGCTCCATGCGCAAGCCTCTCTATCACTGTACATCGCCCGGCGTTCATAATTCCTAATAGACATGACAACCGTCCCGTGGCATAACACCCGGTTTCAGAATTGAGAATTTCAAGTTACTCGACAATCTTTACTTTAGCATTACTTAAGGTGAATCCTCCAATGCAGCTCACGAAATTAAAAATTTCGAATTTTCCAAATGACATGATTTCATGTAAAGTTCTCAACTTTAAATTCTCAATTCAGAAACAGGGTCTTTCCCGCTTCGCTCGTCACCCCGCGTGCTGTAAAGCGAAGCCAATAATCAGTAAGACCTTGTGTCCCTCATAGCCAATATGACACCCACGACCTTTCCTTTGATAAATTATGCATATGTCACGCCTCGCATCCTCGCATCATCGATGTTGTGATGGCTAAATAACACACGCTTTTGCTCTCTGACACTCGCTAAAGGAAAATTTACATGGAAGAGGAAAAGAGAATACCTTTAAACTCGCATATTGCTTTGAAGATGTTTTACGTTGTCTCTCAACTGTATGAAAGATTCCTACGTGTAAACGTAAGTGTAGCCAGTAAATAAAAACGCAAGAAAAGTAGGTAAATATTTTGCATTTGGATTTCTCTATAACTGACATGTCTTACTATAATAATAACTTGAATTGTGAGTAGGCTTATGGAATCGCAATATTTCTTGTTGTTACGTTAAAATGAAGTTGTACCGTCGAAACAAAAAGAAAAAGAAGAACGTGCCTATATTATGTTGGACTCCACTGATCTGAAATATAATAAAAAGTTATACATATGTATATGTTACTTAGATGGTCACATATTTTCTGAGTTGTAAAAACTACTTTTTAATCAATAATTTCGAATGGATTGTAAAAATAAGAACAACTAAATATAATATCCAAGCTTTAGCGACTATCTTTCACCAATCTGTTTGTCTGACACTTGTCGGCGACAGATCGACGTGAAAGTTGAAGTAGCTTTTGCATGTGCAGCGATTTAGAAATAAGAATTCAAAAGCCAGTGCCAAACTTGTTTCTTCAAGTATTTGCCTTCATCTTACTTGTATTTCGTTATACTTGTTACCTCTAATTGTCTGAGTTGTCAAAGTTTGAGACTACACTTTATCAGAATTAACAAAGTCAGAGCTTATACTGTAAAATTTTTGTTCAACGTTGAATTCCTTAAAACCATTTCGCGATGTTTTCTTAGGAAAAATTCCGTCATTATTTAAAGCCGAGCTCAATTTAACTCTAAAAACAAGTCCCCTGGGCGTATCCAAACAACCATTTGTAAACAGGCGGATCTTTTAACTGGATCACAGCAGCGGCGACGGCGGACATTTTAGCGTAAATTCCTTTTTGTTTTAAGTATCTTTTAAATGAAAAACATCGGAGGTATACGGGTTCCGTGTACTGAATAGGCTCCGTATTATATAAGTTATTGCTTAGTAACGATATCTCAGCTCCGATATCACATGCTTAAACATCGTTGTGAGTAGAATGCCTTCCCCGGGGCGTATTCAATGCGTCGGTCGTCAATCTCGTTGCTATCCCTACGGCTCGTCAAATCGTACCAAGTTGTCTGGTATTTTCAGTGCTTTAAAACGTCCCTAGGGATGTGATATACTGCCTGACGTGCCTTTGTGTCACTATTGTCTTTAAGAGTTATAATAGCGTTTTGTCGTGTAAGGGACCTTTCGTATTTATTATCTTGGAGCGTATAACTAACTTATTCAATTATACTCGTACTTATTAATGAAATTTTCATAAACATCACAGTCGTACACATTCGTTATAAATTAGCGACCGTGTGAGTTTGATCCACATTGTTCGTGAATACTTAAATTCTCATTAGTCTTGAAAGTAGTACCGACATAGACGTTATAACGTGTTTGACTCACAATAATTGTTGTAGACTTGTCGTTTGTTGAGAACATTCGGCCGATAACGATGTGGTAAGCAATTTGTCGCTCTAGTGTTCGACTTAGGTGCTCCAGCAGTTACGAGGCGGTTGCTAATGGCTCACACGTAGAACAATTTGTGTCTTATCCCGCGTTCACACCAAAGTTTAGAACAAGTATTATAATCTGTTATCTACTGTTTTCATTTATCGTTTACGCCAAAAACAAGATGTGAAGGCTTGTTTTCCAAAAAAAAACTTGTAAAAAACTGTCACAAATTGTCAAAAAACCGGCCAAGTGCGTGTCGGACCACGCACAATGAAGGGTTCCGTAGTTGGGATGAATTTATCCCAAAAACAAACAAACAAACAACAACAAACAAACATAACATTGTTGTTAAAAATATGTTCTCCCATACATCAATATATGTCATTATCAATTCTTCAACTGCAAATGTAAGTTTGTAATGACAAAAAAAAGAAAAAAAAATTTCGGACTTTCTTCTTTACTTGTGCTGTAAGACCTTGCTTCATGCCAAATTTGTTGATTCTAAGTCAACGGGAAGTACCCTATAGGCTTTGAGTTATTTGCGAGTAGGTATCAAAATAGAAAAGCTTAAAAAGACGGACAACGAAGTGATTCTATGAGATATCCGTTTTTTCTTTTTGAGGTACGGCATACTAAAAATGAGAGCAAAATTGTAAACAAAACATGTCTGAAACAATGTTAATACATGATGATGCGTAATTGTGTATGATACATGTTGTGATCATGATATAATATGTATTTGACAAGTTTTGTTAAAAACAGTATCACAACTACATAGTAAAAAAACGCGGAAGAAAATGCGGGGTTGGTAGAAGTCGATTTTCATTTGTTGTATGTAAACAAGGCTACTTTTTAGTTCCTATGTGGGCATTCACGAGAGCGCCATTTGGCGTGGCTCCAAAAGACTAAAGTCAAATGGAGCGATTGGACATCCAGAGTCACGCTTACGAAATTTAAAGGTGCCCACCTTTACAATTGAATACCCATTCACGGTCAGTCCATCGCGCCAAATGTCGTAATATACATCCAAAATTTATTCGCGAATGTTAAAATCCGTTGACTACTCTACCAATAAAAGATATTTGACAGTTCAGTTGTACACATCTGTTATAGCGGGAGTTTTTATTGTATGAGAAATTACGCAACTGTTATTCAGTCCTCAACCCTTGTTTAGTGAGCGCGCAACCGCTGTAACCGGACATTGTGGGGGGCAATTTTACTAACTTTTAGGAAAGTTCGCATTCAAATCTCAGTCTCAATGATATTTGATGAAATGGACCGTGAAGAACCACCAAGAAAAAGAAAATGTTACAAAAATTGTTTCGATCCTTTTACTTTACAAGACAAAGACTTTCGAATGAAATATCTCAGTAAAATATACTATGTACGGGAAATAGTTGAGTTAGTTAGAAGTGATATCAAACTGCAAGCTCGTGGTGGCGGGCTGGCTGTAGAACTTCCAAGTTTGCGCTGCGCTCCGCTCAGGACGTGGGCTAGGCAAGAAGTTCAAGATGACGCAGCAGACATTCATGGACTTCGCGAACAGTCCATCGAATGTATGCTTCGGCATGTGAGTGGCGCGTTGGCAAATAAAGCGGCACAATTTAAACGTATGCCTGGGACTCTCGAAGAGCAAGAACAAGTAGTTTCTCAATTTAGAAACATTTGTGGCTTCAAAAATGTAATTGGCGCTATCGATTGGACACATATTAAAAGATTTTAAGGGATAACCGAATAAGACGAACATTTGAAAGTGGCCCTTTACTAGGAGATTCAGGTTATGGATAACGAATTATATGTATACACCAATCCAGAATCCCCGCAGTGCGAAGGAGGAGTCTTATAATTACATAATATATTGACTAGAAACACAATTGAAAGGTGTTTTGGAGTTTGGAAACAGAGATTCAGAGGTTAACAAGGTACACAGTTTCAAAACGTTTCCAAAGAATGTTGTCAGTGACTTTTGTTATAACGAATTTATAACTATACAATGCTTACACAGTCATTATTTGTAAAGGGAGTGTGTAACTCTTATTCATAGCTTATACAATGTTACGGTATACTTTTAATTTTTTTTCACCTCACAACCTCGGAAGGTATATCATTCGAAATCTGAGTGCAAAAGTGCGTTTTATCCGCTATCGTGGAAAGATTTTTTAAAATTCAAACCTTTTTAATCAATAATTTGCTATACCGCCAGTCCACTGAAAATGCATTATTGGTCCTTAGAAATGGCGTTTTGTCGAACTGGCCACTTTGATCTCAAATATCTGGCGTTTGGTTAAGAATTCCAAATTCAAATTTATTTCAATTTAGGGTTGTGCATTAGTGTTTCCAATGTAGTGATTCATTTGTTTTCGTGCCATTAGATTTTTCTATGACATCTTTCTTTTCACAATATGGAAAACTTAAAATATCGCGTTATTTACGACTAGCTTTTGCCCGCGGCTTCGCCCACGTGTATGTCGGAATATATCAAGTTAGTACCTACCCTACGTGTTAATCCAGGTTCTAAAACACCTGTATGCCTCCTATAAATTCAATCAACCGTTTTTGCGCCAATCCGGATCATACATCCCGACAAACAACAAACGGACAAAAATTCTAAAAACTATAGTGTGCGCAACAGACTCGTTCAATTACTTCTTTTCAAATATATGCAATGCACAGTTCTGAATTCGTTACTGTTTTTAATCGACTTCAAAAAAAGGAGGAGGTTATCAATTCGGTTGTATGTTTTTTTTTTAATGTTTGTTACCGTTACTCCGTCATTTATAAACCGATTTGGAAAATTATTTTTTATTTGAAAGGATTGGACTTCCAGATTGGTCCCATTTTTATCCAAATCGAGTTCTGATGATAGGATCCATGACGAATTGAGGGAACTCCTCAAATATTATTGGCAAACACATAGTGATTTTGGTATTTTCGTCAACAAATCAAGCATTTGCATTCAGAAAGTATGATTTGGTGAAGTGGACTGACGAAGAAGACCATAGATGGCCACAGGAACTCATCAATGATAAGCATTTAACGGGTGGCGATAAGATATCTCGATTAAGATAGTTAAACGACTATGACGAAGCAAATTTAAATAAATGTTTCTGATGAAAATGGTACCATTGAACTCAGATCAGTAATAAAACAATGTATCCTAGCCGTGTTGGGGCTTATTGGAATTGTCATGAAATGCATTCTGGCTATAAATTGTTTTAACCGACTTCAAGAAAGGAGGAGGTTCTTAGTTCTTCGGAACCTTTTTTTTTATGTATGTTCCCCGATTACTCGAAGACGGCTGGACCGATTTGGAAAATTCTTTTTTTGTATGAAAGGGTATACTTTCCAGGTGGTCCCATTGTCATTAGGTCAGGATCTGATGATGGGATCCTGGAGAAATCGAGGGAACTCTTCAATATAGGCACACATATAGCGATTTTGGTATTTTTTATAGTAACTTGTGCATTTCCTCTCGGAAAGCAACATTTGGTGAAGTGGGACTGATGACGAAGACCACAGATGGTAAGACGGCCACCGGAATAGCTCAATAATAAGTTTTTCACGGGTTGCGATTCCATTAATTCAAAATTATTGCTAAGCAATAGAAGCTCGTCACATTGCATATGGTGAAGTGGAGCTGATGGTGAAGTACCAAGAGAACTCCTCAACAATTAACGTCCCTGCATCGGGAAAAGCAATATTTTGTAAAAGGTGATGAGCAGTTGTCATTAGGCTATTGTGACTCATAAATTATAAACAGACCCACTAAAAAGTGAAAAATAAAAACAACCGACTTCCAAACCAAACACTACAAAGTGGAAAATAACTTTAATATCGGAAGTCAGTGGCAAAAACTTAAAATACAGATCCAAAGACACCGAAGTCCGAAAAAGTATTAGTACCGAGTTTCGAGTTAATATGACAGCGCGTTAAAAATTTTCCTTACTGCTCCTTACTGTTCTTACGATCCTAGTGTTCCTTACTTGTTTTAAAAAACTAAAAGTGTCAATTTTTATTATTTCCTGATGCAAATATTGCCAAGTTTCAGGTGTATTAACCACAAAGGAATAAGATTTTTCATACAATCTGTATCCCCCTCTTTTCACAACCACAGGAAAAAAAAAAATTTCGAAAAATCGTTTCGGATTTTTCCATAACTGGAATCAAAGATTTCTTATACCAATTTTTGAGTTAATCAAGCCACACAGTAAAATCCTCCTCTTAAAAATCTAATTACCCCTTCTCACCCCGTCAGGCGTAGTTTTGTAAAACTAATAGTAAGAAACTTTATTGTTTATTTAGGCAAATATTAGTGTCAAGTTTCAAGTTTATTAACCAAATGAATAAGATTTTTCATATAAACTATCCCCGGTTTTCACCCCCACAGGGGTGGAATTTTAAAAAATCGTTTGGGATATTTCCAAAACTTGACTCAAAGATTATTTATACCAATTTTCGAGTTAATCAAGCTACGCAGTAAAATCCTCCCCTGTAAAATTGACAACCCCTTTTCACCCCGTCCGGGGTAGATTTTCGAAAAACCTTGATACAGGTTATTCTTTATTTTTGGACTTAAGTATAAATTCTGAGTTTCGAGTTAATCGGACTGCGTGTTAAAATTCTTCCATACAAATTTTGACACCCCCCAATCCCCCTCGTGGTGGTAGTTTAGAAAAACCAATAATTACAAAGTTCATAATTTACTAAGATAAGTATTGGGGCCAAGTTTCAAGTTTATTAACTCTAGGAATAAGATTTTTCAAACAAACGAAATCCCCCCTTTTCACCCCCTTAAAAGTCGAATTTCCAAAAACCCCTTCTTAGTGCTCCCCTACATCATAAAAGGAAGCCGTGTGCAAAATTTCACGTTCCTAGTCCCAGTAGTTTCGGCTGTGCGTTGATATGTCAGTCAGTCAGTCAGTCAGTTTCTCCTTTTATATATATAGAATACGAGTTTTACCGTGGCACCAGCGCTGCAGAAACAGCTTGAGGGATTAATAATGTGTATGGGGAAGCTACTATAAAAGAAAACACGGTACGTTTTTGGTTCCAACGTTTTTGTTCTGGAATTTTTTTCCTACAGGCTTCGGTGTGAGTGATAAAACAATTTCAATTCACATGAAACAAATTGGAAAGTGAAAAAGCTCGACAAATGGGTATGGCCTGAATTGAGTGAAGCACACCAACAAACACGCGCGTTATATTACTCAACCGTCACAATAATGAGGCACCCACCATACTACCCGGACCTTGCTCCAACAGATTATCACGATTTCCGGAATTCGGACAATTTCTTGCAAGGAAAAAAAAATCATTTCCGATGAGGCAGTCACAAACGTCTTCAAAGACTTTATTGATTCTCGCTTCCACAATTTTTTCAGCAAAGGAATCAATGAACTACCTATAAAATGACGAAAGTGCATAGATAACAATGGTAATACACACTTTGCTTTTCCTTTATAAAACGCTAATTTCATATGTAAGGACCTAATAATTATTTCATGTCAGTGCGCCAACCTCATTATTTTAGAATAATCGCAGTGGCCAGCACGACGACTGCATGAAATTAACTTCCAATATTTTGACTTTTAATTTTTTAAATAAATAAACTAATTTAATATATTATTTAAGCTGTTTTTCTTGCACCTAGCATTTTCCTCGCTTTAGTGAGGTGGAAAGTTGTGTGTTTCGCTCGGCTGCAAAGTTAATCTGTGTCTCGTACCTTTGAAACCCTCGCTATGCTCAGGATTCAATACAAGTACTCGCGCCAAAAAAGCAGCTTGGCATTTAGTAAGGCTGTATTATATTTAATAACACAATAGTTTTTGTTAGGGAAACTAACATTGGGACGTATTTAAGCGATGCTAAAATACGTACCAAATCTACTATT
The DNA here is from genome assembly GCA_947568875.1 of Fissipunctia ypsillon. NCBI lineage: Eukaryota > Metazoa > Arthropoda > Insecta > Lepidoptera > Noctuidae > Fissipunctia > Fissipunctia ypsillon. Next base: position 11,833,317 of record OX387643.1, read on the forward strand.
CTGTCTACTTAGACAGAATAGTATAGATTTGTATTTTATAGACAAGCAAATGTACTTACATTTGCTTGTCTATAAAACACCTTTAGTGCCTTGTACAAAATAAAAACCTGCCTACTTGTAAAGTGAAATTCTTACAAAGCCTATTTTCTTTATCCCATTACCAAATTGTTGGGTAACAAACTTGGACCGAGATCTTTCGAAACGTCATGGAATGATCTTAAATTGAAATCATTCCTTCCCATACTTTACCTAAAGTCGATTCATTACGCACAAAATATCTAGGTCCCAAAGAATATGTCTGTCATAAAGATGACAATAGTAGTGGTTACATTTCCATCCATATTCTGTACTCGTATGAATGAATTCTCGATGATGAGATGTTTACGGCCCCGGAAGAATCTCGGTAACAATCTGAAATGATTTTCCCACACATACATACTTTTAACATATCTAACATGCACGTAATTCTAAGAGGAATAAGCATATTGTTCCTTTGTGCACCGACGGTATGCTATAATTAACTGTTGGTAAAAAATATGCCTTGTGAATTCACCAAAATCCTTGTTTTGATTCAACGTTTGTCTCATCAAAATTGATCAACCCAGTCTTGAAATAACTTGGAAATAAACTTCGCGCCCGTGTTTCGAGCCAGTCATGATTATTATCCAGCTAACTTTCTTGCCATTACGTGGGTCACACGAGCCTAAAAATCACAACAAAGGAATTTGTTAATACTTACATTTTCCTAATAAAACATATTTTTTATGTCCTAGTCTCTTTGATATTCGGTAAAAATTCTTTTTAGAAAACTTCCAGATATTTTGTGAATGTCATGTGCGGTGGAAAACTTTGTTCAGTAAACTACATAATCAAATGGAAATATTGTAATTCATGGAATTCATATTGATGTAGCTTTTGTGGCCTGTGTCGGGAATCCTTTTGATAGCGCCCTGAAATATGTATTTTACTACGTAATCTTTTGAATAAATTCACGTCACGATAAAGTTGCTAATAATAATATGTTATTATTTATCACATCCCCTAAATGTGGTGCGACGTGACAGAGGTTTATCAAAGGTTGGAGCAGCATCCCTCTATGTACATAGGTAGATTAAACTGAGATCACCAATTTGTTTGTCAAACGTTGTCGAGTGGCAATGTATAGGATAACTAGGTACTTGAATTTGTAGAAACAAGGCAATCTGGAGATGGATAATATTATACACTAGCTGTGCCCCGCCACTTCTTTCGCGTGGAAGTCGTAAGATACACAATATACTAAAATAACAGCCACATTTTAATAAAACTCCCTCGTCTCCCGAGCCAGCTATTTCGGAGATTAGCCGGAACAAACAGACAGACAGACGGACTAAAATTTAAAAAATGGTCTTTTATTATGAAAACCTACCTTAGATACTCTAAGTGTTTGTGACGGTTAAAGTATTAGAATAATTATTTTGTAAATCAATGAAACCGAGTAAATGGAAAAATTTAACTTGAACTCGATAGATGGCGTTGTCGTCAAGTTAGATCGCGCTATCGTTTGCTTACTCGATTTAGTAGGGTCTAGGACCATTTCTTTAATAAAAAAAGATCAACTGAGCTTTTAGATCAGAATACAATACCGTGGTTTTATTCACCCTTTATTAGTGTTCCCGAAAGTACATACAGTTCAAAACATATTTTGGTCCAATCGAGCCGGACGTTTTTGAAACTCAGTGGTTCGAGAACCACATTCCCGTACTCGCAGTGGATTGCTGCGGCAAGGTACGGGGTCCTTGCAGTGACACCAGCAGCAGAGACGAAGGAAACGGAAGCAGCGTCGTTTGGCAGAAGCAGACGACGGCCTGTAGTTCAACTAGTCGCCGCAGGGGGCGCCACCAGTCACTTGAGTTGTGACATCATCAGAGCATCACCAGCAGTCTACTAGTGAGTGAAGTGCAAAATTGTGAGTACAGTTCTATGTTATAATCGGTCAAAGTGCAAGTTCACAAAGTTTCGGCAATTTGAACCTTATTTCCACCAAGTAAATAACTTGGACAATTTCCAAACATAATTTCATTGTTTGTGGTCAACGGAGTCAGAATATCGAAGAATGGACTTAGTAGATTTTAAGTGAATTATTGTGTGCATGTTTAGACTTAGAATAATTTTAGAAATAACGAGGGAACGGGGAACCTATGCCCGATATCCCCAAAGTAAAGTTAATCGCTAAACACTTGTAAAATTTTAAGCAAAGTTTTGGACTTGTAAAAATTTTATTATAATTTGTTTACAAGGACTTAGAAAAATTTTAGTACATTTCGGAATTATCTTTTACTGTTTTATCACTTATATGATTTTTGTAACGGCTATTGTTGTTTATTTATTAGATGGTTTGTTTTATGTTTTTTTTTTGTTTTGCTTCGTATAGATTAGGATCGTAGTTTATACAGTTGATTGATTAATTAAATCAATTGGTAGAGTATTATTTACACGTCCTATTTACAGTCTTAAGTAATTCATTTAATAAAATGGAAGGATTAATCAACGTGTTAAAGGAAATTCAAAATGTAATAAAACGGAGCTTAACTAACTTTAAAAAGAGTCCTAAGGATAGGTTAACAGTTGATTATATTCAAACTAGAGAAGAATTACTGGAAAGAGATTGGAATTTATTTACAAACAATTATACTAAACTTCATGAATTATATACAACTCAGGATACTACAATTTCAGAAATGTATGAGAGTACAGAGGATATTTACATTACATATAAATGCTTAATAAAGTCTATGCTGAACAAATATAGTGATGCACAAGTGACCAATAAGGAGTCTAGCTCATCAAGTAGTGTTTCTAAGCAATGTACTTTTGTAAAATTGCCTAAGATCGTCATTCCGATATTTAATGGCAAATATTCGGAGTGGACGACATTCCGAGACTTGTTTGTTTCACTAGTGCATAAAAATGATGGGTTGGATAATGTGCAAAAAATGCACTATTTAAAGAGCCATCTCAGCGGTGAAGCTGAACAGTTAGTGAGACAAACACCAGTGTCTGACTCTAATTACAATCAATGTTGGGCAACATTAGAGAAGCGATATAATAATAGGAGATATCTAGTTAGCTGTATATTACAACGTCTCTTTGGGCAAAAACGTATACAAGTAGAATCTGCATCGTCATTAAAGGAGATGCTTGATACAACAAACGATTGCCTTAACGCTTTGAAAAATTTAAATTTGGATGTGACAACTTGGGACGTCGTGATCATTCATATCAGCACCTTTAAACTAGATTCAGAAACCCGTAAACAGTGGGAATTCAGTATTAGTAACCTGGACTCCGACAAATTGCCCACATTTGAGGGATTTGCTACCTTTTTAGAGAATCGGTTTCGGGCTTTAGAGTTCATAGAACCGAAACGAAATTTTTCCAATCAAGTTAATAGTTCACACGGTCCAAAGGCTATGGTAGTGAGTTCAAGCAACATTAAATGTGAATATTGCAGCGAATATCATAAACTTTGTTTTTGCAAAGAATTTGCTACACAATCAGTTGATCAGCGCCGTGATTTCGTGGCAAAGCATAGACTTTGTTTCAACTGTTTGGGTGGCAATCATATGGTAGTAAATTGTAACAAAACAACCTCATGCAAGCTTTGTCATAAAAGACATCATTCGTTGCTCCATCTGAATGGAGAAGTAAATCAAGTGGATACATCAGTAAACGCGTCTACGGCTGAAACTAATCCATCGACTAGTTCCACTCCGGTTGTATCTTGCCTATCCACTAAGACAGTTCCCATACCTGGACAGGTCTTACTAGCCACAGCGCTAGTAAACGTCGAGTCTAGGATGGGTTACCAAACGGTTAGAGCTTTACTCGACCAAGGCTCACAAGCTTGCTTTATTATCGAATCAACAGTACAGTTTCTCAGATTGCCAAAAATTCCCATACAAGGAATTGTATCTGGATTAGGTCAAAAATCAACAATGGCTAAACATATGGTTCACATAAAAATTCAATCCCGGGTTGATCCAATGTTCACCTTAAATATAAACGCATATGTAATAAGTAAAATTACTTCTTACCTGCCAGAACAATTGGTAGATAGAACTTCCTTTGACTGGATCGATTTAGCGAGTCTGAAACTCGCTGATCCACAGTTCTACAAACCGGGTAGAATTGACCTGTTATTGGGTGCAGACGTTTATGGTTGCATGGTGATGGAAGGCATGATGAAGAACCCATCTTCTAGTCTAGTCGCACAAAGCACAACGTTGGGGTGGATCTTGTCTGGAGTGGTTGGTTCAACCACTAGTTCATGCTGCACACAACCCAGTGTCAGTATAATGCACGCTCACCTCACTACAGACCAAATCATAAGACAGTTCTGGGAAATCGAAGAACAAATCAGTTCAAAGAAATTGCTAACGATCGAGGAACAAAAATGTGAAGATTTGTATGCAAGTACCACTACAAGAAGACAAGATGGAAGATATGAGGTTCGCTTACCATTCCGCGTTGAAGATCCTCCGTGTACATCAGGTGGGTCACGTTCTATAGCTGAAAATAGATTAAAAACATTAGAAAAAAGATTAGAGAAAAATATAGAGTTAAAGAAAAGGTACACTGAAGTCATACATGAATACTTACAGTTAGGACACCTTAGACCTGTACAAGAAGAAGACAATAAGAAAGAATTAGCGGTCTACTTACCTCATCACGCCGTTATAAGGGAAGACAAATCAACGACCAAGGTGCGGGTCGTGTTCAACGCATCGGAAAAGAACAAAAGAGGAGTCTCTCTAAACGACACGCTGATGGTTGGCCCAACTCTGCAAGCTGATTTGAGGCACACAGTTTTGAGATGGAGAAGACACTCTATTGGCCTAGTAGCGGACATCATTAAAATGTACCGTCAGATCAGAGTCATGGATGAACATACTATGTATCAGAGAATTCTTTGGCGCGATGACCCTAAAGAGGAGATCAAAGACTATGAATTAGTCACCGTTACCTTTGGTACAGCTTCAGCGCCATATCAAGCTGTAAGGACTTTACATCAAATTGTGTACGATGAAGGTGAAGAGTATCCACTGGCAGCTGAAAGGGTCTTAAATTCATTTTACATGGATGATTTCATGAGTGGATGCAGTGACGTCACAGAGAGCATTGAAATATATAAACAAATGAATGAGTTGTTAAGCAAAGGTGGATTTCGCTTACAAAAGTGGAACAGCAATAATACAGAAATATTAGATCAAATAAGGACATTAGAAGATAATCAGAACACAAATAAAATAAGTACAATAGAAAGTAGTGAAGAAGAGAACGAGAACAATAGAGCAATAAATAATAATAACCATAAAGAAGTAGCAATTAAGGTAGATGATACTATGAAGATTTTAGGACTTACCTGGGATCGCCAAGGGGATTCCTTCCGGTACACGGTGTGTCTTCAGTCATCAGACAGTCAACCTGCAACAAAAAGAGCTGTAGTATCAGATATTGCTAGATTGTTCGACCCATTGGGCTGGTTGGCACCTACCATTGTGTTAGCCAAAATCTTTATACAAAAGTTATGGCTGGCTGGTCTTGGGTGGGACGAACAACTAACAAGTGATCTACTGGAAGAATGGCATACTTACCGAGAAGAGTTGCCTTTACTAGCCAAAATACACATACCTCGTTGGCTTGGTACAAAGACAGAAAACGATATAGAGCTCCATGGCTTTTGTGATGCCTCGAAGGTAGCGTATTCTGCTGTGGTATACTTAAGGTTAGTCAATTCTGTAAATGAGGTCAAGGTGTCGTTGCTAGTCGCAAAGACTAGAGTTGCACCTATAAAGCAAGTCAGCATACCACGATTAGAGTTGTGTGGGGCAGTACTGCTGTCGAAGCTGTTGGCAGAAACTGCGGAGATTTTGAATGTTCCAAAAGAGAATATAAGAGCATGGACGGATTCTACCGTAGTACTTGCCTGGTTAAATAGCCATCCCAGTAGATGGAAAACGTTCGTTGCCAACCGCACTTCTGAAATATTAAACTACACATGTTCATCGCAATGGTATCATGTAGCGACAAGTGATAACCCAGCGGATTGTGCGTCTCGTGGATTAATACCGAGCTTATTCATTCAGAATACACCTTGGTTTTCAGGACCACAGTTCCTGAAAGAAAATAATATTACATATAAAAAGCCAAAGGATTTAGAAGTACATCTAGAACAGTCTATCAAGACTCACGTAGCAACGGTTCCCAATAGTAATGACGATAATATATTCGAAAGATTTTCTTCCTTACACAAATTACTAAGAGTAGTAGCATATTGTCGTAGAGTACTAAAAAGCAAAGGAGATAGGAAAACTTATTTACAAAAGCAGGAAATAAAAGAAGCCTTAGAACGCTGTCTTAAGAAAACACAAAGAGAAAGTTTCACAATAGAGTACACACAATTAGAAAATGATGGACACTTACATTTGAAAACTAGCAAACTCAAATCCTTATGCCCTTATCTTGATAACAAGGGTATTATGAGATTGCAAGGAAGACTCGAAAATTCATCATTAGACGAACAGATAAAACACCCAATTGTCTTGCCACATGATTCGCATTTTACACGTTTATTGGTAGCAGACGCTCATCATAAGACTCTTCACGGTGGACTACAATTGATGATGAACTATTTGAGATCAGCTTATTGGGTCATTGGCTTAAGAAACCTTGTGAAGCAATGCGTTCGTAAGTGTGTAGTGTGTGCTAAACAAAAGGCAACTATCAACAATCCATTTATGGGATCTCTACCAACCAGTCGATGCTCACCTGCAAGACCATTCTTACACAGTGGGGTTGACTACACTGGCCCTATAAATATCAGGACAACAAAAGGTCGTGGCCACAGGTCATATAAAGGATACGTATGCTTATTTGTCTGTATGTGTACTCGCGCTATCCATTTGGAGGTGGTCAGTGATATGACAACACAGGCGTTTTTAGCTGCCTTTAGGAGATTCGTGTCCAGGCGAGGTCATTGCGCTAAGATGTGGAGCGACAATGGCACCACATTCGTAGGAGCATCAAGAGAACTGCGACAGATTGTAGACAATTTACATACCTCCGTTGCAGAACAGTTGGAAGCTAATAACACTGAGTGGCATTTCATTCCCCCTCACGCACCTAATTTCGGCGGTCTGTGGGAAGCGGGAGTGAAATCTACTAAGTTTCATCTCAAACGTGTGATAGGAGAGTCTACACTCACTTATGAGGAGCTCAGTACACTCCTTACTCAGGTAGAGGCATGCTTGAACTCACGCCCTATGAGCATTATTAATTCAGAAGATCCAAGTGAACCTGTGCCATTGACTCCGGGTCATTTTTTAGTAGGTGAACCGTTAATCTCTGCACCAGATTATAACTACGAAGGTTTATCTGTAAATTCTCTAACCAGGTGGCAATTCGTTCAACGGATGTTGCAATCCTTTTGGAGACGTTGGTCTCAGGAATACTTAGCTAATTTAATGAAATAAATTTAACAAATGGCATTCTAGAGTTCCTGAACCAAACGTTGGCGACGTTGTTCTTATAAAAGAAGATGATCTGCCTCCTAGTCGTTGGATGCTAGGACGAGTTCTTGAAAAACATCCGGGAAATGATAATGTTACTCGAGTTGTCACATTGCGCACAAAATCAAGTATCATAAAGAGGCCAACCAATAAAATATGTATTTTACCCATTGCAGACTCATGAAATGAATGTTTATATTTTTATCTTTTTACATTTCTTTATTTTTGTTATACGCTGTTTATTGTTGGAGCTGTAATTATACACTGTATTCTTCTTATTCTAGGTTTTTGTTGTTTTATATTTTAAGTTTACATTTTATTATACACAGTTGCATGTTGTAAGTCAAAAATACATGATAAAAATCGTGAAAAACTGAATAGTTCGAGATTTAGCTGCACTGATGGAATTGTAAGTTTTAATTTTGTATAGATCAAATATTTATTTAGAGTCGTACTCAGTTTTAAAAATATTTATATGTGTTTTAAATATAGATATAAGAAGAATATTTTTTGTTGTGAATTAGTCAAGCAAATTGCGATTGTTTAAGGACATTTCGCCACTAAATGTCCTTGGTGGGCGATATGTTTGTGACGGTTAAAGTATTAGAATAATTATTTTGTAAATCAATGAAACCGAGTAAATGGAAAAATTTAACTTGATTTCGATAGATGGCGTTGTCGTCAAGTTAGATCGCGCTATCGTTTGCTTACTCGATTTAGTAGGGTCTAGGACCATTTCTTTAATAAAAAAAGATCAACTGAGCTTTTAGATCAGAATACAATACCGTGGTTTTATTCACCCTTTATTAGTGTTCCCGAAAGTACATACAGTTCAAAACACTAAGCATTTAGTAAAAAAGTGTTATTTGACATTTTGTGTTATTTTGACATTACAAACAGACACTTCGATTTTATTTATTTGTGTAGAAATACTTATATAATTATATACCTGCCTGACGGCTGATATGACAACTTGTACCTATATGAGCTCTATGTAGTCACATATAGCTCTTAAACGAGTTGCCATAGTCTCCTGACTAAAATACTATAAAAGAAGGATCTTTTCAGGTAGGACCTAGAAAGTGGCTAGCTTTTCTGTTCGGGTAAATTTTCCCAGATTGTGAAATAAAATCAAGAGGAAACCCAAGAAATCTTGTTCCTCTGAAATCAAAAATCATGTCGTAATACATGAATTTATATATTTGTTTACATAAAAGCGGGCTGCAGCGTTGCTCGGTGGAACTTCGCAGTGATTTGCATTTTAAGTACATTTCAGGGATAGCCGTTTGTGGGCAGCGCACACCGGTAGGTACCTATATTGGGGGTTTGGATCGCATAGAAATATATACATATATACAGTTACGCATGTATACAACGTTGTAAACAACGGGGTATTAAATAAAACAGGATGAGTGAACCAATCGAATACAATGTAGTCAGAGTTAAAATATAGCTCTATTTTACTAACTCGAATTTTTATCACTCGATGTTCCGCATAATTTTACTTTACCTCATTATAAGTATTAAAAACGTACAGTAAGGTAGTTTTTTTTTAGAAAGTAATTTCATGATATGAGACACAATTAATTTTCTATTGTTACCGACCGGTAGCCGGTCGATCGACAGCTAAGGGCCCGCTGGCTAGGGACCCGTGCTGATAACCCGTTTAAAACCTTAATAATTACAAACAAGATGGAAATCCCAACATTAGCGAAATAATCCGTGGAAGCAGCAATAAAAAATCTTGAAATCTCCGTAGTCATTAAAATGGTTTGTTTCAGTAGACATTCATCAAGCGGTAGTTTAATTAAAACGAAAGTCTTGTGGCAACACTTTTTACTGTTGACTGACCCAACAGGGTAATGTGATTACAGGACGACGTGGAATAATATGAATGGAGTGTTAATATTATTAGGATATATAGTTTAGTCATAATTGAGGTGTTTGCTTGAGGATCCTGTTAAATGGCATGCCATTCTAGAGGCCTGTCCAGCAGTGGACTGCTATAGACTCATGTTGATAACAATATATTGAGATATACGCAATTAAAATTAGGTTTCTTTTGAAGGGATGATAAACGTTGCCTCATATCAAATACATAACGACAGACGCTTAAAAATTTCAGAAGTACCTGCCTGATTACAAGCTGAAAACGACAGAAATGCCAGTCGCAATTATGTCGTTTCAGCCAATGTATGTGGCGATAAATCACCGCTACCACGCTGCTTTTGCGAAAGATTTCCTCCATTTCTTCATACTCCATGTGCGGTGGTCATTAATTTATGCTAAATGCTGGCGGTATTACCCACCGCTCGTGTAAACAGAATGCCGTCCGATGCATTGAGGATAGAATTTAAATGTAAATTTGTACTTTTTGCCCATTCACGCCATTTTTTTTTAACGTTTACATTTTGAGATTCAAAGTTGAATTTGTATGGAATATTGTGAAGAGGGTTTTTATGTTACCCGGACGATTTGTATACGCGTATGACTGAGTTGTATGCTGAGTCGGCTTTGTAATTCACTGAAAGTATTTGGGTATCTTTAATTTAAAACCAAGGTCTGTCAAATATTTCAGCCAGGGCCGCGGGCTGTTCGAAAGAGTTACCGTGGCCCCTGGCATAGGCAATTGAAGAGACACGGGTGAGTTTTGGTCAGTAAAAGACTGACACGCCCTTCCGAACGAAGTCATTTGATGATTTCCCACCAAAAAAAAGGTCTGTCAAATATTTACCAATTTTTTATTCAATTTGTTATTCTTGGCTCAGTCTCCAAAAGACAGCTCAAAAACTACAATGTGTATTTTGTACATTTTGAACGTTTTCAATAGGGTATAGTATTCTGCTACAATACGAAATAGAACAGAGTACAGTTTGATACTTCTCCCGAGGCGATACAATGTATCAGTGGCGACGATTCTTCGGCAAACATCGATAAATTCGGTTCAAAGTGTATCCTGTCTAGGCTAGTAGTATTGACACTATTTGTGGCAGAATCTTCTATATATTTCTCCATTTCTACCGATAAGTCATCCATTTACAATGTCATTTTGTGAATTGGGTATGTGTGTCTTATCAATTTACTCTTTCAATAAAAGAAAGTTTTATAGTTATGTACCTAGGCTACCTACAGTAAGTTAAGTAGAATTTATAAGCCGTGTAGTGGCTACGCCTTCTTAACTATCTATAAATTGGTCGCAAACGTACATTTCCCCTAGAATTACATTATGACTACTAGAAACTTTCTGTTCTTATTCTGTGTATACCTATATTTTCTATTTATCTTCCTCTCTATGCGGTTTCCGATGCGCCCAAAATGACCGCAACCCGATAATTTACGTAACAGCGCGCGTTACGTGCGTACGTAAGATTTACGATGGTTCGACGAGATCGAAAGATTGAGCGAGTTGGAGTAATCCGGGCTTGTACGTCGGGCACGTTTGCATCATCAAATAAGTTTGCTTTGTCCTCGTGGCACAAGGACCCTCAGGCGACGGCCCACAGCTTCGCACTTCCGTACGTGAACATTACGCGTCTGGTGCTTCCATTCAATGTGCTCAGCTAACGAGACGCTGTTTTCTAGAATACTGATTGTTTTTAGCATACAGAACGGTTTTTATCAATGCATCAAGCAATAACTGTTCAAATAAATAATAATTTCGGGTTCTCCTTTTACGAGCGCAGAATTATAACTCGTAGGTTTTATTGCACAATGAAATTGTAAATATGATTCAAGAGAGGCCTTTCATAGTAAGAGAGCAATATTGGAGATAATAAAAACATAACGAATAAAAATATATACATAAATTGCGAAGCTCTCGTAGCAGGTGCCACGAAGCGTGAACACTGGAGTTATTATCAGCGCGGGTTTCGTCCCAAAAACCCTTTTCCTCTTAGCCGTCTAACCGGAAACCGGAAAACCCGTATTCAGTGGGTTATCGTGGGAAATTGTGATTTGGAAAGTGTGTGAGTTTTACACCTCGTTTTTTACATTTCATCGCCCTAGTGCTTTTGAGATAGAAAAGGCGATTCGAGATGAATTGCTCTGAATTTTGCTTGCTTATCCCGTGGGACTGGAATTTCTTTTGGAGAAGTTTTACTTGAGAACGTCGATAAAAGTTCATGAGCACTAAATTTTTTTGTGAAAAATCACCTAAATAAATCTCATTCTTCTTTCATCTGGGTTTCATGAATAGCCAAACATATCATAACAATATATGTTAAAAACATTTTGTTAGATATTTAGGTATGAAACAAAAAAATAAAGCTACATGTCCACATTCAGCCCGGGGCATGAATACAAAATGTTAATATAACTGGTATTCTGTTAACACGGAGCAGCGTGGCCGTCCGTTACAAAGAGTAAACAGCGTAAACACACAAGTTATCCGCGGCATGCACGCCTCGCTTTCGCTTTGCTCTGGTCTCGCGCTCGCTTCGCTCCCATATCGCCCTCGCTTCGCTCCCGTTTCGCCCACGCCATGTCGCGCCATTTTGTTTCGGCTAATTAACGTAGGATTGTCACAGTCCCCCGGGACCTCGTTAATGTAGGTGTAGGTACACATAGGTATGTGTTGTACAAAATGTCTAGCTAGGGTTTGAATTAATATTGTTGGGACAATTTTTGGGGTAGGTTTTTTTTAGGAATTTGAGGTTGGACGATAATGAAAGATTATTGTGGTCATGGTGACTAAAAAATGAGTAGTAAGGTTGTAACGAATATTAGTTTTAAACTAATCAGTCCTTAAATACGGTAACACATATTAAAGAAGAGAAAAAGAGTAAAAAGTTAAAATTAACTTAATTATTCTGTTTTATCGTAGGTTGCAGGGGCGTAGCCTTCATACAACAACCGATTCCTATCGGCTTCCCTTCAGAACAACCACTCTTCTTAATGTCTACTATTGCCAGATTATATTTATGGTACACCTGGGTGTGTGTAACTGTGTATCACATCACATTACATAATTATATCTAAATACCAGTTTAATATATCATAAGATTAAAAACCTACAGTTTTTGTCTGAGTTTATGAGAAGTAATACATTTTTTCTTCGGTTTCCCCCTAATGATAATTGTAGCTGCACCACTGCTAGGTTGTAGAGTTGTACCCACTGCACTGCACCGTAGGAGGTTTATGTTTATGGAAAGAAAAGTATCTTACAGTGCAATAGGGATTACCAAATCTGCCACGCCTGAAGGCTATTCAGCGAAATCTACGCGTATTTCTTTGTATGCAAAATGAAGGGATGAATTTTACATAGTTAATCAATTCTGTGAAAAACAAGCTAGACTAAGTATTAAAGATATCCATGTATTTAAGAAGCAACTCAATAATCTACTGATAAGTAAGACATACTACACAATTAATGAATACCTGTCTGATACAAATTTGTGTGTATAATAATAATACATATAATTGGGTGAATACTTGAGTCCGATTTGTTTTATTAAAATTATTTTATTCGTATTGCTAATTATGTGTTGACTGTATTGGACATTATTTAATTATTATGACATTATATAAGGTGTATCTATTCATACACGAAATCTCTTAAAGGGTCATTGTACTCATCAATATGAACAACTTTTACTATGGGACCAACCCTGAAATCGCGAAATAAAAATCTGCTGGTCCCTACATTTTGACGTACTCGTCAAAATGTAGGGACCAGCAGATTTTTATTTGGTTGGTCCCATAGTAAAAGTTGTTCATATTGATGAGTACAATGACCCCTTAAGAAATTCGGGTATGAATAGATACACCTTATATAATCTGACATTACATACATATTGATTTGATTTTATGACATTGTATATGGTATTATTTTTGAGTTAGTGAAATTGGTATAAATTTAATAATAATTTTGCATGCCTGAATTGATGCAACACAGTGGACTGCGCATTCACTTGACATCTAGAAATGTATGATTTTGTACTGTGTTGAGCAATAAACATTTTAAATTTGAATTTAGACGCGGATTACGTAAATAATAAATAGTTTGTTTAAAGTTAGCACTAAACATACGGGCCTCAGCCTAAATGTAGCCTGCAAAATGACATCTGTAAGTACTGAAATGTGTGATATTTAGCAATAAATGCATTTTTTACAAAGCTCTGCAAGATTTGCGCCATAACAAATTTAAGTGGGAGTGTAAAACATTTTTTCCCTTTTACCACAAAACGTGATCACAGTAATATAACTTTTATTCTTGGTATAAAAATTCTTAGCTTGATATACGACGCTGTAAATCATTCCTTTTACAGTAATAAGTCTTTTAAGACAGCCACACACTTTGGTGTAGTGATAACAATTGCGACAGGCGACTGCAAGGGCCAGCGTTAAGCTCCTTCAGTTGGGGCACAGTTTTACCTATTAAGGTTTTTCTGTAAGGGAAATGTCAATAGCAACCTGGCAAGGGCTCGTCTCTATAACTTGGAACCATCAGGATATCTACTTTAGCTGTAATGCAGTAAACACAAATGTTTGGTATACAGGCAAAGTATCGACCCTTTATAAAATTATTCATTTTTATTGTGTGCGTGGTTTAAACTTTTTTTACACATAATGTAACAGATTTAGGTATACTTCACGTAACATAACATCACACGCGATGACGACGATGATGGCGTCATGTTATGTTGAGAGTTGTACCTATAGTACACCCACATTTCGCCAGTGATGTTTAAGTCCCATGTAATAGGGGGTGAGCCTATTGCCATCTACCGGGCACAAATCCGGACTCCGAGCTGCTACTGAGGAATAAGAAATAAAAACTCAATAACACTATGCCCAACCTGGGAATCGAACCCAGGACCTCATGCTCAGCAGTAGCGCTTGCGACCAATCGACCAACGAGGCAGTCAGGTAGGTATACTTAATAAACACAAATACTTAAGAATGATGTAAATTGTTGTCAGTGATATGAGTAGACTATTTAGCACACTCGGAAGATTACCTATATTTATCTCTTTAGATTGACTGTACATATGGCTACATATCAAGCTATACATTTCCAGTATAAGCTGATCTCACATTGTGTAGGATTTCCGTACAAAGAGAGGTCAGCTTATACTGGAAATGTGTAGCTTGATATGTAGCCATGTGTACAATAATACTGGCTTTTCCCCTCCGCAGTAAAGGCTTGATGTCATATCATTTACTTCTAAAGTGCCGCCAAGTTCTACCGGCAATTTAAGTTACGCTTAACACGTTGAACGTCGAGGGGGCATGGGGTGGTCACACACGTAGTTACACAATTTCTTCATTGCCCTTTTGGGGGTAGAAATGACCGCATTACCTATAGGTTTATATGTATTTATGTAATAGAGCAGGCGTCACATGGTAAAAAATTGAGAACATTTTGCCGAAAGCCGAAATAAATGGCCTATTTCGTAAGAAAAAAATGTTTGTGCGAACTTCGTAGCAAAAAGCTATTTTCTATGTTAGTTTTTTGTCTTCCCTACTTACATTCTGTTTTACTTAAGTACTTTTCCAGCTCTTATTTTGTTCGAAAGTATCGAGCGAATCAGGCTTTTTGTAAAGAAAACTAGGACTCAGTCAGCAAAAGTTGCAATTCCTAATTAGTTTGCAAATTGGTTTCACTGATATTGGATTTCGAACAAAGTTTTGATTATATTATACTTCGTAGGACTTTAAGCTTTTTCTTTTCTGCCTAGAATCCTACGGTGATCACAGCCTGCCCACTTCATTTCTTCACTTTTCACTAAAATTAAGTAAGTTTGACCTAATTTAGGCATCACACGTGTAAACATTGTTTTTGTAGGTTGGTTTTATGATACAAATGAGTCCTATATAAAAATATAGGAAAGATAAAATGTCTATAAAAATATTATTAGGTCAGGGAAAAGTTTTTTCGTATCATATAGGTATAAAGTTGTAGTAAAATCTCTTTGACACAGTTTGTATCTGGCTGGTTTTGATACCATTAAATAAATGACATTTTATAAACGATTTCCCGCCATTTTTTCAAATATTTTTCTGTTCGTTAAAATGAGTGAAAGAAAAACGAAGAAGTTCGATATTTTTTTAAGTTTTTTTACAAAAAAGGGAATAATGAGACACAAGCCACGAAAACATTAATATGGACTTAACTTATTGTCAGTAAGTCATCAAGCACAAAGTTGGTTCAAGCGTTTTCAGTCCCCGGACTCCCGAATTTTGATTCCCGATTTCCTGAATTTTTATGTCAAAGATGCAGCTCACTCTCGTCACCTCTGGTCACCCTGTTACAGATAAAGTCGATGCCATCTTTAAAAAAGTGGGGCAAGATATTAGTAGTTAGAACTTAGCTGAAGAGTCAGGGGTTGACCACAAAACAGTTTTGATTCATTTGAAAAAGTCTGGGTATACAAAAAAAGCTCGATATTTGAGTGCCACACGACTTCGCTGAAAAAAACCTAATGAATCGTGTACTAATTGTGATTCTCTATTGAAAGGAAATGAAACCAAGCCATTTTTCAAAACATTGATTACTGGTGATGAAAAGTGGATCACGTACGACAAGAATGTGTGAAAAGATCATGATCAAAGGGCAGTCAAGCTCCACAGACTATAGCGAAACCCGGGTTAACTCGCAATAAGGTAATGCTGGTCGTTCATGGTGAGCTTTTACCGCCGGGCTAAACCATCGATTCGGATCTCTAATGCCTACAGCTGATGAGACTCAAAACTAGAAATTGAGAAATACGGCTGGAATTGACCAACAGAAAGGGTCTTTCATCATGACAACGCCAGACCACACACATCTTTAGCCACTCAGCAAAAATTGAGAGAGCTTGGTTGGGAAGTGTTACTGCATCAACCATATTGACGGTTAAAGGTAATAAACGAAATTTTTGTTGAAAATGAGTTATGAATGCCATCCTACATAAAATTTTCCGCGTTTTAGGATGGCATTTATAACTCATTTCCGACCAAAATGTCGCTTATGCCCTATTACCTTTCAACCGTCGATACAGCCCTAACCATGCAGCCTCAGATTTCCACTTGCTTCGGTCTCCTCAGAACTCTTTAGAGGACTGTCTAAACTTCTTGTCGCAATTTTTTGATCAGAAGTCCCAAAATATCTACAACAATGTGATTACGTCAGTACCTACAAAATGGCAACAAGTTATCGAAGAAAATGGCTCTTATATATTTCTGAGCGTGTTCGTGGGCCGATGGGACTCTCCGATGTGGCGGCACTGGATGCGACTACACACCAGAGGCGTAGCCTTCATACGACCCGATTCCAATCGGCTTCCCTTCGGAACAACCACTCTTCTTAGTGTCTAATATTGCCTAATGATATGGTACACCTTTGTGTGTAACTGTGCCTTTCATCACATTACATGATTATATTTAATACCAGTTTAATAGTCATCATAAGATTAAAAACCTACAGTTTTTTATCTGAGTTAATGAGAACTGAATCATTTTTTCTTCGGCTTCCCTCTAATGATAATTGTAGCTATGCCACAGCTACACACTGAGGGTGGTCGCGTCCAGGGTTCGGCATAAACTGGCACTCCTGTGCGGTGCCACTTTGTGATTTCTGTGGCTTTGTTTTTGTATGTACCAACAATATCTTTATAAGGTTTTTTGTATTACTAATAGTATATGGACTACGTCTGAAATAAATGTCTTATTATTATTATCATTATTGTATATTTATATATCTCGGGACTCTGGGGTTCCGGACGTTTGGAAAGCGTACGAGGGGCCGAAGCCAACTCGCAGAGGCCCCTTGGACAATTTTAAATGACGAGGAAGGACCAACCGACGCTTATCCCTATATGTACTATGCAAATGCACCGACGGACAACCCCCGGTTGGTGCAGGACTATTGTAGGACATGGAAACGAAACATGTTGGACTATGAGTTTGGGTGGTTATAGTGGATTGGTTACCAAGAACTATGGAAAGACTATGTAAAATATTTAAAATAAAATAAAATAAAGTGTCCCCTGCCTGATCAGTGTTATGCAATACGCGGATAAAATGGCATGGGGTGACATCTTGCACACTCAATAATGAGCCCCCGATAACGGTCGCTAGCACATAGTGTCGTAGCGACAAGGAGACAACATGTCCTGAGGTGCTTAAGAGGAGTGGAGAGGTATTCCACGGCTATCAGGATAATCCCGGAAGTACGGTCAAGACCCCTACCAGCATCTTACTGAAATACTTCCTTCCTCCTTGCGAATCTCCACTCAAGCCGGCCAATAAAGGCAAGAATGAGGTGGGAGCTCAATTCCTCGTCAGTGTTCACTCCAGCCGGCCAATAAAGGCAAGCCAGAGATGAGGAACATCACTTCTCCTGTGAGATAGGGTCCGTGGGGTCGCTATTGCCCAACAGCTTGCCACATTCTGCCCTGCGGGCTTATGTATTATTATTATTATATATATTATAATCAAATGTAAATAAAGTATGAAAAAAACATATCTTGAATTTGTATATAAACTCCGAAACAACTTTTGTCCCGACCTATTAATATAACGGCAACTTTACGGCCTTCGTCACAAAATATTCTTAGTAAATACTGCAATAAGAAATACAATACTTAATATATTATTTTGTGTGCAATAAAATATAAAAAAAAAAACACTTTACCATGTGACAAAGCAGCATTTTGATAAGTATTCTGGTTTACTACCGAGGACGGCGACGGCTCGTATTACCGACGGCAGAACGTTGTTCAACCGACTGGCTCGTATAAAAGCTGTAAAATGGTCGTGAACTAACTCTAACTCATTACCTGTCTCCTATCTATTTATTCTACTTCTAGTTTTACGTTCTACACCTGAATCACTCATTATCTTGTTTTGATAATAAAGATATGAAGGCGATACTTACCTGTGCTGTGTTATGAATTGTTTTCAATTAAACAATTTATTGATGCTTATCGAAGTGGATGTGTGTCTGGGATTTTATTTTAATAACTACGTGGAAATCGTTATAACATTTCGTTTCAACTGTTTATAATTATTACAATGTTACTCCTCTTCGTTAATTTTGAGTTCACAGGCGCCTGGCGCCTCGTTAACACGACAGTGTACACAAAAATGATATTTAATATCACGGATATTAATTAACAAGTCATGGATGTTATTAAAACAATTTATTTATTTAAACTCGGTAATGTAAACTCACAAAATATAGTACAGACAGTGAACAGGATATTTGGCACATGTTGAGCCGTCGAAACGATTCCGATACCTACTGAAAGTAGGTATATTACATAGAGTATCATGTCCCAGCATGATAATGCTCTCACATTATGATCGGTTCGATAAGTTTCATCGTTATTCCAATTTACACTAAGTTTACACCCAGTTAACTATAACGTAAATATCTTTAATTATCATTAAAATTTTCCACAAGTCAATTTATTTTGATCCAACATCATAGCGAAAATTAAATTATGAAACTTATTTATTCCGTTGTAAATTCTCCTAATTATTATATTAAATCTACTTTGGCAGTACCACTGTATCGATTTATTTACAGATTATTTTAACTGGAAATATTAACATTATCTTATTCTATTTTTTATGAAATGTCAATTTATTCTAATCGATTCATAGATATAAAGTATCGATTTATCTACTGATTTTATAACGCATTCTCAAAATCGATTTATAAAGGTATACAAGATTAAAAACATGGATTAGAAAATTATTTCAGATGCACCAAGTGTGTAAATAACACGTTCGTATGTCAGAAAATTGCAAAATTTGGCACGTGTATCTTTTGGCAAGGGGGACGCTACAAGTCACGATAAAGAGAATTAGTGGAAAACAATATCAAAACTTCGTAACATCGGTTTGCTTCAGTTATAACAGCACTTAGCCTATACAAATTAGATATGAATTTATTTACAACAATATATCGTAAACATCTACGCTACTCGAGTCGACAAACGAACCTTCAGCTATTTTGAACATTCACAGCAGGTTGGGGGCCACTGGTGCGGCGACTTGCGCCAGCCGCTGGCTGGTAGCAGCAAGGGGATTATAAGAGCGTCCGCCGCACTTGCCTACACGTCGCTGGGGGGCGAGGCGGCGGGCTCCGGCCGCTAGTGCAGCTGGCTCTTGGTGCTGAACCCGTAGTGCAGGTAGGGCGAGCCGGCGCCATCGCGTGCGCCGCCCGGGCCGCCCCCTCCGCCGCCTGCGCCCACGCCCGGGCACTTCAGTGCAGACCGCAGCTCTGAAGCCATCTCCGAACACAGCGACGCCTGCGCAAGAAACAATACCATAAAAGATGCCCCACATAACAATCATCATCATCAGCCAATAGCAGTCCACTGCTGGGCATAGGCCTAACCGCACGCTATTTAACTTCGTTTCATCCAGTTGCTACCAGCGGAGACCATCGTCGCTCCATATAGTCTGAGGGCGTGCAACCTTACGTTTAACGATTTACTGTCTCAATAAAATATATGGCTGGCTCATAATAGTACCTAAAGAATTCATAGAAACGTACCTCCTCCTTCTGTGATCCAGGCAGCATAAAAATACAGAATTTTAGTGAGTTAAGGTCGAGCGAGTTAGTACAGCAGTAGCGTTAAAAGAAGGCATAGCACATTCTGAGGATCAATTAATAACTTTGAAACTCAATGAAAAAGTCTCATGTACCTAATTAACTTCAATACCTAATTAAAAGTGGTTGAGCTAAGAAAACATACACAAAGAAATCAACTTATATTTGTTCACTAATTACTGTCTCACTAGCGTCTACCAAACTGATGTATTAAGTAAGACTCACTGCAGAAAATGTTACCTACATTATTTTAAAAATAAACCTAGAACAAAACAAAAGCATAATTAATCATTGAATAAAATAAAAAGGAAAAAAAAATAGGTAATAATAGGTATATGCAACGAAAATTGACGTTCATCAGAAATTGTAAATAAATTAATGTTGAAATAATGTTAATCAATGTAGCCCCGAACTACGTTGCTGACCGGAAAAATATGAGCTTCTGGCAATTTTCCGGAGATGAAAATTATTTGCGTGGAAGCGTTGAAATTCCAGTTCCAACAAAGAGCAGCATCACCAACAAAAAGGTCGGTTGACAACAAATATTTGTAGAGGGTACATTGCACACATTGTGATCTGACAAAAATCTGAATAGCTGGTCGGTTCGAAATCAATTGCCTTCTATGGACGGCCGGGAAAATTAATAGTAGAAACAGGTCGTTTAAAACTAAATAGTCTGGGCTTTTCATGTTACATGTGCACGCATCCGTTCAGACGGATTTGGCACTGAATCATCTGTTCAGATTGATGTCTCCGTATAGGCAGCAAAGGTCCTATGCCAAATAATATTGAAGAATTCATAATATTATTACTCACCCGTTCGTCAACAGCGACTTTGCGCGACTTCCAGACAAACTCACAGACGGCGATGACGCACGCAACGCCCATTCCACCCATTAGAACCACGAACACACCGCCAACGTTTGCCAGTCCTAACTCATTCGCTGTCGATGACGACTTTGATGTTTCGTCCTATGGTATCAGAATCATGGTATTAGTTACTACGAAATAAAACACACTTTACAAATACTGGGATTTTTCTCGAAAATACAGTTTTCGATGAAATACGGGAATAAAAGATAAAATCCGGGACACTATGTTGCATTATAGTGTTGATTCGTTCTCTACGAGCGACAGTAAGAATAAAAGAAAGAATGAAAGAAAATAAAAATTGACGAGTTAAGACACACAATATTCACACAAAATTAATGAATGAATTTATGTCCCTAGTTAGCTATTTACCAATATGTCAGTTTCCCAAACATTATTTTATGGGTATATAAGTTTTATTACAAATCGTGAGGCAGTTTTGGTCTATAACGTGAATAGAGGTCCCAGTTTTGTTTTATTTTGTCGTGATTGAAACATTGTTGAGTATACGTGACACATCCTTGCCCTTTTATATCCCCTATAATGCCCCATAAACGTTTAGTGACGGCTCTTGACGTTTCCCGAACAAAAATGCGAGATTCAAGGAACATTATTCGAGTTCTTAAATGCTGTGAAAGGAAAAACGATGGGTTTTTAAGGAAAATTCTTCCTTTGAGGCTGCTTTCAGTATTTTCAATATGCTTAGTGGAGAATGAAGCTAGAATAAAGGACGTTCCTAGTTAATTAAATAAGCTCGTCGTAAATTAACTTGTAGTATATTATTTAACCTTAGCTTAATTTTCTTTGATGTAATTTAGTGAATATTTGAAAAACCCAAAACGAAAAAAAAAACAATAATTCGGAATAGTCTAACCGTTAAACACCGCACAGCAAAACTACGACTACTATGAGTTGGCTAATGACGCCATTTTCCCTTTCCTTACCCTACAAGACCCTCCGCCACGTTTCTCCTTCCACCATTTTGTTTTCAGAATGTGCAATTTTCCTTCCTCTTGCAGCTTGAGAACGGCCCCGCTTATGGCCGTACGGTACGGCGAGTCTAAAAACAATTCGAACATTCAGGTCATTTCGACGCGAAGGTATGTAATCGTCTGCAAATATGGCACAATCGAGTTAAAGAAGAAAATTGGCTATGTAGAACTACTTCTTTGTCATTCATACCTGTCTGACACTGGTTTTGCAAAGCTCGATGGGATTTGTATGAATGTATCTCTTCGTTATAACTCTAACATAGCCATTACCAAACCTATATAAAAATACGTAGGGGAACACCCTACGTACTTCAGCACATGTCGACGAACCTCGTTCATAAACGTTGATATTGGTACAAAACTACGCTTTTGCCGATAGTTACAAAACTTACAAAAGTTACAAAACTTTTCTTATTATGCCAAGCGAATGAATTGTTTGAACTGTAGTTTTGACCCTTTATACTAGTTTTGCACAAATGAATGGAATTATAACTTTTCCATTTATATTCCACGGAATCAACGCGGGATATAAAATAATGCAAAAGTTATTTATTAAGATTGTATTAATGGCACTCAAACAATTGGAGCTTTTACAAAAAAATGCCTCCGTGGGTACAGAAAATAAAAATGGATTTCACTTACTGGGAGGCATAGCAATCCCGTATCCTTTGGAGTCAAGCATTCCTCCCACTTGGGTAAGGTCGCAGTTCCTCTCCACCACATATTCGATGGTGGTGGACTCCATCAGGTAGGCGTATGCGCCTTTCCCTCGAACTACTCTCTCTTCTCCCTCCTTGTTACTCGTCGCGAATACTGACGGCCTGGCAGACTCCATGAAAGACCACATGCGTTGGTACGTGGAGAAGTTGGAGTCCTTTGCAATAGAAATTTAAGCATAGATTTCATAAACAAAACGAACGAACGAACGAATACGACAACGAAACGACGAAACAAAAAAATAAAAAAAATAACGAATAGAAACAAAAAAATAAAAAAAATTACTTTGAGAGATTTTCTCAGTTTGTTAAGATTCCGTGAAGACATAAAAAGAAAAGAGGAGTTTCGGCCTAAACGCCCTGCACGCTGCGCTGCTGCTTTTTTTAAATAAATGTTTTTTATTTATTTTATTTTTATTTCTAAGAATTAGGCACAAAAAGGTAGAAAAATGTATCTCAGCCATTGAATTAAAAAAGGACTTGAATTTAAGTACCTATGTAACATAATCTTTATAAACTTAAATATGTCAACTCTGTCTAATAAAAACACGGTACACACCATAAATCCTTGACGTCATGCTTAACAAGAGCGTTTCATATTTATGAGGTACTTGAGCCGAGCCTAAATTCATAAGGTAAGAAGACTCTAATACAAAATATTTATTCTATGAGACAAAAATACGTCACATTTTCTGTAAAACCATTTTCTTGTTTCACGATACCTATTTTCACAAGACAAGTGTTAAGTAAGTCAGTTTAAATTAAAAGGATGAAACATCTTTCGGTGACTTTGAGGTTTGCAAATCTACCAAACGCAAATTACTGGAATTAGAATTCGTTTCGTTAAGCTGTCACCACAATCTGATAGAAATCAAGGAGAGTAATGGACGGGATTACATTTTGGTGAAACAATTTGTCTGAAATTGTTACTGAAATGTAGTTTATTTTATAATCGTCTTAAATATCTCGCGTGATATTTCAGAGTAAATAAACAATAGAAATGTTTGTGCCAACAAGCAACTTGGCATCTCTTACTTATCTTCTCTTATCTCTTACTATTTTGACAATTTGACACCATCAGAAGCTAGAATAGACTCACCCTGAAAAACGCAGCAGTGGATCCACCCTTTAGCGCGCCATACTTAATCTTGGTTTGTTTGGCGAGATCTTCAGCACTCTCAATGGGCGAGTCCATTCTCTCCACGGTCAGGAAAGCCGCTAGGTTGGCCGTATACGAGGATATCATGATCAGGGTGAAGAACCACCACATCCCCGCTACCATGCGGGTCGATACCGCTCTGGTGCAAACAACAGTGTATTAATAACAACACCTTCAGTACAAGAGGTAACACTAACGAGCTTTGTTAAAATAACTATGTTACCGTGGGACCTGCACTGAAAAGTCTGTGGCATTTCAAGTATGTGAAAAAAATGTGTGACATGGGTACGAATTTGATTTCAGTGCAGTTCCAATTTCTACAAAATTGTGTATTTTAAGGTGTAAAATGCAGTAAATAAATAAACGTGTGTTTTCTAAATTAAACAAGACATTAATTTTACATTGAAACTGGGGTTGAACTAGGACATCACAATATATCAATATATCAATGTGCAATCAATATCTCAGTCTCTTAAGTATCTAGCAAACTTTGATGCAGCAAGCTGTGGATACTGCACAAGCAAGTCTCGGGTGCGATATCAGTTACGATGTCGAAACTAGTTGTTTATTTAGCTACTAAATCAACTTTAAGTATTTAGCTAAGTACTGTGAAATGGAAACCAAGGCTAGTCCAAATAGCCGACACGTCTCTATTTAAATTGGACGCTCTAGGCGACTACCGATGCTTGAAATTCACAAAGGGCTGTGGTCGCTTTGAAACTAATTAGTAAAAGGGAGTTCTTCATCCAAGCTCTGCAACTGAAGGCTACATTTCCGTTTTGTAATTACCGCGAGATTACTCTTCCGCTAAATATCCATTCTTATTATTTCTGATTGCGTTAACCAGTGACGAATTTGGTCCAATTTGGTCAATTTTAAACAATATAATTTGTTAGTTGGCCGTTTGTGGAGTGTATCGGAATTGTAGCCAACAGAGGCATAAGGGACTTACTTCGGCGCGATATCCGAACCTTGCTGCATCAAGGAGCCGATAGTGAACCACAGCGAGTTCAAGAGAGTGAACTGATTCTCCAGCACCGGCGGCTCGTCTAGGCAGTTCCTGGGGGAGTCCCACTCGTACGGACTGAACCTGCGCCCAAATACTGCCCGTCATTCATTTACTCATTAATTTTACGTATCTCATGATCGCGCACCAAATTACTTTTAGTGAAATTTCAACACTCCGAATAATTTTAGCAAATGCAGCGTCGCACAGGGCAAAAAATATTTTTATAGAGAGAACTCAAATGATTTACGCTTATTTTAAAATTAAAATGATAGGGTAATGACCCTATCATTTTAATTTGCAAGGCTCTTAATAAAAAAATATCCGTAGTGAAGCCCCAGTGTTTTTATTCGTTGTGATTAAACTTAAGAGGGTTGTCACATTTTGCACCTCTCTCGCTCACACAGGACCAAATTTTTAATAATGTTAAATGAAAAGATGCATTTTTGAAAAATGTAATCAATGGACGGTCTACAAAATAATATTAATTTAATAGGTAATTATTAAAAACACATTTTTATTGTGGCATTTATTTACATCATCTCAAAAACAAATCATAATATCTAATTACCTAAGTTTAGTATATAACACAATAGAAATATGTTTTTGATAACTACCTATTAAATTAATATTATTTTGTAGACCGCCCATTGATTACATTTTTCAAAAAAGCATTTTTTCATTTAACATTCTTAAAAATTTGGTTTTGTGTGAGCGAGAGAGGTGGAAAATGTGACAACGCTCTTAATAGAATTATTTTATGAGACACACATAATATGTTTACATAATTAATTCTATTAGAGGAATTTCAAAACATTTCAATAAAATTCTTCCGGAATTGAAATTCACTTACGAGTAACTTGGCGAATGATTGAACAAACCCTCGTTTTACGTTCATCTTGTGGACTTCGCTGAGTTCACTATTTTGTCACCAGAAATGAAACTCGTGCTTAGAATGCGGACCAAGTTTTTATTAGTTTCCTCTCTTTTAAAGCGAAAACATGCTTAATTTCATTTCCGGCAAGGAACTGCTCGGTGGCAGTCTGGTATTAATAAAAGTTAATGTTAGGGGTCTTTCTAAATTATCTTACTTGGGCAAAAAATCACAGCTTTGCTGCATAAGAGATCCGATGGCAAACCACAAACAGTTTGCTAGAGAGAAAATATTTTCCATTTTCTCACCATCAGGAGTATGCGTTGGGTGCCATTCGTATGGAGTGAACCTATCGGACAAATACATTAGCAACCTAATTACATTCGGCACTCTTCCAACCGAGGCAAGAGGATGTTCCAACTGAAACATCGCCTTGCTTTAGTTGGCGCCATCTCCGAATTGAATCCATATACCGTAAAATATACGGTATGTTATACGATGAATGGTGAGCACACATTGCCAATTAATTAGAGTAATTTGTTCAAAACGCCAATATTAAAGAGAAGAAATTGAAGTAAACTTTCCGTGTATCTGTTTCCACGTCATGAAGGTGATATATATACAGTGTGTCTACGTGTACGTACCTTGCCAGTATGAAGAGCAGTACGGACACGCCGAGATACGCGGTGGCCATGTAAATCCAGACGTCGAGCGAGAGCGGCGATAGGAAGGAGAACAAGTTCGGTGGTTGCTTAATGGGCTTGCGGTAAAGCACGGAAATGCCGAGATTCATGAACGGCATTGTGAAGTCAACCACTTGCTCTCTGCACAAACGAAAATAATACAATGAATAGGGTAAATACAATGAGCTTCAGCGCGCCACAAAAGGTTGCCGGTCGAATGGTAAGCGAGATGCAAACAATACTTTGGTGCATTTGTTTTTCCACTTCCAAAAATGCTGAAAATATTTTCTTAAATGGAGAAAAAAGTGGACTTACATGTGTTATATTTTTATGAGTACCTGTCGTAAGTAATGGTGAGATCAGCGATGGCGAGGTCGGCTCGTTGTTCCAACAATTCCCTTATCATGCCGTCCCACTCTTTGGTCTCACGGTTGTAGGACCCGTATCGACCGTCAGGCGCCAGCTTGAATGTATAATTGAAGCCCAGAATTTTAGATATCTCGTGAATTAGATCAATGGCGTAACCCTCGAACTGTGCGTTGCCTGTTAGCTTCTCGCTGGCCTCTTTCCTCATACAATACGGCGAGCTCTAGGGATTATCAGAACAGATTACATATGTAAATGCGTTAAAAAAGAATTACTACGTGAGTAAACAGAGTTTATATACTTGGGGAATACACGAGAAATGAATTCGTAAACAGCAAGCCTGGAAAAATACTCGAGTGATTTTTTTTATTTAAATACAGGTTTGTCTGTCTCCTGTGTTTCCGTTTAGGGCTTTGTATGTATCAAGTCATGAATAAGGATATGTCTCGCATGAATGTTTTCTCTCAGGGTATATATTTTTACTGAATGCCAGTCTACATAAATCCCCTTTTCGCTTCTCGAGAGAACACTCTTATACCTACATAGATATGTGCGATACGCTAATTTTGCTTTTGTGGGCCACGAGAGAGCAGTAAAATGTTTCCGGTAGATTAATGCCTATATATCTTTATTGTTATTTATAGCTTACCAAAATGGTTGTTACGATGAGCGTCTTATTTTGCAGTATTTCCACTATCTGCTTTTGGTTCTCGCCGTAAGACCGGGTGTAATTAACGCCTTCTGAAGAGTTCCAAGTTCCAGCGTTTTGCAGTCCGTCCCGAGTTAGTTCAATTATATCTAAAGTGAAATCGCTTCTGAATCCTTGATGGTCAAACTTTATCACTCCAGTTAAGCCTTTCATTTCGACCTGTTCATTGAATTAACGAGATGAGTATTGTGGAAGTTATTTTGGTTATCAAGTTTTGAAATCTATAATAATCAAGTTATATGTACAAACTTTTGGGTCAAATGTACATTACAGTTTTGGTAGAGCCATTGTCCGCGTTTATAGGGAGTATTACTTATTGATTATTGTTAATTGAAAACTGATTCAATTGTACACACACGATATCACAATAGTGAAACCATATTTCTGTTCTGGTTTGGTCCGTCTCATCATTCATGAGGGACAATAACGGGGGTTAAGTTAATTACCGCTAATGAATCACCAATATTGAACCTATCAATTTGACCCCCCATTATTACGCACGGCGTGTGGCTTGTGTTTGATTTGAACATATATCAACGAAAGTACGTGTTGATATTTACTTTCAACAAATGCCTTGTTCAGCTAATTACAAAACAAAGTGCTCGTAGAAGCACACCTAAGTTAACGGTTAGTACAACACGAGCGGCACAGATTGACATAAAAAGCGAAATCCCGGGGTGCTTAAGCTGAACATTGCTGGAACAGTTAATCCGTCAAGTCTCACGTTCAGGCACTTAATCCCACTATGTTGGTCGCAGCTTTGTTCAATGACCACTAAACTTTTCTTTTTATTGCGAGACTTCAGTACGCTTTGAACGAAAATCGGAGAACGTTTGTAGATAGATTTTAATTCAACAATTATTGTGAACGAACGAGTGTTGTACTGGTAGTACGCTGATACTATGGAAATATAGTCAAGTCATCAATCGTCCGTTAAATTCAAAAAGATCTATCTAAACAACCGGCTATTTATAACGAAAGATTTATGCGATGAATTAAACATGTATGCAGATTGAACTTACGATTTTCATGTAATTGATGAGGCTGTACCCGTGGGGCCAAGTGTCTTCAGCTTCGCAAGAGAGAGGTCTCACATCTATTTGCTGTGATGTATCAAGATCATGTAACGCCTTAGCGAACAGATGTACTGCATCATACATCAGGGCTGTTTCCGTCTGTATATCAACAAAGGATTCCTCTCAGAGAAAATGAAATAAAATTTTACTGAGGGTCAAGGGAAATGTTTAGGGATCTAATTCTAAGGAATCGAGGGAAAAAGAATAACTTAAGGAGCAGTTTTAGAAATGTATGTAACACTTTTTAAATGTATAGTGTAAGTAGATAATTAAATTGTTCTCACCTTAATAAAGGTCATGTTCTCCTGTAAACAAACAATTCATTTGAATACAGTCCTGTTTATGTTTACTTGTACAAATAACTTTATCATTAGCCTACATACAGATGGGTGATTACCTTTGCCGCAGTGTGCCCCAGTTGGAGTTTGCGTCCCTTTCGGGCTTCGTCGTAAACCCAATCCCTTACGACTCTTTGGACATCAGCACGTTCAGGGTCAAGTAATCTTAAAGCTGTAATATTTGTGCCGCCATATTTGAATTCTTCTAAATCTACGCTGTGAAGGTCCTGTTGACAATTCAAATTTTCGATACCCGGAATATTTATAACTTTATTGCCTTACTTTTTTCTAAAAACTTACCAAAGAAGTGATTAAATAACTATGGTAGTCAGACATCATACCAATCTGCTGTGCTTGTTGAAGCACATCCCTTATCCTTTCAGTAGCACAATCCAATACAATATGTGATTCTGCCGAATTCTTTATTTGTTTTAATAGTGGCCTGCAAAGGATATTGAGCTTCAGTACAGGCACTTAAGTATTAAAGTAGTTTGTGGATCAAGACTTACCTGTAATCATGAGAATCTGGCAGTTGTCTCACAGCAACTGGTAGTTCGGACGGCCCGTGAGCTTTGAGCAACTCTTGCAGACGGACTAAACCGTCGCTGTTCTCGTAAACTATTGTGAATGATCTCCATCCCCATGCTCTCACTAAATCCACATAAGCCTAAAATAAATGAAACTCTTGTTACAGTAATTTTTATTCATGGCAATATTATGTGACCAACTCTGAAATATCGACAGCCGTCTGAAATATTGAAATAATTAGCTAATTGGCGTTAATTTCATTACTGTGTTTCAGATTAGTATTATTACCAATATGTTTCTAGTTATTAAAATAAACCCAATGTTCTAATACAATACTAATTCTGAACAGAATATATAGTATAACTTATTTGTTTGATATTCATATTGAAATCGTGTGTTGGAAAATTGGCGTTTGTTTCATAATGTTTTTTGCTTGCAACGTTTGGATGCTTTTGTATTGTGTGTGTACCTGCTATACAAAAGCGCGATCGATCTAATTGCGGATCTCCAATCTTCCGGGTGGGTGGACAATTTGATTTTTACCAACGACGGAGCCGTATCGTTTTAGTATTCAATTTTATGATATTATGTTTTAGAAAGATGGCGGTTGATACGAATTAAGCTTATGAATGTGTATGACTGAAAATGGGGAAAAGGTTGCATAGTGACGGTAAAATAGAACAACATTATTAAGTGATTACAAAGAATTTCTATTAGTACGCAAATGGTAACTAAGTTTCCTTTCTGATAAGTCCGTGGACACCTTTTGTTTATTTCAATCATGCTTACAAAAGGCAGAATTAATTAAAATCTCTGGAATGCGTAACAATTAATTTGTAAGAAAGAGTCAACTTTAATTATGGACAATGTTTTGTAAAACAATGAGCTGTTCGACGAAGCCTTTAAGATTTTAACTACTGGGATTTAATTATTTTATAATCTTCATTTGAAGAATTCTAAACTAAGAAGTTGTGAGGCGTTTGAAACGGAAAGTGGATAAGCTGGCTTCACAAATAATATAATAATTTTTATTTCACATGAAGACACTTAATTTAAGGGTGCATATAGTCTGGTACAAAAATAAATGATCAATGGCGAATATAATGCAACTGGATCAAATATAGGGCTCCTACACAAAACAGCAGCAGTTTTGTGTGAGCTCCCTAATGAAGGTACTTATCTACTTTCTTTTAGATAGGAATAGTAAAACAAACGACGGTATGTATTTAGTTTTTCTGTATCTAGGTACACATATGTATATCGGCGTATATATTTATAATTCCTTGTTCTTCGATGTCATCGCCCATACGAATGGGGCCAGCCTTTCGGGAAGAATTGTCGTCTCCACGAGGAAAACATTTTCAATGTGTACGCCATTGCCGCGTAGGGTCGACTAAGTCTCGCATACCGACGCCACTTCCCGCAATTAAGATAATTAATTAACAAAGTTTTCTGTGACAGTTTCTAAGCCCTGAAATGTAGTCTTTCATGACTTGCCGAGCGGTCAATGTTTACCGCAGGAACTGTTTTAGCGCTCCTTCATTTGAATACATTTCTAACTAGAAATGTATTTAAATAAAACTGACTTTTATGTAGTTGTTAGATCTAAAATTAGACCCAAGAACTACATAAAAGACCTAAGTACCTACATAGTTCTTATAGGTCTAAAATTATATTTGAGATAGGATAATATAAGGTCTATCTGTTCATACACGAAATCTCTTAAGGGGTGATTGTACTCATTATCATGAACAACTTGTACTATGGGTCCAAACCTGAAATCGCGAAAAGAAATCAGCTGTCTACATTTATGTTCGCTTATCTCGTCAAAATGTAGGGAACAGCTGATTTTTTTTCACGATTTCTGGTTTGATGCCATAGTAAAAGTGGTTCATAATGATCAGTACAACGACTGCTTAAGAGATTTCGTGTATGAATAGATAGACCTTATATAGAAGGAATGGAAGGTGATACTATCAGAATGTTTGATTTTTTGTGAGAAGAATACATAACTGGGTTAAATAAATTAAATGTTAAATAGTGTAATTGGCTTCGGCCGTTCTATTTAAAATAAATAAATAAATAAATAGTCAAGAAAGAGATTTCTTATCAAAAGAAAATGTAGCTGAGGTTAAAAATTAAACAAGGAAATCAAACGAACTTCAGTGTTCAATCACGTTTTGGGTGATTATAACTTTCTATGAAATCTCTTATTTTAAATCATGATTCAAATATGTGCAGTGTTCTAGAACACAAGCCAGTCAACGTCGATACATAATATAATATGTATTCATTGATTGGTTCCAGTGATACCTAATTAGTTCACAGCACACGATTTCTAATCCAGATAACATTCGGATAAACAATTCGATAATTACCTAGCTAATATCCGAATTATACGCGATCCTACACATTAATAGTTGTAATATGACAAATTGTAACTAGTTATAATAGTATGTATTGTTACGTGAACAGCATATTTAGAATAGTTTCCCCTACAATGCGTTTGGGGTGGGCAGAAACGAAAGCGCACTTTTTGCCATCGATCATTATAATAC
The DNA here is from genome assembly GCA_947568875.1 of Fissipunctia ypsillon. NCBI lineage: Eukaryota > Metazoa > Arthropoda > Insecta > Lepidoptera > Noctuidae > Fissipunctia > Fissipunctia ypsillon. The sequence goes on from OX387643.1 coordinate 11,865,286, forward strand.
CCCTTGTGAGACTTCCGCATACATTCGGAAAGTGCTTGTCGCCGCTTTGACAAGGTGTCAGGTTATCGAAACGATAACGTTGAGACGTTATATTAGAACATGGGAAGTGTACCATGGGAGAAACGAAAATGTATACACCGTAAGGACTATTCTTGCTTGCAGCGCTCCGCCGCTATAGTAACGGTTGCTAACAGATTGGTCATCGTGTGCACAGGATATTGTTTTCAAATTGGTCAGATGTAAGTTTCCTCGATAGTACCTACCCATACATTAAACCCATAGTTATAGTTAAATTTTCTGTGAATACCTATATTTATAAGATTATAATTAATATTCAACGGCCAATAGTCAACTAAAGTTTAATATTGGACTAATAAAAATTGATTTAAACGTATTCAGAAATAATTTTTGAATCAAAAATATTACAGGCTTTATAAAGCTTACCGGCCGTTAGCTGAAATCCCTATTTGAACAGTTATTAAAAAGATTTTGTCAATAACAAAAATGTTGAAACACTCACTCGGCTCAACGCGGCTGGATGAGGATAAAGGTTGACAAGGCAGGATTCCCTTCTTGTCCGGTAGTCCCACCTGGTTTCCAAATGTGGCAGTTCCATCGTGTCACATATTGACTGGACGTGCGCCGCAGCTGGGGCGGATTGCGGACCGAAAATAGCCGCCACGCCGCTTCGTAGGAGGTGACATACTGCGCGGAGAAAAATTAAGTAAATTATTTGACTTTAGTCATCCATTTCGTGGAAACAAGTTTCTTGTATTTTTCTTTTAGTTAAAGATATCATGGTGCGGGTTTGAGGCAACATGGAAAACGTTAAACATACTTACTGCTTCAAGTTGCAATAGTTAGAGGACATGACTTTTATAATAACTACTATTAAAATACGTTTACAAAAAAAGTAATTTAAAAAAATTAAATCGACATCGAAAAGAAATTAACTCAAATTATGAAATAACTTTAATTTCGGAAGTCGGTGGCAAAAAACAAAAAAACTAAAATACAGATCCCAAGACACCGACTTCCGAAATTAAAATTATTTCATAATTTTGAGTTAATTTCTTTTCGAAGTCGATTTAATTTTTTAAATTACTTTTTTATTAAAATCACTTTTTATTTCATGCTTTTTAGTTTTAAGTAAAAACTGGAATATTGTTTGTAATAGTTAATAGTTTTGTTGTAAATACTGCACTAGAATTTGACCAAGGTTTTGAGATGTTTTCCTTTAGCCCGTAGCACGTATCAACTCAATAACCCAGGCCGTCACACTTACACGTATCTTGAAAACTACTGAACCGATTTTGATGAAACTTGCACTGTTCCCTAAGTTGAAGTAAATGTAAGCCAAATAAAAAAGACAATTACAATCTGATTAACAGTTTCGGAGAAATGCGTGGACAAACATAATACAAACACTATCATACAAACTTACATACACTTATTGTATATTTGATTGGAACCCCTAATAGATTATCATATGTCAATATATTGCAGAGATCCAATAATATTACATACATACGTGTCGAATTGATAACCTCCTTCTTTTTTTGAAGTCGGTTAAAAACCAAATAAGTAAATACTACAATAATTTGTGAAACCGGCCAAATGCGTGTCGGACCACGCACAATGAAGGATTCCGTAGTTGGGATGAGTTTATCCCAAGAACAAACTTAACATGAATGTACTTGAAAAATATGTTCTTGCATCTCTCTCTCAGAAAAGAACCCTAAATTTTTTTTTTCATGATTTTATTTTACCACTTTGTTGGCATGATTAACATGTACATCCATGCCAAATTATAGCTTTCTAGTACTAAGCGTCTCTGAGCTAAGTGGCGGACGGACGGACAGAACCGACATGGCGAAACTATAAGGACTCCTTGTTGACTACGAAACCCTAATTGTGACTAAATATACTCACTAAAATCGTAAAAAAGGTCTTTCTTTAATAAATACCTACCTTGTTAGGTACAAAGTATATTATATGTACCTATAGTTACCACAATATAAACGAACCACGAATTAGCAATATAACAACATCTTAAAAAAATACACGACTAAAAAAAAGAAAAGTATCACGTACGGCATGGTCACGTTGTCACGGCACTGTGTTGTACGTGATCGCAGGGGGAAACTATTACGTCAGACATCCCGCTCCGAACTGATTGTATCCGTGCGGGATCGGACGACCGGACCCCGGCACCCGCACGGTTACATAAAACGGGCACAAATACGGACCTTATTATATCAAGGACATTATTTCTCACCCAGCTTTGTACGGAATAAAAGGTATATTTTTGTGATTTTTCTGTAAGATTGATTACGAATGGTCTATTTGACAGGCCTCAGCCTTTTTTTATCGAGACGGCATATTTCAATAGCAAATGTTTAAGCATTAATATCAGTGAATTGACAAGGAGGAGCTCGTGGCTAAATAATAACAGCCGCACGGGTCGATCCATCAGGTTAAGCTACGCTTGCCGGGATTGTCCGTGGTTGGGTGACCATCTTTACATACCGAGACTCCTCCGTGCCTCGGAAAGCACGTTAATCCGTTGGTCCCGGCTGTCATTCGTAGATCTTTGACAGTCGTTACGGGTCGTCAGAAGCCCGAAAGTCTGACAACCAGTCTTACCAAGGGGTATCGTATTACCCAGTTACTGGGTTGTGGAGGTCAGATAGGCAGTCGCTCCATGTAAAATACTGGTATTCAGCTGCATCCGGTTAGACTGGCCGACCCCAATATAGTTGGGAAAAGGCTAGGCAGATTGATTGATTGATCAGTGAATTGACAACTTATTTCCGACTTATTTCTGCTTTTAGTCGAAATAAAAGATTGTTATTTATATAAAAATTTGTTTCATTGCGGCTGTCAATAAAATTGGGGAGTCTATTATTGGACTCGTTTAATATTATTTAACTTTTGAGTTTGATTGAAAAACTGTTTTTTCTTGTGACAAATGATGCCAAGTACGCTATCGTTAATAGCTTTTATCGCCAGTTAATCTCCTGCACGTATGTATGCATTATGCATGTTTGCCGATACGTTAGGTTTTCCTGTTTGCTCCAGAATCCCTGAGACGAGAACACAACAATCAAACAGACAATAACAGAAGTCAAACCATTACCACAAGTCACAACAGTGTATGGTCAGTTTCTTCCCTTGTCAGTCAAGTCCTATACAGACGAACATCCATCTATCTTCATTAAATAAAGGGTGAGAGGGACATAAAGAAACGTCGGGTGATATATTATGGCGGGAAGATTATGGCTTTGAAGTGACGCCCACGGTGACGGGGCGATAACGTCCTCGCGTTAGCGGTACCCTACTTTGAAATTTGCCTTTCCTAACAACTGCCTACCAAGATTGTTGGGGAAATTTATGGGCATTAGTTTGAACTATGAAGTCACGTAGAAATTATTGTGCCAATTTTAGTCAAATGGGATCATATAAATTAGATGTATTACAGTCTTGATTAGTTGTGTTATGATCGGTAGAATTTTATTTCTTGAAGGATATGAGGGCATTTCAGTCTTGTATTTGTTAGGTAAATAAAACCTCTGGCGTACCTCGGTCAACATGTCTGCGGGCGAATATAGTCCGTCGTGTCGCAGGTGTCGTCTGGAATTTTTTTTGTCTAAGTCAATACGAAACTTTAGTTTTTTGTGCCTTTTATTTACACGATTAACCTTTTCGAGGGTATTTGGAGCTGGCTTCCAGCCTTTTTATTATTTCTGTATCGCTCTACTACTGGGCACATAACTATTTACCCTCTTTCACCTTTCTAGGGTTCCGTACCTCCAAAGACAAAAACGGAACCCTTATTTATTTATAGGGTCACTGCGTTGTCCGTCTGTCTGTCATGGCGCTTTTTCTCAGGAACTCGTGGAGGTATCAAGTTGAAAATAATATCAAATAAGTAGGTCTATGGTCCCTTGGAGCTCTAAAAAAAATCAAACTTCTAAGTCAACGCAATAAAAAAATACGGACATTTATGCGACTATTTTGATACTCGCAAATAAATCAAACCTTCCCGTTGACCTAGAATTATGAAATTTGGCAAGAAGCAAGGTCTAAAAGCACAAGTAAAGGAAAAAGTCCGAAAATCGTTAATTTGTAGTTAAAAAAATTGCGATTATAAACTTAAATTTGCTCTTAAGAGAATTGACCGTGACGTAAATCAATGTATGGGAGAACATGTTTTTCAACTACAATGTTAAGTTTGTTTTTGTGATAATTCTTTTCAACTAGGGAACTGTTCGTTGTGCGTGGTCCGACACGTACTTGGCCAGTTTTTTCTATTTAAAGCTCCAAGGATCAGTCTTTATGAAGGAGTCCAGAAGGTTCCACTATCTCCGCGGTTTCCAGTCTAATTTATTTATCAAAGATACAAACCTCGTTTAGATGCATGGAAGCTGTCTTGCGCCGAGATGGTCTCCACTTGTGCCAGTAGCTTGGCTCTAGGCAGCACTGCCCTGTCCGCGTTCACTCGCTCCACCGCGTAGCGAAACGCTACCTCTTGTTTCTCATCCTCCGGGTGGAAGAGTCCACCTGTGATGAATCACGTATTCATATTGTCATAATTATAATATCAGCCATCATCATCATGAGCCATTGTCATGATTAAGTATAGTTTCTAGATGAATACTGCATAGTTATTCACAACCATTCGATATGCTTCCGTGCCGTATCGAACATTAATCAATGTTGTCGAAGGAGTCCTCTAACAGCGGTTCTGCACTGCATCCGAACCGAATCCGAATTCAACATCCGAGTTCATCCGAATTGGGAATGTTCTAAATTCAGACGGGCAGAGTTCGGATCTAGTGCGCAACTCCTCATACAAATAGTACTATGGCTACTCCGGACCGACATTTCTCGAATTCGGATCGGTTGCAGTGCAGAACTGCTCTAAATGCTGTTCACAAATCCGAAACCCGAAAATTTTGCCAATTTAAATCAAAGACACAACCGTTATTTTTCGGTGTCGGAGGAAAAGCAAATCAGGTTATCGAAAATGTGTCTTTTTCGACACGACAGCCTGTCGAATGATTGTGAATAGTTATGCTGGTCTCCTGACGGACAGCTACCTTGATTTTAAGACACGATAGAGTGATGGATCAAATTCTATGTGTGATGCTTTTGTTTTGAATGATCTCTTAACTTGATTCGATTTTTGGACAAGACATTTACCTAAGGGGTTTTAATTAGCACGCAGAGAGAAACTGCTATCCTACTGTCCAATCTCTTGCCTATAAATTAGTCTATCTAAACAAAGGCATAGAACGGGAGTATAGGTACTATTTATGGCCTGTAAAAAACCGTAAACAAGAAACTTTCACAGAATCACGACATTGAACATTAAGGTATTTAGATTTTGGATATTTTATGAATAAATAAATAGTCTCGTAGATTGTAGGAATCATCACTGAATTAACGGATAAGTTAACTTCAGTAATATTGGCGGGATGTTAAACAGATCGATGAGCCGTGTTTTCCTTTCATGCCCAGAAGGCTAGAATAACAGTAACTTCGTACATGTTCACAAATATGTTATATTATCAGTAACTTTTGACATAACTACATAATATATACATTTCGTATGATTCAGTTACGTAAGTATTGATGGGCAAAACCTACGCACGGTTATTATTTAATAAGTGGGTTACAAACACGTATATTTTCGATTACAAATTACCATTTATTTCAATAGTATTTTAAAATTAGAACAAAACTACGCAGCAAATTAAACATAAAATTGAAGTTACAATTCAACCTAAAATTATTACCATAATGAAAATGTCATCGCCCCAAGGCTCTATTTCTAAGACCCAATTATATTCAGATCATTGCTTGAATATAGATTTTTGAAATAACGCCCACGATTATTCATAAATCAATGTTAAATTCAGATTTCGTTATAATTAATTAATATAATCAACTCAGTAGTGTAATCCTTACCTATTCGGATAGTGTCAGGCAGGGCAGAGAGATGGCCGAAGAATAAAATGAGGAATATTGGATTCGCCCCTCTCATTCTGAAACAAAGAAAAATGACGTCATTTTTACGGACTCGAAGATGTGGAGATGGATTGCAGAATCACTAATCATGTTATAATCAAGTCGAAGTCGAGTTGAAGTTGTCGTTAGTGTTGACTTGAAACATTGATAGCTTTACTTTTTTGTGGAATATTTGTTGTGTATCGACGCTTTTTTTATTAGAATTATCCCTTTTATCAATGAGTCATATTTAGTCTATTTTAACCTTTATTTCGATGAGTTTTCTTGATGGCATCAAAAGGTAGCTTAGTATAATTGTAACACAATTGGTAACAACGATCTTCTTCACCAGTTTGTCATCACTTTCAACAATCGTTTCCCCAAAATTTCCTTGTTCCTACATTTCAAAAGCCTTGCTTATTTTATGTACTACTTCATCCAATATATAGAGACTTTTTTTTTTTAATTTTACACGTGTTTCTGACCAAATCCCTAACGTGTGTACGTAGCTTTATTGGTTACCGGACGGAACCATAAGGAAAGGTTTTCCTTACGTACGACACGCGGGAAATGTCAACCAACAAATGTGTTATTAGTTTTTTTTTTAGAAATAGCATTTAGTTTACCATGGATTTTTAGAATTGTGTTGGTTACCACCTAACATAGTTACAAATAAAACACATAATTTATCTACACATATTACAAAATAAATTCGCTTTCGTGTCTGTCTGTGTGACGGGTCGTTTTTCTAAACTACTCAATGGATTTTTGGTTTTCAACATTATTTAGAAGATTTATTCCGGAAGGTTTATATGTATACTACATGTATATTAAATTTACATATTGTACGAAATCCCGAAGTTTTGTCAAGTCGTGAAAACCGTGCGAAGCCACTACTTATTTTGGCGTCAATAACAGTTAATTTGTTATTTTAATGTACCTAGTGACACTCGCGCAATAAAGATGAATCTAACGACATATCATTCATCTAAATCGGTTCAGCCATTTAGTACTTACAAGGGAACATAGAAACGGACATAATTACATGCATACATACAGGTCAAACACATAACCCTCTTTTTTGACTTTGCCGCAGTCGGGTAAAAATACACAAAGGTTTCTCTGAATAGTAGAATTCTTATAAGGTAGTAGCGAGCTGATTTCTAAGCCAGAATTTTATTTTCAGATGTCTGTAGACTTTTTATAAGTAGAGCGTCTTTACTGGGACAATACATTTCAATTACCTCCCTACAGAGAAAAATGCGAAAATATCGAAAGTTTTTTGATTGATTCTCAGCCATCTGTGACACATTGTAGCACAGAGATGGCGTCTTTACCTATTTCGTACCGTTTTTAAGAGGGGTTCGTGGCTAAATGATAACAGCCGCACGGGTCGATCGAAGGATAAGCTACGCTTGCTGCGGTCAGTTCGTGGATGGGTGACCATCCATTACATATCGGGACCCCTCCGTGCCTCAGAAAGCACGTTAAGCCGTTGGTCCCGGCTGTCATTCTGGATCTTTGACAGTCGTCACGGGTCGTCAGAATCCCAAAAGTCTGACAACCAGTCTTACCAAGGGGTACCGTGTTACCCAGTATCCGGGTTGTGGAGGACAGAATATAGGCGACTGCCTATGGAGTGACTGCTCTATGTAAAATACTAGTGGCTGCATTTGGTTAGACTGGAAGCCGACCCCAACATAGTTAGGAAAAGGCTAGGCAGGTATTGACCGTTTCTGGCGTTATGTTGCAATAACATCATTATCCTATGAACTGCAAAATCTATAGAAAATATATTCCGTAAAAATATTGTAATGGTGTATTGTTTGTGTATCTTATTAATATATTAAAGTAGCGCAGCGTAATGTTTCTTTGTTTTCTCCGAATGATCCCGCGATTTGAAGAGGACAATAAAATGATTTTCTTTTGTTTATTTATGGGTTCCATCGTTAAAAATAACATACGGTGGAATGAGGGACATGTCGTGAAGAATGTTTTGAGTATGAATGTTGGATGGCAGTATGGGTAGGGAAAGAGGAAAGAAACGTTGTTGGATGGATTGTATGAAAGCCTAGATTATGTGGCCATAAATGTTAGTATATTATGAAGATAAATATAGACCATTGTCTTTGGTTCCTTCCGCTTCCGTTCAATCTGCTCTATGCCGTCGTACTGTTATGTCATGTAAAACTATAATAAATATTGTGCCGAGATAATCCTGCAGTTTACATCACAACCAATATTATATTCTTCCTCAGTAGGTTATGGGCCCAGGAAGAATGTATAGAAGGTTTCGATATAAGAAGAAAATACGAAACCAGTAATTTGAAATTTCGAAGATGGCGACTACTCTGAATTTACCGCAATTAAAAGGAGATAATTTTAACAACTAGCTTTTCCGAGTGCAATGTATACTTGAAGAAAAATGTGTGCTACATACGCTCACAGAAGATCCGGCTAAAATAGATGACGGGTCCAAGAAAAAGGAACTTGTCACCGCGAACACAAAGGTGAAAAATGTAATAGTTCAATGTCTACCTGATCGTTACCTGAATATCGTGAACAAATGTGAAACTGCAAAGGCAAAAAAAATCTAAATTTAAAACAAATACCTGGGGAGAAGCTTGAGGATTATTTCAACAAATTTGACAACATTATCAGAGAACTAGAGTGTGCACAAGAAATGAATGAATGCTTACCGGTTTGGAACGGAACTACGAAGAAAACAGAATATCTTAAAGACTTTGAACTAGGAGAGGATGAAATAGCTGAAAATTTTCGAGACGCTTACATAGCATATTGTTTAACGAGTGAAAGTAACCCAGTGACTTTCAAGGAAGCACTAAAGAAGGGAGAAGAGTGAAAAGAAGCAATCGAGAAAGAAATTAGTTCACTAAAAGAACGAGAGACGTGGCAAGAAGCTGAGCTACTAAAGGGCAAAACGGCTATAGTACAAGATGGATATTTAGAACAAAACAAGATGGAGTAAAGAAAGCGAGACTTTTAGCCAAAGGTTTTCAAACCGACAGTAAGTACAATGTATACTACAAAAACCAGTTGCAAGAGTATCTACAATAAGAATGATGCTCAGTCAAGCAGTACTAGAAGATTTACCACTGAAGCAACTTGATGTTCCTACTGCTTTTTTAAATTGAAAATTGACCGAAGAAGTGTACTTAAAACCACCTGAAAGAGTGGAAGTTAAACAAGGAAAGTACTCAAGTTGTACAAAGCACTTTATGGACTACGTGAAGCTCCTAAATGATGGAATTAAAGATTTCACAATTACGTAACTGAGTTAGGATTTAAGCATTCAAGATATGATTTTTGTTTTTGTACAAAAGATAACGTATGGTTACTAATTTGGGTTGATGACATATTGATAATGGGAAAAAGTAAACAAATAATAGAAAAATAATATAAATAATAAATAATAGATTTAGGAAAAATAAAAGAGTACTTACGCATGGAAATTACAAGAGAAGATGGAAAGCTAAAAATCAGTCAGAAAAAATTAATAGAAAAAGTACTAGAAAAATTTGGTATGAATGAGTCAAAAGGAGCTCAAACACATGGAGCAAGGGATATCCATTATAGAAGAGGAGATAATTAAAAACGTACCTTACCGTGAAATTATAGGAAGTTTCATGTACATATCTACAATTCCACGACCAGATATTACATATGCAACATCATTCCTTAGTAAGTATCTAGATAAACCCACAAAGTCATTGTGGACTGCAGCTAAAACAGTCCTGAGATATCAGCAAACGATAGATAAATATCTTATTCATCACTCAGGTGAAAATCAACTAGTAGGCACTCTGATGCTGATTGGGCTAGTGACAAGGAGGACAGTAAGAGTGTTAGTGGTTGTGTCATATTTTATAATAACAACTTAGTATCATGGTTTTCGAAGAAGCAGTGAACAGTTGCACTTTCCTCAGCTGAAGCCGAGTTTGTAGCAGTAGCAGTAGTTGCATTGGAGCTTATAGATCTGAAAGGTATAGGTACTTACTAATTTTAACTGCTACAACAACACTAAAGTATATCTGTTAATTGACAATCAAAGTACAATTAAAATGATTGAGTGTAACGAGAATAGTAGACGCACTAAACATATTGATATGACATTTTATTTCGGAAAAGACTGTGTAAACAAGAATATATTTTCTATTTCATATGTACCAACAAATGAAAATGCTGCTCACATTTTCACGAAAGCATTGAGTCCTGTAAAACACAATTACTTCATTAATAAGATAAAAATTACTTTGTGAAAAACTTTATTAAGATATTTTTAAGATGATGTTTATATTAATGTAACTTAAACTGCGTCAATTGCTAATAGAAAATTGTTTTTATAGTTTACAAGAATTTCTGAAATATAAATAAATTTTAATTTAATTTTTTTTTATTTTAAGCTTCCTAATGTTTTGTGGCGTATATATTTTTTATTTTAACTTTAAAGAATTTTTGTTGGGTACATAAAGAAAAAATGTTATTACTTGTTATTACTTACTTAGGTATTAATGTAAAATTAGGATTTGCATGCCCTAAACAGGCAAAATATGGACTGTACGTTAAACCACCATTTTTTAACAACTGGTAAAACCTGTATTTTCTGCAAATAAATGGTTCTTATTCTTTTACTTAGATTGCCACCTATGTAAAACTAAATAACATTAATACGTTGTAATAGGGTTCTAGTGACTGAAAGCAGGATTAATATCAGTGAATATATGATATATGTAACAGAGTAAGAAAGATAAGTGTAATTGAGTTCTGCTAAGTTTATTTTGAGGCAATTTTAAATTGTTATAATGTAATTTAACATTGAAGGGGTTGTTAGTGTATTATGAAGATAAATGTACACCATTGTCTTTGGTTCCTTCCGCTTCCGTTCACTCTGCTCTATGTCGTCGTACTGTTTTAATGTCATGTAAAACTATAATAATATTACGCTGAGATAATGCTGCAGTTTACATCACAACCAATATTATATTCTTCCTCAATAACAAAAGGGGGTAAATACTGTGATGAGGGCTGATCGAAATCGAAGGTATATGGAAGAAGAAGATATCAGCACAGCTGCTACCCAAAATACATTGTTATATGGGCAGTACAATCATGATAGTTATAGGTTACCACAACCTATTACTTATATAGCTAAATAGCTCACAGCTCCACTTTACAAAAGTTAAAATTACTGGCTTTTGTTCCAAGGTATTTATTTTAGAATAAATGGGAACAAACTGCTACCCACTTTTCAATTAGCAATTATTTAGGTCACTATCACAGCCTAAGACAAAGGGGCCGAATTGATAGTATTAATAGCTAGTTTACATTTCGTTAAGTACCTAAACAAATAAATTATTTAAGGTCGACGTTGTCACATAAAGTAAACACAAAAAGGTCTTAACGATAACCTTTCTAAACGTACCCAAATTATTCTTCATCCATAACTCCCACAGCTGTTCAAGAAAAGACGTAAAATAGACATGACTGATCCGGAGAACCAAAATAAAGCTAATAATACAAGGGCATCTGACTGTCTGTCGCTAGGAAATTAATTGTTAAGTAAATTGACACCCTACGACAGTTTGCTTTGTTATCGCCATTTCATACTACTGTCGAAGAAATCATTCTATATTCTACTGTGATTTGAATATACGGACAATTTTAGTTGGTAGGCAATTTTTTTAAATCTACTTAAACATAATATTTATATATGTATATACATGACGGAGAAGGTACATCTCTCTAGTTATCGTCTTCGTCAGCCATATTTTAACTACTGTGGGCGTGCTATGGGTAGTGTTGGTTATTGTGCAATAGAAAAACCGTTTGCAGTTCAAATCGATTATAGTTCACAATCAAATTAATCACACTAGCTATTCACACACTGGTAGCTATACGACACAACTATACGGAACGCAGGACAGTTTCTAAGCGTGTTCACTGCTAGACAGCCACCGACTAACTCTGCTTAACTCTGGTGACCAGTAGATGAGCGTTATATTGTAGACTCTGTCGAACGCCGCTTGGTGGCGCTGGCGTCCCGATTAGTCAAACGATGACTAACGTATTTCCTACATATATATACATATATAATTTATTTTCCTCAAATCTAAAATACAATCACTAACTAACTGACTATACAAATAAATATATAAAAGCAAAATTACACTTAGGCATCGAAGTACTCGTCCGCTCCGTTGTCATCCGGAAACATGCCCAGAAGACTGGCAGCATTGCCACGTTGAATGGCAATGCTAATTCTTTGACGAAAGAAGGAGCCAGCCTTCTGGTCACGTGAAGTGTCGACCAGTCGGTGAGAAATTCCCTTAAAAAGGAGAGTAGTCAATTTGCTTAGCAGTTAATATCTCTGACTTTACACGCCAACCTTAAAAGTAATTACAACGTTACCGTGCAAAGGTCATAGCAGTTTGTGAAGTTAGTAATAGGTATAAGTGGAGTCACGTCTCGGAATGTAGCGAAATTGTTGTTGTAGCTAACTCCATACACGCTGCAGCTGAACGAACTGCTAACTACATCACAGGTATTCTAGCTCCACGTTATTTATTTAGTCTTGCTGATGAGTATATAGAAAGTGTTTGTTAACGGTTTGTAATTATTTCGCGTTATTGAAAATGTTAACATTCTAGTTTATATAAACCACAGAATATATAATGACTCACAGAAACTAGATTAAATGAGATAAAAGCTTAATGAGTATCGCGTAAGTACGTCAAGCATTTGGTTTGATAGGTTTGGTTTTTATAAAGCCTGCCGTGGCTCAGAATGTTCAACCAAGTATCATACAAATACTTACCCACTTCATGCAAGTAATTGCGACTATCACAGACTTGGAAAAGAGAGAAATGAAGAAGACTCTCTTTTTCCAAATGGCTATTTTAGTCACAGCTAGATATTATGTAACACTAGCACTTCCCCCGCGACTTCATCCGCGTGGATTTCGTACTTTAGTACCACCCCAGCGGTAGATTTTCAAAAACTCCGATACACGTTATTCCTTAATTTCGATCTTCGAGTTAATCGGACCGCGCGATAAAATTCTTCCATACAAACTTTGACACCCCCCAATCCCCCTTTCTTGAGGGGGTAGTTTAGACAAAGAAAAAATTACAAACTTCATAATTTACTTAGATAGGTATTCGTGCCAAGTTTCAAGTTTATTAACTCAAGAAATAAGATTTTTATTCAAAGAAAATCCCGCCTTTCGCTCCCTTGAAGGATGAATTTCCAAAAATCCTTCCTACAAGACATCAACTGCCAAAATTTGAAGTTTGTAGCTCCAACGGTTTAGGCTCTGCGTTGATGAATCAGTCAGTCAGGACAAGTAATTATACAAGGTGTTTTTTCTTTATGTCTTAAGCTCTAGGCTATGATTGAGACCATATCAAATAATCAACTGGCATATGAATTATTTATCAACTTTTTTTTTTGTTTTCATTTTTCATACAAAATAATTCCACAAAGTTACAATTATTAATGTTAAACACCCTTATGTGTAATTTTGAATGATTGGTATGAATGAAAATGAATTACTCGTATTTTTCAATGAAAATTAGAATGAACCTAATATAAATATAATTGATGATATCTTCGAAACTATGCATTTTTGGACCACATATTCTAGGACATATTGTATTATTTTTACTTATAGAATATAACCCTAGAGTTATGACATAACAAAAAAAAAACACGTTGTATAGGTATACCTAGATAGATAGATACACAATATTTACATAATATATAAGCTAACAGACTTAAAATAATAATTATAATATGTAGAAATGTAAAAAAAAATATATATATAATCATAGGGCATCAAAAAATTCGTCCGCATCGCTGTCAACAGGAAAAGTGCCCAAAAGGCTGGCAGCATTGCCACGTTGTATGGCGTTGCTGATTCTTTGGCGAAAAAATAGGCCAGCCCTTTGGTCACGTGAAGAGTCGACCAACCGCTTGGCGATGTCTCGGAAAAACAAGTGGGCACTCGGACCCCATGGCCCTAGTGTTTCAACCCCAAACGGCCCGAACATGTAACTCCCAAAAAGGTCGGAATATTTTCGCCGTTTGAGGTTTTCCGCACCTGCAGCAGCCGCCCCAGCACAGCCTGCCGTATTAGGAAGATGGGATGGCGCAAGGGTGTCGACACATGTTGCATCCCACACCAAAGGCCTGCCTAACTTCCAAGGCATTATGGTCATTCCGTCTGGTCTCTTGCCATCGTCGCGTGCCAAGCCGTTGGGTTCTAAAACAGCTGGCACCCCGGCGGTGACAAGAGCACGACGGATAATGTCATTAATGCTGGCGCGCCGTGCTATCCGGCCTGCGCTCTTACTACAAGACAGGCCATGTTGTCCGAGGCAGTCGACGGCTTCACCGCACTGGCAGCGATATGGAGCCGGAAGGTGGAGTCACCCAGCAAAGTGCCTATGTTAGGTGACGGTAGTGCTTAAAGCCAGAGGCCCGACTCTCATTCAACCACAGCCAGCAGGCGGGCACGCTCAGCAGTATTGGTGGACGTATTGATAAGATTATTCCGTACCAACCTGCAAAGCGGCTCATCCCACTGTCTCTGGGAAGATGGGTTCACGGGCCGATCTGTATCCGGGCAAGCCGCTATCCAGGCGTTCACCGCATCACTCAAGCATGGCACTTCAGAGTCAACCAGGGAGGGAGCTAAAATTTTCCCGGTCAACTTTTCAGTGCTGTGGACAGAGGACAGGAAGCTAATACTGGTAATTTTGCGGAATACACAGTTATTTAATAACAATACTTAGCAGTTGCTCCACTGTCACTTAATTTGTGGCTATTCATATACGGGTGTGAGTCCATTCGGTATGTCTTTATATATTGCTTGAGCAGCTAGTGTAAGCCTTGAAATTTCTCAACCGCACGAGGAAATTTTACCATGCTACAGACCGCTCCGTGCGGTCAAGTGAGTCAGCTCCACGATCTGATCCCAACATCCCCCTTTTACTACCGGACTACCAGACGTACTGCAGGGTACCATCCGCACTTGGTTGATGTCCTGATCAGGCGAACTCAGCGCTTCTCTTCCTCATTTATTATGCGCACTGCCAAAGTATGAAACTCTCTGCCAGCGTCTGTGTTCCCTTCCACATACATATAACCCGTCTTCCTTCCAAGCAAGAATAATCAGGCATCTTCTGGGCACGCTCGTTCCATCATAGACCTCATACATCGCTTTCCGTTAGGCATGATCGAGGTCAAGAGCAGGCCCATTCAGCAATAAAAAATAAATTAGTAAGGGAGTCACTGGTTGGGTTAGGTTAGAAAGAAAGAAAGTAGATACTTCTACAATCTTTATAAAAAAATAAAACCCTTCATTCATTTATTCACTGACAGACAACCCACAGCCTAGACCGCTGGATCTAGAAACAAGTTTTCGAAAGTGATGAAGGATTTTGAAAATTCATCAACTAAATGGAATGAAAGTTTGTATGGAAGTTCACCAGTTTTGACGAAAGGAAATCCCATCGTGCACATGGCTTGTATTTCAATAAAAGTCAAATCGTTTTGTATGCCAACTTTCAAACCCTCTACATGTTAAAGACGTGGGTCAGTAAACATCCAAGCCACCACGACTTCAGTAATTAAAACCAATGGCTTGTTTTAAACACGGTCGCAATTGTTTCTAGTTTAGTTCAAGGCTCAAGTGACACCATAGAACTTCTGTTTGTAATCCAAGAGACCAAAGTTACATTGACATCAAACGGACCGAGTTACTTTGAAAATGTTTAGTAATCTGTAATCATCTTCCCAGGTTCTTCCGAAGTATATTGGGGACCGGTTTTCAGTTCAATACCTACAAGTAACTTGTTAGACGGTGGTCCTTAAACTATTTACTTTGGGGACCACTGTCCAAACAAACTGATTGTTAAGGTAGTTACAGATAAAATCATTATGTAACAGTTGTAAAGTCATCTTTGTAACAATTAACAAAATTTTCTTCTAATTTTTATCTATTTTACATGCAGCCAATCTAAGAGGATTTGAACGTCGCATCTTGCTCAGCGAATGAGCTGTAACAACTACTAATATGTAAGACAGTTGTCAGATTTCGGGCGTCTCGCTTGCTGACTGTCACAGATTATCACAATACATCTGGGACCATTTTGTGCAGTTTCCTGTTTACAACATCTCTCTCGGTTTCCATTTAGCATTGGACTGGTTTAGCACTTCTGTTTATTTAAGAAATAATAGTGCTACCCTCATTCATGATTTGATTCAATTCTCAATTAACATTATCATTTTAGCCTGTGGTCCACTATCAAGTAATTGAAAACTGGGCTTCTTAAAACGGACACAATAGACGGTTATTGATAAAATTGCCATAATCACAATGAATTGCATTTTAGTTTTAGTGTTGTTGATAGCTATATTCTGTATTAGCCGCGACGCGATGAGGCAAAAAAGCAAAAAAATCTGTACAAAGAACGCTGGCAGGAATTGTCATTATTATTGCTTTCACAAAGATGAAAATGTTATCTTCTCCTTTTGCCTAGGTAAAGGTCTGTATGACGAGCAAACACACTTTTCTTAACTGGCTTGAAATTCCAGGTAACTTTGGTATGTTTACATGTTTTCTTGTTGTTATTACTTGTACCTATTGGCAAACATGCCTATCAGATGATGGAAAGTTATTACCTTCGCCTTTTGACAATTTTAGGGACTGATTTCATCATTGAAACTGACCGCGATCAGCACATATACCACATTTAAAGGGCTGTCAGTGTCATCATTTTCTTTGGAATAATGACACTGACAGGTCTTGAACGTAGCTTAGATGTGCTGATCGCGTTCAGTTTCATTGGTGAAATCCACACTTAAACTCTTACAGTTTGACGGCATTCAAAGGTTCTATCGTTTATTTTCGGAAAAACTGGACTTTGCCGAATTTAATGTAACTGGTCCAATAAAGGAGTGACGGAATAATAAATAAATCAATTTCTATTGGTCGATAGGCACATTTTATATTTAGGTTTTTCCGAAGATAAACGATGGAACTTTTGAACGTTGTCAAACTGTACGTGCCTGTCACTTTATTATGTTTGTAAAGAGCACCCAAATTACATAAAGGATCTCACCCTTAGCCCGTAGTGCTCATAATCTTCACCCTTCAGACATTACTATACGAGAAATGTAAGTCGCCCGTCACGAGACACTACGATATTATAACAACAACGGAGGAATTATCCTTTTTGTTACGCGAATTTACACTTGACTAAAAGCTCTTAGTCGTCTCGAGGATTTGCGAACTAACTATCTAATAATTTATACCAACAGTCTGCGTGTGTTGTCTTTGTTTTATTTATCCTGAAACGTTCACTAATGAGAATGTGTCTTCTAATGAACGGCCTTAACGCTGTATTGTTGTAATAATCACCAAGCTTGGAAGAGGTTTGCTCCTCGCAGGTTATTTTTAACCGACTTCAAAAAAGGGGAAGGTTCTGAATTTGGTTGCATTTTTTTTAATGTTTGTTACCTCAAACCTCCGTCATTTATCAACGGATTTGAAAAATACTTTTTTTATTTGCAAGGAAAAAATTCTAAATTAGTCCCATATAAATTTGGTCAAGTTCTGATGAGTGGTTTTTGAGTTAGCTTCAGTAATACGTATTTTTTCCACTGAGTGTAAATTGATGATTTTATAATAATTTCCTGTCACTGTTAGTTACATTGTAAATAGTGGTATACGACTGTGTGTGGGGTAGGTACCACTACTATAAAGTGAAAATTAAAAACTTTTTTGCAAAAAACAGCCGACTTTCAAAAACAAAAAAACATTAAAAAGTGAAAAATAACTTTAATTTCGGAAGTCGGTGGCAAAAAACTAAAATACAGATCCAAAGACACCGACTTCCGAAATTAGACTTATTTTTCACTTTGTAGTGTTTTTTTTTTGTTAGTCTGTTGTTTTTTTGCAAAAAAAGTTTTTTTATTAGCAGAAAGGAGGTCACACTGCTTCCGATCCTGTAGGCTTTTACGGCACCTACGTGATGTATAAAGGTGGCTTAAAGACTGTTACAACGAACGGCTGCCAGAAAATCCTCGCGCTTGGCTTGCAGTCGACAGCGGTGAAGTCACCACCACACTGAAACCATAATGATACCAACGGGTAAAAAGAAGATTGCTTTTACCTGCTGCGATGAACAGTCATCATTGTCACGCTTGGCAGACGAAGTGCTCCTATTGCGGCGACCATAAACAACCTTTGGTGGCTTTTTACAAGCTTTTATTTACGTTCACTTGTCCCAGTGTCTGTCTAAAATGAAATCTTGCAAGTTTTTGACCCATTTCCCGGTTTTTGATTGAGCTGAAATTTTATATGCATATTAAATCGGTTGACAATGCAATTTTACTATGACATGGAGCTGATTTGATGATAGAGGCGGAAGGTGAAAACGACGCAACCTCATCGAGTTTGCGCTCGTTTGATTTGTCTTGACAAGAACTCTGGTTCTAGATGATATCCAGGGTCTGATTGGAGTCAGAAGGTGGCCATGGGAACTCTGTAACAAAATGACGCAACCCCATCGAGGTTGGGCTCGTTTGATTCGTCTTGACAAGGAATCTGGTACTAGATGATATCCAGGGGCTACGTACTAAAAATTAAAAAAAAATAAACGAAAAAAATACATCACGCTTTTATCAGTTAATTAAAAGTACTAAAAAGGTAAAAATAATTGTATTCCGATTGGAAATACAACACAATATTTTTCAATTAAAAGCGTCTTACATTTTTACAGAAAGAAAAGTAAGAGAAAACAATTCGTTTAATATTTCCAATCGAAATAAAATTATTTTTAGCTTTTTAGTGCTTTTTATTAACTGATAAAAGCTTGTTTAAAAAAGAATCGTATATTATGTTTATTATGACTGAATGGCTAATCATTATAACGATGCAACAAAAAGGGTTTTACTGATACTACAACAAAACATTAAACTGACCCCATTATGAAATTAAGTATAACTTCATAATTGAATATTTAATTTTCAATTACACCACAAGGAAAAATCTCTGTAAAACGAACTGGGTGAAATAATAACAGAATAAAATTAGAATCTAACAAAGTATGTAAAATTAGATAGCTACATATGTATTTCCATCTCTTTCCGTCTTATGAATGAAAAGGTTTTATGTGACAATGTACCTATTACATAAAGAAAATTCAGACACAAAGGAACGTTTTGTATATTTTGCCTTCAATTTCTTCTTACGATATGATTCGCTAATGCCAGACGTCAGACATGTCACATCATGACACGAAAACAGGCTTTATCAGGTTTCAGGATATTTAGGGTACATTCAATATTGTGCCCGTATGTATCTGACATCTTAATACATTTGTGTCAGTTTCAGACGAGAAATAAATTAAATTAAAATTTATTTATTTCGGACAACAGTGATCCATATTGTGTTAGTATGACAAAAGAACTTATATTCTAGTGTTAGTAGTACTGACACGAAACGAAATATGCACCTACTCGGCTTTGTTATAAATAGGAGAATAGGTTTTATTTTCATTAGACCTTCTGTTTTTGTGCAACGGGCTCAGAAATATGAGGTAATATTTATAACCTCAGACACAATAAGATTTCTCTTGAACTAGCTTAATAGTTTTGCTCAGTTAAACGCGTTGGAAAATGCCGTTTCTTATTAGCTATTCAGATCCGTTACTTTAAATTTTATCCTATTTATGTTAATGTCAATAAGATTACAAAACATACCTGTAAAACTACTTAATGTCACTCTCACACGAAACACCTGTGTTATGTACACATCGCCACCAATTAATTTACTACTCGAATACACACCAACCATTCACTAACACCAATCACAGATAACATTTCAACATTGTAATTAGCGCTGCAGTATGTTAATGTGGTCGAATACTGTCAATTGTTCCGTTTTGAGCATAGGATTCGTTTGGCACGTCTTGATTAATTGGATACGTATCGATTTGTATTCGAGAAAGAATCGAGTAATGTGTGTATGTAGGCTAGGTGAGCGTGCGGCGTCCGCCCGCTCCCATGGCGTCGTCTAGCTGCCGGGCGCGGGGCGCAGAAGCCTCAACGCGCCTGCGTGCCGACACCCTGCTGATGGTCGCCCATCCACTAGGATCGTATGCTTAATCAAAATCATTTTAAATGCATGACTTATGAATGGTCAATGATATCACTAGGGATTTGAATCGTCTAATTTTGTAAAAGTAGGTTGGTGAGTTTTAGTGCCAATTTAGCTTTTAACGGAAATAGAAGCTTTTCCTTTTGTTTTAAATATAGGTAGTAACTTCTTTGCTTTACTGAAACAACGGTAAAAATAAAAACTAAAAGAGTATTTCCAGAATCAAGATTTAAATAAAACAAACCCTAGATTCCAGTTCTAGGCCGCGTCCGTTTGCCTCGCACGCATCCCGCTACCGTCCGTTGAACTTGCGTCGAGGATTCGCATCGTCAACGCAAATTGTCTTTTCATTATTCACACCGCGATTATTTCGCCCTTTGACAGTAGACAATACAACTCTGTGCACAAAAACGACAGCGGTTCTATCGCGGAGACCTCAAAAATCCCTCTGCATTGAACCGAGTGAGACAGAAAAAACACGATTTGTCCGTTTCATGTTATTTTACTGCTTCATATTAATGAATGAATACGTCGGTTTTAATAAACATTTGCCATGGCTAGCTTCCTTAGCCAATTAACTATAATCAATAACCCAAATACGATTTCTGGTAAGTTTTTAAAAGTGAATAATAAGTTCACTGCTCAGTAGTAGGTAGATAATTATTTCAGTTTTTCATTTATTTTTCATTCAATAATTTTATTAATTAATGTTGACTAAAATCCTCAGGTTTTTATTGTATTTAAGTAGTTAGAATAACCTGTTGTCCACATAAAAAAACCTGGGTAAATAAAACATGAAGAATAGGTTAAATATGTCAATAAGTGACCTCAATTTTCTGTCAAGTTAATGTTCGGTTCAAAAATTCAGTTTGATTATTCGATTAAATTTTAAATATGTCTTTGCCCCCTTTATCAGAAACTAATAGCAAAATAGAGGAGACTGTAAGTATTGTTGACGGTTGATATATGAGATAGTTTCGCTCGTTGATTTCTTGATTATAACCAATTTCCTAGAACCAACTTTGATAAAGTGCTGAGATCGTAAGTAGTTGTTTGTAAGGAGTCAATTTAGCTCTCTACGTCAGCTAGAACATTAATTGGATTTATCCTATTTAGGGTGGATTCAACCAAACTTTTATACCTAGTATAAGTCTAATCCAGCGAATAAATTTTAAATTTTTGACAGATTTTCCATACAAAAACTGTCCGACGTCAATTTTATTCCGAGAATAAAATTTATTTGGATTGTTTGTTAGAATCCGCCCAAAGGCGAAATCGCCAGGGTAGCCCACGAATTTTGTTTTTACGTTTTTTGCCATTTGCAGGTCAGTATAAGGTTGTATGTGGATTGAAATTTGATTCGCGACCATAACAAATATGTATTTACAAAATTACAATCATTAAAGTCATCAAAATAACTCTCTAAGACCAAGTAGTCCTACTGAATGACTATTTCATGAAATCTTGACATTTAAGGATTATACTAATTTAAGGAGTTGCACTTACTGATTCTAATGATTATATTTCTGTAAATACATATTTGTTACGGTCACGAATCATACTTTAATCAACATACACCCAGACACACACTGAGCTGAAAATTGCAAAAATCGTAAGAGAATTTGAATTTCGCGAGCTACCTTAGCGCTTACCCCTTAATATTGGGCTTTTAGAGATAGATTTATGTGAAAGCAAAACATTCGGTTTTATAAAATGCGATGGACACAGGTCGTGTCGCTGTCATATCCACGTTGGACTCCCGCCAATACCGATACCAGTACCTAGCAACGTTTGCACTAAAAAACATAGAATTTCCAAAATTGGACAAAGCTACCAAAGTTCAGATACCTATTATTTATTTGGCGACAAAATTAGATTGCATCGTTATGACTTGACGAATTTAACGAATTTAGTTTTATTATTAGATTCCCTGATAAAGCCGAACACTTGACGATGGCTCTCGTGTTAGATTTTTTTTTAAGAAAAAGGGCGATATGTTGCGCGGGCGGAAAATAATCGAGTAAAAACGTCGGCCTTTCGAGCTTTTCATAATATTTCTTGAGATCAAAATGTTAACAGACCTTAAAACAAGATTTTTCTTCAAGATAAAATATACTTACAAATCTCAATGCAAATATTTTGTAGGCGGCTACATGAATATCTTATTAATTTTTGTCTGTTAACGTTATTATGTAGTTATCTAATATGGATATCTATTCGATAACCAGCCGTAAAAGTATGCTTTTAGTGGGACTTTTCAATAGCACCGCGAGGGTGCTAAACTTGCCCGACAACTTGAGTACCAATCCAACTCTGGCGCTTGTCCAAGAGATAAAAGTCAAGTCACCCCGCGGCAAACGTACACAGCATAGCATTTTATCAATTTCCTGCCCACGTTTGATATGAATCATCCATGCGAGATTACCTACTCTGTGGCTGAATGGAATTCGTTTACAATTTCTAACATTTTTCCTACACTAATATTACACTAAGCTCTTTTGGTGTGTACTGACTACTACGAATGCTTGAAATAAAATGAACTAGTCTTTGAAATTAAATACTGCACGCTCTCCGAAGGTAGATTTTGTACATAAATAACAATTCAAATCGTTCTGCAACTTGGTCCTGCGACGCGGAAGTTCTAGATTTGTTTATTTTTCATTCACATAACTGAAGTTTGAATAGGTAGCAAAAGTTTCGAGCCTTTAAACAGTACAAAGGGAGCAGGAAAGTGTAGGAGTTATATTTCGAGAGGCACACTAACAAGCAGTGACTGTATTTCAAAGGGAACGCCCGAGAACGATACGGATTGTTGCGTTTGCTGATTTTATGTTTCGATTCAGAAAATGGCTAGTTTCTTAGCGTTATTTGGTGTTTGCTGCCATATTATGGTCTTTGTAATCGGTAAAGATCTCAAAGGCTTTTATACGATATACGATATCCTTTGCCCTGTTGTTGTATGATATCAATTTATCTTATATGTTTAGATAAAGAAGCCAGTGAGGATGTCTACTTTAGAGTGAGATCAATGAGCCGTCCTTAAAAACATAATAGGTACACCCAATGGGCAGCTTTATGTCGGGGTGTAATAGACTTATAAACTATGTTAACAATAGACTACTTACGTCTATGGAACATTACATAAAGTTAATACGAGGAGCTTAATCTTTTATTGAACACTATTAGCCCACGTTCCCACGGACGCGTAAAAATCGTGCCATGGAAATATCGCCTGGCGCAATTTTTTCGCGCTTTGAACAGAGTGTTCGAACGAACGTTAAAAAATCACTTCGAACTGATTCTTCGTGCAGTGCGGACTCCGTATAATAAAATTATTAGCGGTAGCTATTTGTGTGGCCAGGAGCCGACAAAAAGCAGAATTTTTTTTTCTTATATCCCTTGAACAATCTCAAAGAAAGTTAAAAGTCAGGCTTGTTTAACAGCGTACCATGGACTGGTTGCCTCTGCTTAGCAGTATGGCATTATTTTCTGGGCGTAGTCCACTGATAGGGAGCTGGTATTTAGAATGCAGAAGCGATGCATCAGGTCAATGTCTTAAGACAACTGATAGCTGTGTTCCCTATTTTAAATCGTTAAAAATTTTAACTTTACCTTGTTTATATATAATGGAAACGGCTTTGTTTGTGAAATGTAACCCACATCTATTTAAAAAACTATCAGAGGTCAGGAAAAATCCAATACGGACTCAATCAATCAATTATGTCAAGTAAAATGTAAAACTGCACTAATGAAGAAAAGTTTTTTTGATATTGCCCCACTGATATAATAGAGTACCTAATATTGTAAAAAATATGACTACATTAAAATTTAAAAGGGCGCTAAATGAATTTTTAATTATGAAAACTTATTATACGATTGACGATTTTCTAAATGATGATCCACTGACTGATTGACATAGGTACTGTTACTCTATTTGACATAATTATTGTATTTTTTAATATTTTTTATTACTATAACCACGCTGACATTTTTTTTAGTATATTCTATATTGTAATTTCCAATGATCTGCCTTTGCATGCCCATGTGACGGTAAAATATGGAGAACCTTATTATAAAAACACCGATGTACCCATGTTTGCAAAGTTTTTGTGACGCTCTATGATGATTTATGACAATATCCTGAAAATTGTTTTAGTTATTCTAGAATGTTGATGTGCACATTTGACGAGTTATTAACTTTAATAGAGCCAGTAATATCACGCCAAGATACCAGCATGTGATTTTGTCCGCCCGCACTTGTGGCACGTCTACACTCTACAAGCCGGCGTGCCGTGGGAACAAAAGTACAGAACTTCGTATGTCGTTTTCATTCAACGCTCAACGCCGAGGGTTGAAAATCGAACACGGCACGATCTAAAATCGCGGCGTGGAAAAATCACGGCCGTGTAACCATATGCATAGCTTTCTATTTGTTCCATTCCTAGCGGGGCACGCGATTTTTCCATGCGCGATGTTTCCGCATCCGTGCGAACGTGGGCTTAGTGTGTCAAATGCATACAAAAAAGGACACGCGAATAGGTAGGTACCTATAGTATATGTCTACATGTCTATTTTCAGCGTATATATTTATCTGATAAGTTTATAATAAAACGGAAGCTGAGGTTGCAGTTCATAAGACAGTTTCCAAACTCGCCGGGGACGTCTTATATACGAGCTCTTTTTAAAACTTTTATATCATGTGTAACTAAGTAGTTATAAGTATGCAGGCAAGTTATATCCCGCTAAAGTTATAATTGTGGCTTTGCATGCACTTGGCTTTAAATTAATTTAATACTGTGTGGAGACCAGCACACACATATACCTAGTTAATTTCCAGAGATTATCTCAGTGGAGCATATCTAATAACGTGCTGACTCGTAAACAGGAACACTGCACTGTGGTTTGCATTGTCTCGGTGGCCGAAGTTACGATCGCGCAATGCGCCTCCTTTTGTTTCGAGCTTGCTTTTATTTTTACCTCATGCTGGGCAAGATTAGTGGTCCTGTACAGTACTTAATCTAGGTTGAACCCGGCTCACGGATAGTTTATTTATGGCCCTACACATTGTGGTAGTGAGTTACTTATCCTATCCGGCAGGAATTTGATTCTTTCCGGCTTTCCTGTTTTAGGGTGAGTGATCTGATCCTGATCTCTTAGCTGTATTAGTATAAAGATTTTTCTAACTAGTATAGTATCAACACTATGTCTACTTTACATATTCAATTATTAGCATGAAAAACAAATTCAGAATTATCGTCGACTAAATTTCCTAGTAACTCGAATTTTCTCCTTTTCTACTGCAATTTCTCCAAAAAATTTCTAAACTAGTTACCTATTATTCTTTGTCTTCAACAAAGCACATTGCCTCTCTATAAATGATAGTGGAACTACCCTAGTTTCTCCAATGTGTTAAGCGCCGTAGCGTTGGGAGGCATTCGTGAAAACTGTTATTGGCATCTAAAATTGAAATGAACCATTAGGAGGGATGCTGTTTCTCGATCAGGAATTCAATTACGTAATGGTTATGTGAATAAATCTCCATGATATCGACGTTATTGGATAAATGGAGGAAGCTTCAATGTTAGATCTTAAATTTTATGCTAACATCGTAATTGTAGAATCATGTTGATCCCGTAATTAAGCAGAATAATTATATCACTACTTCACTTTCAACTGTTTCCCGTTGACAGTTGAGATTAGTGACATCTACCTCACTACTGATGTGCATGAGATAGTGTTTACATAATTATTATATAATAAATACACTACAGTAATGATTACACTGCTGAACATAGTCTCATAAAGATCTTTGCAATAATAATCATTTTAGCACCATGAGAAGTGGAAATAATACTAGGTTACACTCATTCGACCTTATCCTGGGTTTGTTGTGCTGCCTATTTTCAGGAAGATGTTATGTGTCTTGATTTATGTTTTAAACATATAAGAACGGCAATAATTTTTAAGGAAATCCAGCTTTAGCAGTAGGCACTGTAACGATTCGCCCGGTGTTTTGGACGTACTGTTACCTCTAGGGGGATCTGTGTGTATAAATAATACGCCGTAACACTTTTCAGTATCTTTCTAATCATAGAATAAATCCATTACATATTTTATCACACCATCAGTCAGTGCCCGGGAGGCCGACTGTCAACTACATTCATTTTTCTTCACCTATTCTAAGTTTGAAAATCAATGTTTCTCTTTTTAAATCAATCAATAAACTTGCGAAGGTTTTGTGGCGGCATCGCCACAATGGAACGCGTCACACTGACGTCACGCAAAATCCTGCATCGCGCAATCAGAGTTTACCGCGCGACTAGCATATATACAACATCCCGACATTAACCGTCGGGCAGTAGCCCACCAGACACAACACCCGTCTGGTCGGAGGTTCCTTCCTTTTCTATGGAGGATGAGTGAACTTTACACCCTGTTCCTCATACCTCTATACTGGTGACCCCGAACATGAACGTCAGCGCAACCTTCGTGCAACTACTACAGCGTGACGTCATCAGCATCACTACCTCGAGCTTTCGAGCAGCGAGTCACACAGCCAGCCAGCACCCACGGCTTCAACGGGTATCCTGACCACCAGCATGCAGCGACCGCGCATACCTGGTCATCACCCTCAGCCTCATCAGCAACCTTGGCACAGCACACTGCACTCTCGGCCGGTCAAACAAGCAGAGCCCTTCAAACCTCTCCTGGTCGACGCCAGCAGTCAGCCTCAACCCGGCGCTGTACCACATCCGACGCACTGGAGCATAACGCAGCGCCACCCCGGCTCACTGGGGGCATCTCCGCAGACAGTTCCGACTCACCGTGAACTATGCGGCACCCGGTTCCGACTCACTGGAACCTCAACTGGACCTGGCAAGCATCGCAAGATACACGACTCTGCCCACTATCGACCTCCAGTCTCCGGCGGGGAGTGATGTGGCGGCATCGCCACAGTGGAACGCGTCACACTGACATCACGCAAAATCCTGCATCGTGCAATCAGAGTTTACCGCGCGACTAGCATATATACAACATCCCGACATTAACCGTCGGGCAGTAGCCCACCAGACACAATACCCGTCTGGTCGGAGGATCCTCCCTTTTCTATGGAGGATGAGTGAACTTTACACCCTGTTCCTCATACCTCTATAGTTTCATGCTAAAGGCACGCCCGTTTAAAGCCTCTACAGTACTTAGGTACTGTAAAGGTTTGAGGCCGAAGGCGACCTTATGTAGAACCGATTGTTGAATAATTGCCTATGGTAACATTCGAACATTCACAAGTGTCGAACTATATTTGAGTTTGATGGATAGGCCAATTGTTTGTAAAGAAGTCATATAAAAATAGCGGTGTCTTGAACATGTACCCTTGATAAGCTAAACTAATATAAAATAATATAATAATATAATGCTTTATTGAGTTTAAACTCTAGTAGTGTTAGTGTCCCCCGCACACTATACAATCAACACAACATAAAACACGTATTTAATCTGCTCGGCTCTCGTAAGGTCCGTGCGCGTACTGAGTCTAGACCACCACCTCTTAAAGCAGTATTATTTTAATCTTACTTGAGTGTGGGAAAGAGATGGACCATGACACTAGACATCCTGTATAACTCCATCTCTTTTTCACACTAAAGTAACATTAAAATAATACTGCTTTAAGAGGTGGTGGTTGGCCCCCGTACACATGCCATAAAAACAAAACAAAAGATACATAATTAAAAATAAATTATATTTTTAAATCTATTCAACACGAATGTATAGAACTTCCTAATTAACATTTTTCTAAGTTTTCCCACACAAAACCATCTTTGAATCATAAATTGAATGTGAACGTATCAAGTGATAATGAATTGGCTCAGCACTTTGGACAACAATAAATGTTGCCAATTATTAATAAAACAGCTTTGAAACAAGGTTTTTCAATAAGTAAGTATTCCTAATTTATGCTTTTAAGTATTATTTAATTGTAATATTTATGAGAAACGTTTGTGTCTACAGGATAAAGTGAATATAATCAGCATTATTAATTTTATTATTGCATATTTTTTTTAAATAATTGCTGAAACTGTAATTGTGCATTTCCAGAAAAGCAAACATACATACATAAACTCACACCTTCTTCCCATGGGGGTAGGCAGAAACTACAGTACGCCACCTGCTACGATCCTTACATACTCCTTTTGCCTCGTTTACATTCATACATCTGGTCATACACGCACGCCGGTTGCGAGTACTACGCACCTGACCTTTCTTAAGAACATCACCAATAAGATCATTATATGTCTTCCTAGGGCGTCCCCTTCCGGCGTTTCCACTCACATCTGCTGTGTAAATACCTTTTGTTAGTCGACTTTCATTCATCCTCTCAACATGACCAAACCATCTAAGCATAATCTTTTCAATTTTTGTCACTACATCTTCTTTTAAACCGCACCGTTGCCTTATCACATCATTTTTCAGTCTATCATTTATAGTCACACCACACATGCTTCGCAAGGAACGCATTTCCACAGCATTTATTCTACTTTCATGCTTCTTTTGCCATACCCAACATTCACTTCCATACATAAGCGTAGGCACCAGCACACCATTGTGAACAGCCAGTCGGGCCTTTTTGGACATTAACTGGTTGGTCACAACTGCATGTATAGCACCATTCACTTTATTTCCCGCATTTACTCTCCTTTCCACATCTTCATCTATCTTTCCATCCCTTGTAAACAGACTCCCCAAATATACAAACTCACTTACTTGCTCCACACTTTTATCATTTATTTTCACATCACACATCGATACGTCCTCTTCTCTTTCAAACACCATGACCTTCGTCTTATTCACATTTATATTCATCCCTTTCATCTTGTTTGCTTCATCCATGACAGTCACCATGTCTTGCAACTGTTCTGCTGACGATGCAAGTAGAACTTGATCATCTGCGTAGAGAAGGCATTTGGCAAGCAAATCATTCATCCTCAATCCGCACTCACCCTCTTTCAAATTTGTCCGACAACTATTCATGTACAAGTTGAACAGCCATGGTGACGCTACACAACCCTGTCTAACACCCCTCGAGATGCAGTACCAGTCCGTGTATGCCCCATTTATCCTAACACAAGCACTGGAATCCTTGTATAAAGATTTCAGTGCCCGTACCAAGCGCCAGTCCACACCGTACACCGACAGTGTCGCACACTAATTTGTAAAAAACATACTACCTAATTATGTTAAAAATGTATGGTATTTTTTCAGGTTATCAATAATGTAAATCTATACAGTGGGGATTGTATTACTGCAATTTTAAAATACCGAAATTTTCTTATTTCAGTGGCCATTTACATTTTAGGATCTAGTTTTCATTTGAAGTTTAGGAACATCGTTTAACTTCAACACTTCAAAAAAGGGCTTTACAATTAGCCACTGCTATTTCACCCCCGACTTGAGGTCTTCAAAATTTTCTCGCTGCGAAATCAATTTGCAGCAAAATATGACTTTCTTCCAACACCTAGAAGAGGAAATGTGCTGATGAATTCCTTAGCGTTGACTGCAAAGCTGAACGGACGCCCAAGGTATCTCTGTTCATGAATATGGTGATTTTGACTCCTCACGGGTGTGGTGTGGGTACGACTGCCGTGGTCGCGTGTTGCAATGATGCATAGGTAGGTACGGAAATGTAAACAAATGGATCAGAAAAGGTACCTACGAATACGGTTGGCAATTTGTAGTGTCACTTACAAAATTAAGGCTTGGATTTAATTATTGGAATACTTAAATACGAAGTTCTAATTTTAAATCATCTGAAAGATGATTTCATTTGACAGTTGAGGTTAATTTCATGACCTCAATTTTCGTCGATGATGTTTTAATTAATGATTTTTAAATTATAATGTAATCAATTCAATTCAATTATTCTTTATTGCTATAATCATATTATTCAAACAATATTTTTTTGGAAAATGTGGTACTAAAACCATTTAGTGAGTGATTGCGTACGAATTTAACCTGAACAGGATTAAAATTTGTTTACACTTTCATCAGAATGATACTTTTGGAATAGACTAGGTACAGGTAGAACTTGTGCACAGGTCGTTTCTAAATAGTTGTATATAAGGTGTAACATAATTAACGCACAACCTCTTAAGGGGTCATTGTACTCATCATTATGAACAACTTTTGCTTTGGGTCCAAACCTGAAATCGAAAAAAAAAGAATCAGCTGCTCCCTACATTTATGTTCACATAACTCGTCAAAATGTAGGGAACAGCTGATTTTTTTTTCGCGATTTCAGGTTTAGTCCTATAGTAAAAGTTGTTCATAATGATGAGTACAATGATCCCTTAAGAGGTTGTGCGTTATTTATGTTACATCTTGTATACATAATTATGTAGTACAAGTTATGATCGCAAGAAAATTGATTTCCTAGTTTTTCTTTGATTAAAACATATATTTTGCCTACAGCAGTCTAATTACTGTACTAAACTTTAAAATGAGTTTATATATGGTGTTAAAAATATTTAAAAACCACGAACAAGCTCATATTTTGACGTCCAGGTCGCTCGCACTAACATAGGCAAATGAGCACCGCTTGCAAGAGCTATTCGATTAATAAACAGCGCCTCATTACATTGGCGGAATTCATGAGGGTGACTCACGATTTATTAACTAGTAAATAATAATCTTTTAATCACATTATCGCATTGGCTGTGAACCTGTAATGATAGTGTAGGATTGTATAAACAAATAAATATCAAAACATCAAACTTAAAATACTTGCCTCCCTATTACAATTTCCATCAATAATCATCTAAAATCGTAAGCCTATCAGTGCGGAGTATATACAGGGTGTGGCGTAAATAGTGGTCCAACGTTGAGCGGTCAATACACCGTATACTCAGCTATCACATACCACAATTTGAAACTTTTTTTCCATAGATCTCAGAATAAAATATTTTTCTATTCTTTTTTGAAAAATGTACAACTTGCTTTACTAATTGGGCTGTACAATTCAGCTCTTTTTGAATAGAAATGGCTACAACTTTTGTTTAAATTAAGGAGTCGGTTATTATTATACTATTTTAGAATCTGCAGTAATTGAACAAGTTTTTAAAATAATGGGCACCGACAGTGTGGTACATTTTTTTTACACCATTCGCACCCCAAGTCACACAATTTTCTAGACATTTGAATTACATTTTGAAATAAACACATTTTTCTTTATTACCTATAAAATTACATTTACAAAATTACTTGCATGTGATAGCACATGTATTCCACAGTTATAAACAGAAAAAAATATGGTAAAATATATATTTTTTAGAAATTACAGCCACATTAGTAAAGCAAGTTGTAAATTTTTTTAAAAAGAATAGAAAAATATTTTATTTTTATATATAGGAAAAAAAGTTTCAAATTGTGGTATGTGATAGCTGAGTATACGGTGTATCGACCGCTCAACGTTGGATTGGACCACTATTTACGCCACACCCTGTATACTTATACTCCGCTGTTAACACAAGCTTTTAGGTGCCTTCAATTATTCCCACAATTTCTGCCGCCAT
The DNA here is from genome assembly GCA_947568875.1 of Fissipunctia ypsillon. Taxonomy (NCBI): domain Eukaryota; kingdom Metazoa; phylum Arthropoda; class Insecta; order Lepidoptera; family Noctuidae; genus Fissipunctia; species Fissipunctia ypsillon. The sequence continues at coordinate 11,897,047 of OX387643.1, forward strand.
TAATTGATAGCTCAATATTTAATCAGAAAGCTCTCCGCTCAGAGTACGTACCTAATGTAATTTTGCATTTGATTGCCGTGTCTGTTCGCTTTGTACTTTTTATTTAGTGATATTTTAAAGGTACCTGAATCTGACTAAAAGTCATTGATTGAATTTCCTAAAAACGAAACAAAAAATATGGTGAATTTTCTTAACAGTGTTTCTGGTAAATTGATTTTTATATCCAATGAAACTTAGGTTTACTTTAGTGTAAATTAATGACATTCTTACCTTAGATTTTCTAGTCACCATTTTAATGGCACAAATCTTTTCTCCTGTTACTAAAATAAAATTTCAAAAGAATCATAACAGCGATGTAAATTCAAAGCACAAAAGGAGTCTGTGTCTAAAAGAAGGAGCAATGTCAGTGAAATAATGACCTAATTTATTTTGCCAAGCAGTTGCAGGGGAACTGAATATAAAACAGATACATCTCGGCAATGCGCATTTAAGACCCCGGCTTCAACAGTCAAAAGATCTAAGTATAAAACGTAATACAAAACCGACATTGCGTGTCACATATAAAATGTATTCGCCCCAAAAATTGGCAACTTTGTAAAATATCGCTTGCTTAACTTTAGGGTTCCGATATGAATAACATTGGCTCGGGAATATATAACCCGCTTACAATGAAGACGTCAACGGGCAGAAGGTCTGATCTAAGATGGCCTGGATCCCTGGAATCCTTTTTGGAAGGCACATTGGGGTTATTAAGTGAGACAACAAGATCAATAATGTACAACGTTCGATGGTGGAGCGTGGTGTTGACCTTTGGAAAGTTCCGGTGAGGTCGCCCGGTGGTTCGCAAGATGAGGGTATTGGGCATCCGCCTTTCTGTTTAATTAATGGAGGCTTGACCCCCGTCTAACTTACTCGGCCTGTATTTAAGAGACCGTTATGTACGTAGGGATGAAATAGTTTCATTGTGTTTTATGTCAGTTAGTAGTAACTTAGTACCTACCTCTTGAATAACATTCTGTTTAGAGCTCAACGGATGAACCGCTTTTCAGTATCAAAATGCTTAGGTAGGTAAGAATACAGCCATGTTAAAAGATCATAATAAAATATTCCCATTGAAGGAGGGAAGCGAGGAATCCATCCTTTGTGTAAAGTATTAAAGCTTAGCCCAAGCTAACATACGAGAATGTAAGTCTTGATTAAAATTAAAATCCAAGTAGTAATCCCCTTATCCCTGCTTCAATTCATTATAAAGTTCAGTAAATTATGCTTACGAGTGTTAAAATACCAAGCAACTCGATTATGAATATTTATGTAAAAGCATATGAGCTGATGAGCTATGTAACTCAGCTATGTACGCTCAGTAACTGTAAACAAAGTTTATGCATACGAAACGTCGTAAAGTCGTACGTCAAGAGAGCGCCGCGACAATTTTCCTCGCTACATAAATTCGTCGAGTCTCTGAAAGTAGACAAGTTAATATGAGATTTCATATCGTACGGCGGAAACAACGGTGCGTCGAGCTCTGCGCTAATGAATAAATAACACGCTGTATGTGTCTACACTCGCTCGATCTCCCACGAGCCTGCATAAATAGCCATTGTTTCTTTGAATTATACAAATGTAAATAAAACACACTGTATGTAAAACATACTTATGTTTAGTGGCAATTAAAATTTTATTTTAACTGAAAAAGACTAAGTACCTACACAACGTTCTTGCTGTTGTTTAATTGGCATGAAGTACCGCGTTTTATACAATTCTCCATTCGGTAATATTGGTAAATTGGTTGGCGGGATATAAGTGGAAAATCGGAAGTGGTGACAGAGTAAAAGGATAATTAAATTTGCGGACGGTTACGCGCGTTGTATCACGTATCGAGCTGTTTCAATAGGTGTGACACTCGATGGCGTTGCTGTCGTCAATTGCCCGGGGCATCGCGTCCACCCGGGCGGCGCTCGGCCGTCACGGACCGACGACGAGAGCCATTCACGTCACGTTCACGGCTCCCAGCAATTTTTTAATTTTCGAATAACAATGACAATAACAATGACAAATTGTGTTTAGAAATCACCTTTGTCGTCGATTAATTTTGATTTTCTTCCTGCGTTCAGATTCACCGTTTTCGCAGTTTTCACCGGTTTCAGATTCACATTCATGTTTTAAGTGTTTTGTTTTTGAAAACTGAACAAACAAGCTTTATTTTTAAACATTTATGAGATTCCTTTTATAAACCAAATACGTCGATCAGAAAACATGAAAGCTAAAACTTCTTTGTCGATGTTTTATACGGGAAATCTTGTCGTACCTAACTCGGATTAGTAACAAAATGTTCTGTGAAACAAAAGGATAAAAACTAAGGCTTTAACGGCTTTAAGCTAAACACTGTGGATACACAGCAGCTCAGGTCCTTCAGAATAAAACTAAATCACTTAGGCACCATATACTCGATTGGCAACGTTAATTTGAAAGCCTTTTAGTTTACCGCAGCCAGTTCTGCACGCCAAGAATTACTTTTATCCAATGGTAAGCTGGTAGATAGTGCCTTAATTGTATTTAACAGATAAAAAGAACTTTGCCTTTAAACAATCCATTATCGCGTACAAAGTAAAATGAAACGGACGTTTTATGACTCGTCTTTTAATGGTCTTTCAATGTTTTAAAGCTTCGCGATAGATACTCAGCTACAAGAATTACTTTGTTACGTGTTTCAACCTGATTAATAATGGCAAAGTTTTCTCGTTACTCCTTTACTGAACTCATTTCTACTTGTCCGGCAAAAAGTCATCAGTAAGTCCGACCTTCTTCAGTAGCTAAAGGTTTGTGTCTGATAAAATTTATTTTAAGTTGGTACTGGAAAACAAACCGTTGATACTAACATTAATTTACTTAAAATAAATTGAAGAAATCCCCGGATTGATTCAGCTGAACTGTTGTATGGTTTGAATAAAAATAACAATTAGAAGCTCTGTTCAAACATCAAGTAAAGGTTATCTAAACGTTTATTTTATTTTTATTTCTTGGAAGCAAGAAACATTCGTACAGTTAGCGGTGGCGGGGGCGCTACAGCCCGCAAGTCACGTATCTTCCCTGCAAGTAACGGAACTTGCAATTGTACTTGTAAGAGGCCCCGGCACAGCTGCCTCCCCGGATGTTTGTGCAATAGTTCCCCAAGGAACTCCCCGGATAATTTGAATACTTTAAATAGAACAACAGGAAGAATTCTTAATACAAATGAAAACAAAAGACTTTTAATTTATAGCTTGCACTAAATGTTTAATATTTAGTCTTTAGTTAGGTATGCATGGAATTGGATCAGCAATACAAAAAGTTAAATTTAAAATTTAAAAATCCTCCGACACAAACAAAAACATCTAAAAAGTAAAAAATAATATGTATTGGCACTTTAGTTTAATATAAGTTGTAGGTTTTGATCCAAGCGTCGCGTCGTCGTGTAGGGGGACGGCTAATGAAAATAGGAAGCTAACCTTTCTACAATAGCATACATTCATTATTGCTATGTATAAGCCTCATCTGTTTGGCGTTTTCATTTTTGAAAGTCGCTTGTTTTTTTTTTTTTTTTTTTGTAAAATAGTTTTTTTATTTTTTTGCTTTTTAGTGGGTCGGTGTGTAATTTATGTAAGTTACAATAGCCTAATGTCAACTACTTATCACCTTTTACAAAATATTGCTTTTCCCGATGCAGGGACAATTGTAGAGGAGTTCTCCTGGTAGGTACTTCACCATAGGTATATGCATTGTCATCATCTGCCTAGCCTTTTCCCAACTATATTGGGGTCCGCTTCCAGTCTAACCGGATGCAGCTGAATAGCAGTATTTAGTCTCCACAACCCAGTTACTGGGTAATACGATACCCCTTGGTAAGGCTGGTTGTTAGACTTTCGGGCTTCTGACGACCCGTAACGACTGTCAAAGATCCACGAATGACAGCCGGGACCAACGGCTTAACGTGCTTTCCGAGGCACGGAGGAGTCTCGGTATGTAAAGATGATCACCCATCCACGGACCAACCCTGGCAAGCGTAGCTTAACCTGATGGATCGACCCATGCGGCTGTTATTACTTAGCCACGAGCTCCTTCACCATATATGCATTGTGATGAGCATAAATTGTTTGGCAACCATATTAAAGTAATCGAATCCCAACCCGTGAAATACTTAGTATTGAGTAGTTTCGGTGGCCATCTATGGTCTTCATCATCAGTTCGACTTCACCAAATGGTGCTTTCCGAGAGCAAATGCACGAATTACTATAAAAAAATACTATTTTTTTTTTATGGAAAATCATCAAATGACTTCTCCCGCTCTGGGCGGAGCGCGAGGGCTTGTCAGACTTTTACTGACTAAAACCCACCCGTGTTCCTTCAGTTGCGGGTACCGAGGCCACGGTAACTCTTTCGTACAACCCGCAACCCTAGCTGGCATCGGCCCTAGCGGACCCCGTCAATAGTGCTGACATCACTTTGAGGCGCGCGTGGAACACAACGCGCCGTCGACTCGGGCCTGGTCCTTACCAGACGGCGAGTTACCCATTGCTCGCCGCCCACAAGCACGTGCCTACGGTGGCCGGGAATCGGCTACCAATTCCCGACGCCCAGGGCGTCTCCTGCGGCGACTAGGGGCGTGAGGGCGTAAAGCTTGCCTCTCCCTCACGCGTTCCGCCTCCTCCTTCGCGAGCATTACTGCCTCACAGAAGGAGATGATGGCTTCCCATTTACTCTCGCTCAGTACTATGGCCTGGACCAGTGCCGGATGCGAGAGATCGCCGCCACCAATCGCTTCCACGAGGACACGGTTGTGCTCCGCCCAAGCCGGGTAGACCTTCACCGTATGCTCCACCGTGTCCTCCAGGCGATCCACACAGTGGTGACACCCGGGCGTTTCCTCCCGTCTTATCCGGAACAGATACCTCCCGAAGGACCCGTGTCCGGTGAGGACCTGCGTCAGGCGGAAGGTGAGGACGCCGTGGCGCCTCTCCAGCGACTCCTCAAAGAGGGGACTTATCGCCGCAATTGTGGCGTGCCCAGCGCTGGATTGCGACCATTGCACTCTCTATGCCGCCATGAGATCCCGCCGGAGGTCTGTCCGCCGAGCCGCGATTTCTCGCGGCAGCGGAGTTACGCCCCGGCGTTTTGCCTCCTCGCACCACTCCCACATGTCCGCGAGGATTTTTGCCTCCAGATCCCATGGCGGTAATCCGGCAAGGAGGCTTCCAGGTGGAGCTCCCGGTCCAGCTGCTTCAGCGCCCACCGCGGATCACTCGGGGCCTGTCGGACCGGCGCGCTCGAGGTCTAGGGGAGACGTCAAACCGGATGTACCGGTGATCGGAGTAGATCTCCACCCCCTCCATGATGCGCCAGGCGACGACACGCGGCGACAGAGCGGGGCTGGTGAACGAAATGTCCACCTCTGACTCACCCTGCAAAATACCTAAATCGCTTAAGTGTGCCTATAAAATTTAAGGGTTTCTCTCGATTTCCATGGGATCTGCTCATCAGATTCTAACTTGACAATGGGACCACCTTGAGAACATGCCCTTTCAAACGAAAAAAATTATTTTCCAAATCGGTCCACAATGGACGGAGAAATCGGTGTACATAGACATAAAACATACATACAGCCGAACATTTAACCGCCTCCTTTTTGGAAATAAAAGCTAATTTCGTAGCATGTCTTTGAACTTTGTTACTTTAAGTTTTGCGGCCCACAAAGAACATAGAATAAGTATAAAGATAATTACTTTGTTCAGAGTTTCACGAAGGTACCTTAATTTTGCTGCACCTGTGGATTATACCTCATAATGCTTTGTATTTTTTTTTTTAAGAAATGAGAGTTTTTGTTTATCTATTCTCACCTTCGTAAGAAATCTAAAACACTAACACATATATTTGAAGCAGCGAAAAGTACTCGTAATACCTACGTAGCCAATGCCCAAGTTGAAGTAATAATCATTAGTTATCAGTACGTGAGCTATACAACAAGACACAGTGAATAAAAGTGTCAAATATCCAAAGAAAACCTGAGCGATTATCTTAACATTGTGTTATATATTAATGTAGAATGAACTTTGATCTATAATTTGTGAGCCAGACCGCTAGACTGTGAAGAATAACATAAAAAAAAAATAAGAAGGTTATTCTAAAATAGTTGGTGAACTTATCAGACAGAAGAGTAAATTATTTGAATAATATTAAGCTCCTTTGTTTAATTCATTGTTCTCAATATTTTGTAACGAGAGATTTTTTTAGAGAAATGGATAAATAGAAAATGAGATGCAATACCGTAATGGAGTGTGAAGACTGGCACAGTCAAAGAGAGGCCTATGTCCAGCAGTGGGTGAAGTCGGGCTGAGGATGACGACAATAAAGTCAAAGAAGTTAATGACAGAAAATGAAATATAATTCGATCGTTATGCGGTGTTCACACACATACCTCCAAATCCAACGAGCACACTTTTTTTTTCAAAGAGCGACGCGGCACGGCGCGGTGACCGGGAACGCGACAGCATCGCGGCTTTGCACCGACCGACATGACCGCGTTCGGACATACATTTTGATTTAAGTACTTAGGTTGCTACAATTGTGAACCACCTAATAAACCTTTTTATAATACAGTCCGCTTGCTTTTCTTCAACCTGGCCCTAAACATATGGTTATAAGAATACAAGAATATTGTGTTATTGGGTTTTTCTATCTGGAATTTCTCAGTAACAGCCCGGAGTCTCGATTTGTGCCCGGTAGATGGCAATAGGCTCGCCCCCTATTACATGGGACTTAAACATAACTGGCAAAATGAGGGTATACTATAGGTACACCTCTGCCTAACCCTTCGGGGAAACAAGCCGTGATGTTATGAAGAACGTTCAAAGATGTACACTAGTGCATCGTACATTTGAACAAGTTACCTAAGTATAACTCAGACACGTATTCGAATAATTCATTTTAATGGCCACCTCGAGGATAGTGGAAGAGATATACGTCGTCTTAGTATTAAATATTTTATCCTAAATATATACAGATACTTTTGTTTCGCCATAAGTACAAGATGGTGAAATAGTTTTCGGAATGGATGTAGCAAATAGATATTTCTATAAGCTTCACAATAACACATTGGCTGGAGATGAAATGGCTGTATGGAAAAATTACAAATTATTCTTTTATTCTAACTTTGCCCATGGTAGGTGGCCCCAAAGGGTTTTTGAGCAAGCATATGCAGGGTGAAAAGTTGATAGCTGAGTAGGTGGGCTTGATAAGAGAACACCGAAAATATATTTGAAAAGTTTCAGATACGAGTCCGATAGTTACTTTCAGATTACCAAAATGGACAAAAAGTAACGTGATCTTCAGAGTCTTTGATTTTGGTACGATCGTGTGCGGCCTGACGCATGATGACTTTTAAATAGTCAAATCTGACGAAGAAATTGTGGGCTTTCCTTAAATCTGATGACTTTGAAATTGAGATTTGGACAATTTTTAAAAGGATATTCGGGCGAATAAAAGTTATTCAAATTCAAATTCAAAATATTTTATTTCACATATACCTACATGGGCACTTATGAAACGTCAGAAGCTAGGTGCACGTTTCCAATTGGTCGTTTCCTATGGAGGAGCACCGGGAAGAAAATCCACGGTTACTCTTTTAAAAATAATTGGTTTTTACAATGTTTTCAAATTACAGTCTTATTAATATTAAGTATGGGAGGACAGTGAAGGCCTGTCAACAAGTACCAGGTATTATACTTAACAAAAATGAAAATGGTCTACTAATCTACAGTCTATTAAGCCTACAACGTTCTCACATTCACAAAATATACTCGTAAAAGAATCTGTTTAAAAGACAAGACTGTATGATGTAAAATAACGAATGATTCTGTGCAATAGTTATCTTGATAGTGAATTTATTATTATCTGACGGACTGATAGAGCCTTTTTATTTATTTTTTATTTAAGACAAGTTTGCTCTTGACTCTAGTCTAGGTCAGAGGTGAAAGATACAATAAAATTTCATTATATTTCCCAAAAGGCTCCATCAATCTATCAGATAATTATATATTCACTATCAAGATACACAGAATAACTTTTATTCGCCCTAAATATCCTTTTAAAAATTGCCTGAATTTCTTTTGAAAAATCTGAGGTTCAAAGGCGACTTTTTGATTATTTAAAAGTCATTATGAGTCAGGCCGCACACGATCGTACTAAAATCAAAGACTCTGAAGATCACGGTATTTTTTGTCCGTTTTGGTAATCTAAAAGTAGCCCCTGTATTCTCATCATGCTGCATCTACTCCGCTGTTAATTTTTCGCTCTGCATAATATATGTTTGCTCAAAAACCCTCTGGGCTCCCCTACCACCAAGTAACAACTAATAAGCGCGTAGTTTTCACAGAATAGAAGAGCCTCCACGGGTGACGATTCTGATGAACGTCTGGCGGACCCTGGACGACCTGCTAACCAACTCACCAACTGTAACACTAATGTATCGCCCCTCTTAAAGGCCCTTTTTGATACAAGTTTGCTTAAAGCAACCGTTTTCCGTTTCCCGATACACAAAATCAAACCACCAGCTTTTACATTGTTTGCGACTAGTTCTCCAAGTATCTGAACAGTAAATCAAAGCTCTAATCGTGTACACGGTGTTCTGAGTAATCTGCTTGTTGATCGGGAGTTACGAGTGCGACAACAGTGTCGTGGTCACAATATGTTGACCAGCGGCTTTACGGCCACCGATACAGCCTCGTTGATTGGAATATCGATTAAGGGCGGTATGCCAGTGCAGTTCTGCGAAGAGGCCTTGTTTGCTTTCTATTGGAGGGATAAAACACTGGCTTGGTTTGTGTTGTTTTTAAATACTTCAATTATTCAAGTTCATCTACTTTAAAGAAAAAAAGAAAAATTGGTTTAGGTATTGCCACAGAAGCTCGTTCATATAAAACGACTCACTGTGCCCCGCGACTTCGTTCGCATGGAAGTCGTAAGATACACAATATACTAAAATAACAGTCACATTTTAATAAAACTCCCTCGTCCCCCGACCCGCCGCGTTGCATCGCCCGCCCGCGCTATTTGTTCACAATTTCATGGGTTTTAATTTTTTTTCGCGGAACCCTAATTGTTGTTCTAAAATAAAAGTAGCCTAAGTTACTCCCTATAACATTTGCTATCTGCTGGTGAAAGTCTCGTATCGATCCAACCGTTTCAGAGATTAGCAACAAACAGACAGGCAGACAGACTGACAAAAATTTTAAAAATTGTTTTTTTTTTTGTTATAGGTAAGTATCGTATATATTTTCATATGCATTTAGTAAAAAACTGTTATTTTGACATTACAAACAGACACTTCAATTTTATTTATTTGCATAGATAGGTTAACTCGAATAATTGATACTTATGATGAAAAACGCATAATTACTAAAGCAAGCAAGGTGTGATCTCTATACAAATTAGTTGGTCTTGGATTACAACTTCTATACCTATTAATTACCTACCTACATATATCAATAATAATAAAACTGTCTAAGGGGCCTCCGCGAGTTTACTTCGGCCTACCAAATGACGACACCGACGTACGGCTACCAAAGAACAGGGGGACCCCATGATCCCAAGCTATGTAGGTACCTAAAGATAAAAAAAAGAATGTTAATTCATATTATATAACAGATCAGACAATTTTCAAAAAATTGCTCAATGTTAACAAGTAATATATACTTCACACTACCTATACCTAATATATATATATATATATATATATTGTGAGTGTGTGTGTATGTTTGTTACTTCTTCACGCAAAAACTACTGAACGGATTTGGATGGAATTTGGCACACAGATAGTTTATAACCTGAATTAACATATAGGATACTTTTTATCCCGAAATTCTTATGGGATCGAGACTTATGCGGGTGAAACCGCGGAGCGCTGCTAGTGTAAGTTAAATAAGTGAATACCCGGATAATTTAAACGAATTAATAGGGCAACCTAACTTGGCAAGGCATGAGGTGGCACTATTAGACAGTGAACGAATAAGCTTAGCCAAACGGAGCTCTGCTATTGAGCCTGAGGTTCGGTGTCTGCAAGATAAATGTAGGCTTGAAAACAAATTGTGGGAACTTATTGTACACTGTTTCGTGTGCGTACAACCTAAATGGATATTGCGAACAGTTTTACCCGGTTGAAATGGAATCACTTGACATGTGGCTGGTTCACATCTGTTCAAGCCTCTTGTTTTTATTTCCATCACAATTTATGCTAAACATCTGATATATTTGGGTTCAAACGATCCGCCCAGAGGCATTTGTATGTAAACCAGGACAAAATCTGTCGTGACTTTCAGTTGACCTTACTTACCCTTTTGATTTATACATAAATGTTTTGTATTAGTTTAATGGTTTCGTTGGAAACTACACGAGAACCTAAGTCCTCGGAAAATTCTCTCGACCTTCTAAATTATTTGCTCGTTTTCGAAACTCCCAAGAATGTATCCAAAGCAAAGCTTCATGATCATTTGGTGGCAAATCTTTCTTTGAACAGTAGGTAGAATAAGTAAACACGTGTGGCACGTTTCACCTTGCAGTATAATTCATGTAAGTAGATATTCCGCGCCATTTCCTTGATCCTACTTTATAAAGAGCAATAATGTAACACTTTGGGCGTTCTTGAGCCACGCAAAATTAATTTTGAACTATGTGCTGGGTATTAAAACAACTTTTGGAGCAGGTGCAACTTTGTAAACAAATCTTTACTAACTAATTCGCAGTTTACCGATATATTATGACAAGATAATTATTGTCTACCTTAGCATAACGGGTTTGCTAAAATACCCAAGTATGACCAATATTTAATTAATTAAAACCCCGTTTAATTAATACCTGTGATCATCTATTTTACAAGGCAGGCCTTGTAAAATAGATGATTCCAGGGAATATAGAAATACATGTTATTATAATCATAGTATTATCTAGTAAAGTTAAAAGCTGCGAAAATGCCCTTTGATATAAACCAACGTGAATTCAAAGTCGGTACATACTTACAATAAATTCGCTTTGTAAGTTATTCGAATAGTGTCTAGAAATCTAAACGAGATAGAAGCTCTCAAAATCGGCCAGTCGTGTAACGTGGTTGGTCGACACTATCGGGATTGCAGGAATTTCAGCACTGAACCAAAGTTTTGTCTAAAATTGTAGTATTTCCTGAGTGTATGGGCATGGTGTCATGCCCACCCATGTCTCTGTGTAGAGAAGATTTAGAGGGTTCTATCGAAACTTTCTTGCTGAAAATGGCAAGCTGTGTATAGTATCTTTGTTTGAAATATTTCATCATAATATCATAATAGTTCATCATTAGTTCACTCAAAAGACGTTCACGGTTGGAACTACCTGCCTTAGGTACCTGGCTAGACCCTAGAATCTCCACATCGACCGGTCCCAAAAGTGAACATTTTGCTTAAAATATACATGCTCTGAATGACCCGAAACATCTAATCCGAACTGCTAAAAGCACTTTAAGAAAAGTTTATAATTTGTTAATCAAATAGGTTGCTCCCAGAATTCAGTAATTGTTAGAACACAAGAATTCTGGTATTTACGTCATCATAGTAAAGTAATTATGTTCTACAAGAATAAAACTAATTTAAAATGCCCTTCTTTCTTCCAGAATTTCAAGTTAACCTGAGTATAAAACAATCCTTAATCCAGGATTACAAGGATTATGTTCCTTTCTTAAATTGCAGGTAAATTATAAAACTTCTAACAGATGAGTTGGAGGCTGTATTTTTAATACCATGCAGATGGAACTTGTTTCCACAATAGTATCACAGAGTGTAGCGTTTGAGGTAAAGGGAAGCTTTGTGCTGTTGCTGCTTTTTATACATCCTGTGTCGAAATTGAATTAGAATTATTTAAAATGGGTTTAGAAAGCAACAGCTTACTGCGAACGAGCCTCAGAAGGACTGTTATTTAAATTACTTAAGTGTAGGTAGTGCGTCTAATAGTTTCTGCAAACTCAATTATCGCGTAGGTATAGGTAAATGGCGTGTGTCTGCCTGAATAAAACTTCCATTTGATGCAACAATACGATATATGTATTTAAAGCTCTACCGTTAGAAACACAACTGTATCCGGCACTAGTTACGTTATGACTTAAAAGAAACAATGTTTTTTTTTTACGAAAAGTAATTTCTTAAAATAACCAAACGTTCCACCTGGAATTCACCCTGTATTTGCCAATTTTAGGCTTAGCGTGGAAGCGGTTAGGCGGTTAGTGACAAAACCCGAACAATCTCCAAGTTTACGATGCGATCCCAATCCGCCAGCGCCACTGCTTTCGGTTCCCCTGAATTACTGTGACACTTTCCTAATTATTTGTTGGTATGCCTGTGTAGGAAATTGAACGTTGCGTTGTAGGTTGGTAGACTGACTCAATATAATATTAGGTCTTTACCTATGAAATTAGAAATTTGTATGAAAAATTTTAAAATACCAAAATTTTGGTATTTCTTTTTATTTCAGCTAATCAAAATACTGGCCCAAATTATCTATACAATTTTGCCATTTAAATGGCAGTTTGTTTATCCCTTTACTGTAGAAGTCTGCCGGACGGGAGGCGATGAAGCCAGCGAAAGCCTCTCAGGTGTTGAAATTTTTCCCACTTAAAAAATTGTCTAAATGTTGAAAAAAGTAGAAATCTGTTGGGGCAAGGACCGGTGAGTACGGTGGGTGACGAAGAGCTTCCGGCTGTAACTCTTGTAGCTTTGCAATGGTCTGTCGTGAAGTGTGAGCTCGTGCGTTGTCGTGGAGGAGCAATGGGGAAGAGCGATTGCCCAGCATTCGTTGTGGAATTGCGAGCTTCTCCATCATTGTTTGCAATTCTTGGCAATAAACATCTGCCGTCACTATTGTGCCATTCGGTAAGAAGCTGTGATGTACAGATCCGGCACTGGTCCACCAGACAGTCACCATCATCTTCCTATGAGTAATCTTTTTTAGCGCACTGATTAGGTGCTGTACCCGGGTCCACCCACTGAGACGAACGCTTATGGTTGTCGTACAGGATCCACTTTTCATCGCAGGTAACGACTCGATTTAGAATTCCCTCGTTTCTATGCCGATTCAGGAGTGATATGCATGCTTCAACGCGTAAGTTATCTAGCTTTTTAATCTTTCCGATTTGACGCAAGTGCTTCAATGTTGTTTTGACACTAACTCCAAGGCCCGCAGCAAGCTCAGCCGTAGATTGAGTTGGATCCGCTTTCACTATCGCCTTTAATTCGTCGTTGTCGACAATAGTTACTGGCCGACCGCGCGGCTCGTTCTTCAACTCAAAATTTTCAGATTTAAAACGATTGAACCAATAATGGGCCGTGTTTATGCAAGAAGTGTTAGGTCAGTACACTTCGTTAATGTTTCGTGTTGTTTGCGCAGCGGTATTTCCACGGAGGAACTCATATTCGAAAATTGTACGAATTTTCAGTTTATCCATGTTGCCAAAAACTACCACAATTTCACAAAAACAAAAAACTATCAAAAACAAATGACTGAATTTGAAATTAAATTAACACGGCATTCGAATAAAATATATTTGAATTTCGAATTGCGCGCCAACCCACAGATAATTAAATCTGAAAATGCTGGTTATATAATCTCCAATTACATAGATAAAGACCTACCTATTATTGAGTCTATTATAAAGACCTATTATCTACCCACAACTGTGGTATCTATATCGAATTATTCTATGTAAGTCTACTTATAACGCATAATGAAGTAGAATTTGCTTAACTTGCGATTTGTTTACATTGATATCTTCTAAATATTGTTTGTTTACCATATGTTTTTCAGTCTTTGTTTTTACAACATTGTGTTTTCAATACTCGGTAATATTTTAACTCATTCAACAACCCACGACAAACATCAAGCTATACCAGAGCGCCATCTAGCAGTAGCGAAGAAAAAAAGGTTTTTACAAGTGAAACCAGATGAAAACTGTGTGCAAATAATAAAGAGGGAAATATTTTATATCGTAGGGACTCTTAACCAGCGCCATCTAGTGTTTCAACGTAGAAGTGGCAAAGAACGGTCCCGTGTAACAATTTCAACGGTTCAAGTTCAGCGTCGACAAAATCCTGAACTACTTACTACAGTAAAGGGAATTCTGCGGGATGTATGATACTGAGGAAAGAGGACGCCATCAATGTTTAAAACAATATTATGCTTTGGTTTAGATTTACATACTAGTCCTAGTTGTTAACATTGATTTTTAAATATACAATGAAGCTGCATGGAAACTCTCTCTTAACACATTTTGATTTAATTTTAACTTTAAATGAATCTGTACAGTTACTTAGATAACAATGCCATAAACTAATCTACTGTCTTGTTGTTTTAATACTACAATGTTACTTGCAGATTATAACGTTTTATAGGTACATACAAATCGAGGGCAGTGCTAATTTTAGCATTGCAGCTAGGTGTTAGAGCCAGTAGAATAGCATTTGAAACAGTTGTAGTTAGGGCATCTGTTCCCGCATGGGCATTCTGGTCAAGTGGTTTCATTTCTTGTGGAGATTCACTAGATCTTTCAGTGAGGTTTCTTCAAGTCAATAACAGGAAGTTTACTTAGATGTGGTCTTGGTTTGTGATTAATCGTGCAAATGTCAAAGTTATTGCTAAGATGGCTTACAACAACATTTTTTTTACAACACGCTCTTGGAGATAAAGCTATTGGTATGTTCTGTAACCTATTTTTACTATTATTAGCTCGCCTCTTCGTTTTAACCAAAAGCAATCCCTGTGGTGTCTTTCACCGGTTTTATTGTCCGCCTTTTGTTACCAGTCTTTATATTTTGTTTATTGCACTCAATTTATTTTGTCTGTACTTAAGAATATAAATTTTTCTATTACCGTCCTAGGAGCTATTTTCGATGACGGAACATTTTTATTAGAAGCCGCTTTCAACATTGCACTTACCGCGGCATCCGAAGACCAAGAAAATCCATTTGTAGCAAGTGTCATACGAACATCTCCTGGAGATATATTAGAAGCAGAAACTGCGATGTGCACGCTTTTAGAGGTAACGTTCATGTTTTAAAAACATCTAAAGGGAATTGAAATTCTTCATTGGATAAGATAATCTTACATTCTGTTGCAGAGTAATGTATACGGAGTATTCGGGCCAAGTGGAAAAGGCTCTCTACAGCATATTCAGTCTATAGCAGATTTCCTTGAGATACCCCACGTTATCACAGATCCAATAGAAATACAAAATCGTAACTGGTCTGTTGTTAATTTATTTCCACATCACTTGGCTTATTCACAGGTATTTGAACTGTTTTAATAATTAATTCACTTGTTTTTATTCACACGTTCTAACAATATTGTGGTCTTTCAGATGTTCGCCGACCTTATAGAATTGAAAGGGTGGACCGATTTTACTATAATTTATGAAGGCGCTGAACTTTTACCATTTTTTGACAATATCTTATCAATGCAAGATTTAGATACTGGTAAAAAAATGCTAATAAATGTGATTCAATTACCTGATGGTGACGATTATAGGTAGGTTCATCTTTCAATTTAATTTAATTTCAGCGTATTGTAAGATGATTTAATTGATGTATTTTTCTGATTTATGTCCTAGGTCTCAACTAAAGTTTATAAAAAATTCAGGGTCTGTGAACTATGTCATAAACTGTGGCAGAAAAACGTTGCCAAAAGTATTAAATCAGGCACAACAAGTGGGAATAATGTCTGATGATCACAGTTATTTGATAATGAATCCAGATTTCCAAACAATAGACATAGACCCATACAAACATGGCGGCTCTAGTATAACAGGTAATTATTTACTATCTGATTTAAAATTAAAAATAAAAGAATTCTTATTCTCTTAGTCATATTACAATTTTGAGAGACGTAAACATGTTGACTTGTTACAATAATGACATTGTTTTTCATGTTCAGGAATTCGCATGTTCGATCCAACCTTAGAGCCCATTCAAAACTTTATCACATCTTTAAATGAGAAAGTAGCTGAACTATCTGACAACAAAATAGAAAATGCGATAGCAGAAAATGGTCTGACTCTGGATTTAGCTTTGGTACACGATGCTGTTACTTTATTTGTTGCAACTTTAAATACTATGGAACTAGAAGAGGGTTCTAATGTGACTTGTGATGCTGAAGAAAGCTGGGCTTTTGGTTCCAGCATCGTGAATTATGTTAGAACTGTGAGTATTTTCAATAATATTTATGTTGAAACTTAAATCGGTTTTAGTTTCTACTAATACGAATTAAGTTCTTCATTGTAGATGGAAGTTGATGGCTTGACAGGACTGATAAAATTCGATGAAGATGGCTTCCGTTCGGAAGTAGAAATAGACGTACTTGAAGTCATGACCTACGGCTTAGATAAGGTATACAATTGAATGATTATGGACTTTATACTTGACATTTAAGTATTGTCGTGCAATAAAATAAAATATTGTTGTTCTTTTTGCTACTCAGGTGGGAACATGGACATTAGAAGATGGTTTTGTTGAAACAAAAGATGAAGTATCACCAGCAGAACAAGAAGGATCTGAATCAATGAAGGGCAAGCATTTCATTGTTCTTACAGCTTTGGTAAGAATTCACTATACTGAATAAATGTACAAATGATGACCACAAAAAAAAGTTATGTTTATTTCTTGTAGAGTGCTCCATATGGTATGCTGAAAGAATCTTCGAAAAAACTTGAAGGCAATGATCGATACGAAGGCTTCGGTATTGAAGTTATTGAAGAGTTAGCAAAAATGAATGAATTTAATTATTCATTCCACATACAAGAGGATGGTGTATACGGCTCATACAATTCGAAGTCTAAAAAATGGAATGGCATGATGGAGAAAGTAATGGATGGTGTAACTATCATTTGCCTTATTTTGGACCAATTTCACGAAATAAGTGACAAGTTTTTATCTGGTATTAAATAGCTGAGGTTAGAAAATTCTGAATAATTTATAACCTTACTGATGTATGTTGATAAAATTTTAATGTGTTACAGAGAGCGGATTTCGCTATAACGGACTTGACCATAACAGCAGCTCGACAAAAAGCAGTTGATTTCACCAGCCCTTTTATGAACTTAGGTATAACTATATTGTACAAGAAACCGACCAAAGAGCCACCAAATCTCTTCTCTTTCATATCACCATTTTCAATGGGTGTAAGTACTTTGATAGACTGGTTGAAACACACTGTGCTTTTGTATATTTTTACTTCTTTGTTTTGCCATTGTAGGTTTGGGGATGGCTAGCAGGAGCATTTGTTGGCGTGTCTGGTCTTTTATTTATATTAGGGCGACTAGCACCAGAAGAATGGCAGAATCCTTACCCATGTATTGAAGATCCGGAAACTTTGGATAATCAATTTACCTTAGCGAATTCATTTTGGTTTACTTTGGGAAGTGTGCTTACACAAGGATCAGAAATTGCTCCCATGTAAGTGTCTAGTTTGTTTTATTTAAAATGTAATTTAATATAAAAATGTATATTTACGCTTTATTCATGTTTTAGTGCCGCATCTACTCGAATGGCTGGAAGTATGTGGTGGTTCTTCACTTTAATCATGGTTTCATCTTACACCGCTAACCTTGCTGCCTTCCTCACAGTTGAATCCAAGTTTTATGCTATTAAAAGTGTAAACGATCTTGCAAGTAACCCATATGGAATAACTTACGGAGCGAAGAATGGAGGAGCTACCTTCAGTTTCTTTAAGGTGATGGAAATTCTCTATAAATTGAATATCGAGGGAAATATCGTAGAATGATAGAGATTTCTAGTTATTTTAATAAAAAAATCAATTGACTGTTTTTATTTTGTGTTTAGGAATCGGATAACTTAATATATCAGAAAATGTATCTATATATGGAAGACCATCCAGAATATCAGACAGCTACCAATGATGAAGGGTTAGAGAGGTAAGTAAGAAACAAATCTAAAAACTAGTGGATTTACCGTACTTTATACCTACCAAGAAATATTTCTCTTTTCTTTGAGGGTGAAATCCGATGACGAAAACTATGCATTTTTAATGGAATCGACATCAATCGAGTACATGGTGGAAAGAAACTGCGATGTTGCGCAAGTCGGTGGGCTATTGGACAGTAAGGGTTATGGCATCGCTATGAAGAAAAGTAAGACATTGTGCTTCTGATGCTGACTTTTTGTTATTTAAGCTCAGTGAGTTCTCCTAAAAACGATATACAGTTTTATACAATGTTTAGTAGGGTGATATAAATCTTTGTAGAAGAGGAGAGTTATACAAGTGATTTTAACCCCAGATTCTCCCATGATTGTCTGATTCTTGAGATATTTACAATTGTAAATAATTTACATACTGATAGAAAGTAAAATTAAAGTTTTTGAAAGTGGCCAAACCTCAAAAGATCCACTTTAAATGAAGGCTTTATTGAAGCAGTTTATCACCCATGTAGTTATAACATTTTTCCAGATTCACCCTATCGGCAACCGATGAGTGAGTCCATACTACAACTGCAAGAAGAAGGAAAATTAACCAGAATGAAAGATAAATGGTGGAAAGAAAAAAGGGGAGGCGGTGCTTGTGCGGTATGCTCTAGCTTTTATAATTTTATTCGAATAAGGTTTATTTTAACTGAGAAGTTACAAGCTGCTGGCGTGCTATCTTTTTAATGATGAATGCTTTTTTATTTTCTGTAAGTTACAAGTCGTTCAAATATTTCGTAGGTATTACTTTTACATATTGCTTCGCAAACATTCGCACTTTCATTAAACTTTCAATTATTACAGTTTTAAATTCACAAAATGATAGTTAATCACGTTACTTAAATCCTTTAACGTTGAAGATATTATCATTGGCAATCCCTTGAATCATTAACAAAGTTCTATCGATCAGGATGACGACGCAGGCGGCGGTGAGGCCCAGCCCTTAGTTCTCGCGAACGTGGGTGGCGTGTTCATTGTGCTTGCGGCCGGTTCGGGCATGGCTGTCGTCTGCGCTTTTGTTGAGATGATCTTTGACGTATGGATGATATCCCGGAAGATGAAGGTACCACATGCCATTAATATTCATTACTTTGTGCATTCTATAATGGTTTTACGTGCCAGCTTGCTCTTTACAAGTCAGTGAGATAAATGATAGTTTGGTTATGGAACTATTAAGAAAACCGAATTTCTACAAAGTTTATGGCTTGTTAATTTTGTCCACTTGTTTTAGTGTAGTTAGATTTTTATTAGTGAGACATAAACATCTCAGTAAAACTTAGAAAAATGAAAAATAGCTAAGAGTGACTTGCCGTTTGTTGATCATTCCTCATAAGTAAACCTGTGTTTCTTATTCAATTTTTTCCCCGTAAATATCGATGATAAAACGAACTTTTGAGTGCGATTGTGTCATTATTTTGTAAATATAGACATTTTTATTTTGAATTGTTTTTCCGTTTTACCAGAATTGCATGTTCCAGTGTGACCCCTCACCAAAATATAGTCGCTTCGTGTCATTCTCCGTAGTTCTTATTGTTACCATTGGTAAGTCTATACCGACCTATATAGCCCTGTATACCTTCCATTCTGCCATCTAGTGGTTTGACCAAAACGTTGTTAAGTATACAAGAGGTAATTTTAATCACTGTAAACCTCTTAAGGGGTCATTGTACTCATCGTTACAAACAACTTTTACTATGGGACCAAACCCGAAATTTGAAAAAAAAATATCAGGTACCTATTCCCTAAATGTCGAGTTATGCGAACATAAATGTAGGGAAAAGCGGATTTTTTTTCGCGATTTCGGCTTTGGTCCCATAGTAAAAGTTGTTCATAACGATGAGTACAATGACCCCTTAAGAGATTAACACTGATTAAAATTACACCTTGTATAATAGTCTCTTCTCGTAACTTATTCATCAGTTTTGTAAATTCGTTTTTCAACTAATCAATCCTAACAACTTGGTCTCGTGAATTCTAAGCCACTGAAAAAAATTACAGGTATCATTCAGAGAAGAACTGATAGCTGAATTGAAATTCGTACTAAGCTTCAGCGGAGATACTAAGCCGGTTCGTCACAGAGAATCTACTGGCAGTGGTTCAGGTGAATCAAAGGGAGGTGAAGAGAAAAATGAAGGAGATCCGGAATGTCCAGATGATGACGATAAACCTGACCCTTCACCAACCCCTCGCTCGGAGAGGTCGAACCATTCTCGTCATACTTTGCAATTAAGCAGGAGACAAAGCAATGCGGTGCAAATGGCGAAAATGAGAAAATATAGCTTGAAAAGTGCTTTATAGAATTTGGACCGGCGTATTCTCTTTGGAAACCAGAGTTTTTTGGGTCACGCCTGGGTACCAAGGTACTGTTTATGTTTACTCAAAAAAAAAAATTCTGCTTTTGATGGAAACTCTTTTGACAAAATTTAATGTATTAATTTATTGGCTTTCCAAATGTGTTCAATGTGGACTATACGCTACGGATAATAAATAAACTTTAATCTAATTAGTACATGTCAAGCTCAAAAGTTAATTAATACGGTCACGCCCGAATAGGTAATTAAAGTAATCTGAATTTATGTAATATTTGTTCAGTGTTGACACTAGTGTATAATTTCAAACCTAAATAAATGCGACAAGAAAAAGTAAGCAGTTTTATTTTTGTGTACGTGTTAGTTCTCACCTACCTGCTGAGATTATTGAGGGATATCTTACTTCTGAGCTATCCAAAACACAGAACATAACTACAAGGTGGGGAAAAAGTAATCTTATAATGTGAATTGGCTGTCAATTGGTTGGAAATGAAAAAAATTGGGCTGTGTTTTCACGGAAAGTTTGTTTAAAGATGTAAAATTTATGCCATCAAGTCGAAAAAATTATATCGGTTAAATAATCACCTCTTGAGTAGATGAATTGTGCTCGTTATACGGCATTTTGAAATGTTGCTCGCAAAACATCCTCCAAATTGGTGATTTTTTCTTCAATGTTGGTTTTCATGACTTGTAAGGTTTGTGGTTTGTTTGTGGTAAACGCGAGATTCCAAAAAGCCCCAAAAAAGAAATCTCGCGCCGTCAGATCTGGCGAACTGGTCAGCCAGTTAAAATCGCCATAACATGAGATCACGCGGCCCGGAAATTGGTGTTTCAAAATCTCCATCGTTGCCTGG
Source organism: Fissipunctia ypsillon (assembly GCA_947568875.1). Classification (NCBI taxonomy): domain Eukaryota; kingdom Metazoa; phylum Arthropoda; class Insecta; order Lepidoptera; family Noctuidae; genus Fissipunctia; species Fissipunctia ypsillon. Next base: position 11,918,221 of record OX387643.1, read on the forward strand.
GGGCCAACCACCACCTCTTAAAGCAGTATTATTTTAAGGTTAGAAGTAGCATTAAAATAATTCTGCTAGACGTCCTGTATAGCTCCATCTCTTTCTCACACTGAAGAGTGTGCGAAAGAGATGGAGCTATACAGGACGTCTAGCTCCATCTCTTTCCCACACTGAAGTAAGATTACAATAATACTGCTTTAAGAGGTGGTGGTCGTGTATCGCTTCATTGCATTGTCAACTAACTCTCTATCTGTCTACAACATATGTATCAAATCACAATGACATTACTTTTGGCTCACCTGCTTCTAAAATCATCACAATTTATTGCTTGAATTTTTAACTATGCAAATCACCATAAGTATTTAAAATTTTCAGAACTAAAATTAAGAAGACATAATATCTCTATAATTATCTCTATTAACACAGGCCTTGGATTTGGTCTCAAATTCGTTGTCCACAAACTAGTAGATAGTATGTCAAGTTGTTAATTAATACATGGTTTGAGAAATGCGATGCTGTCCGTCCTTGTAATGTGTCGAGCGTGAGGAGGGTGCGGTAATGAAAGACCTTGATTGAGGACCCGTCACTCCTTGGGGTCATTCCTTATATTTTAGGACTGTTGACAACGAGCCTTAGAGAAAGAAGGCGGAGATGAAGTACCTACTTTTTGGTTTATTTCGGATTTTTTATGTCTTTATTTGATTGCGTAAAAGTTTCGTGTCTTCGTCTCTCTCTTTTTAGGGTTCCGTAGTCAACAAGTAACCCTTATGGTTTTGCCATGTCCGTCTATCTGTCTGTCCTCGGCTTAGCTCAGAGATAAACTAGCACTTGGCCCGCGACTTCGTCTGCTTGGATCTCGTATTTTCTCCTACAAAATTTAACACCCCCTCCACCCCTTTTATTCGGTAGTTTTGAAAAATTAATGATTAAGATCATTTTACATATTACTAATTTATTGATAAAATAGAATTATTATTTAATTTATTAATCAAAGGAAAAGTAAAATTTTCATATAAACTGTTCTTCCTTTTTCTCCCCAAAAGAGGTTGATTTATGAAAAATCTTCAACCGTGTGCTTTGTGATTTGATGTTCAGATTACTTTTGACATGGGAGAACATGTTCTTCAACTACACTACAATGTTAAGTTTGTTCTTAACATAAATTCATCCCAACTATGGAACCCTTCATTGTGCGTGGTTCGACACGCACTCGGCCTGTTTTTGATTAGTAAAATTAGTTTTGATGAAACTACATTCTCTGAAAGTGCGAGGAATATTGACAATATAATACAGGGGGGCAGGGACATTGTCCCGCAACCTGTTACCATGGATTCAGTGCATGATTCTGAACCCCTTTTTATGGGTGGGAAATCATCAAATGACTTCTCCCGCGCAAAAAAAAATTGCTGTTCCATACATTTTGATCGCGTGTATACATTACTTGTGGTAGGAAACAGCGGTATTCTTTTAATAATCGACGAAAAAATTCAACGCAGCGGTCCAGAATCATGTACTGAATCCATGGTAACAGGTGGTGCGTCGATGTCCCTGCCGACCCTGTAACAACCATCTTGTAATGTATGATGGATCGAAATACTTAATTATGTACAAAGAGAACAGTTTATCCATATACCTAAATCCTTGAAGCCAAGGCAAACCTTATGACTGTACGATACTCGACTGTAAAACGATAATCACAAGTCATTTATAAGGATCCATTCGCTATCAAATTGTAAATTAAGCCCAAGATCATGTTTCCTCATAATAATTTATTTACGTAGATCGCAATAACTACATGTAAACTTATAAGTTGGTGTCGGGCAATTTGTTAGGCTAATGGAACCGCAGTGAAAGATGGTGGTCACAGAGGTCGGTCTCACTAACACTGAAATAATGGCCTTATGTATCAAAACTACGTACTTAGAAGTGTCGCTGCTACGAAGAAAATATTTTACAATGCATGTGCTCGAAAAGAGCGTTTTCCAAGCAGCCAAATTGTGCGAAAAGTGCCACTTTTTCACACTAGTACACTTTTCAGTTTTTTTTTACTCCGTCGTCAGCCCGACGACGGAGTTTTTATGATTTGAGAAAAGTTTTACAAATTAGTCAAGTACAGATTATCCTAACTAATATTATAAATGCGAAAGTAAGTTTGTTTGTTTGTTACCTTTTCACGCCTAAACCACTGAACTTATCCTGAAATTTTGCGTCTGGTGTACAGAAACGGACATAGGGTACCTTTCATCCCAAAAGAAAGTACCTACTGTCCCGAGGAAAACAACAATAACGTTCTTATGGTAATAGATAGTAGTGTGTTAAGAGTAATTTTTTTAATTAGGCTACTTTTAGAAAAACAACTGGGGTTCCGCGCAAAAAAATTAAAACCCATGAAATTGTGAGCAAAAAGTCGGATTTGAAAAATTCTTGTTGGATCTGGTAGCCTATATAACATCACGCTACGACCCTTAGGTGCCGAGCGAAAAGAAAACAATCAGAAAGAACACTAAGCGAAAACGAAGTAACAGTTATTGTAGTACCTACCTATATTGTGTATCTTACGACGTCCACGAAACGAAGTCGCGGGGCACAGCTAGTCATTCATATAAAAGGTACAATAATACAAATACTTCATCAAACGTTATTTATTATTCTAGATTTAGATTTAGAATAAATTAATTTTCAATATATATTATTTTATTTCCTTGCACAATGCATAGCAAAACGTTGTATGATAGTCGCCAGCGCGTAACTTGGCCAGAGTCGTTAGATGTGCATTTGATTTCTTTTACTTTCTTCTAAACAAACATGTTTAAAAACAAATTATGGCAATAACCTTAGAATAATGACAAGCAATAAAAGTGTCATTTTTTTTGTTGCACTAAGTGTACGTGCGCAAACTTACTCCCACTACGCCAAAACCTTGCCAAGTTACATGCCGGCGACTTGACACATGCGTACTGTACCGACTCGTGTCTACTTATACACTCGCTCGCTTAACTCGCTCGTGAATAAAAATGTCACTCGTCGGAAATCACCTACTTTCCGCACTAGTAGCATAATTAACTATTATTAAATTCTTGTATAGCCTGCTAGATTTTTTTTTTCAGCACACAGTCTTAATACAGGTTCTTGTTTGTTTTGTACCATTATACCAGAAATTGTTTATATCGGTACACACACGTCACATTCGCTATAAGAACACTTCTCCCAAGACGGCACTTGAGAGTAACTTTTGCCAAAAATATTAGCCTCTGACCGTATATTGGCTTGTTAAGGCTCTTTAAATGGACCACTTCTTATCTCGTGTGTCATAAAGGCGACTATTTTCGTTCAGTTTTCCTTAAATGATAAATGATTTTATTTCTGTAAGTAGGTTTGTACAAGCACTTTTACACGTCAATCATATATTTTTTTTAACTTGATGAGGCCGGCGTTTGCTATCTGACTACTCTGAGAAAAAAGGCCGAAAAAACTCAGAGGTCTCTTCTATAGTCCGGACATAATCTTGGTCAGATCATGTGAAGACTATGTAGATTGGTGTCTGAAATGGTCTTTTGAGGAAAGAACCACACAGATTGAGTGCACCTGTCCAGTCAATGCACGCATCTGTCAGTAATCGTACAGCTCAACTCAGAACTTAAGGAGCTCAACGATTGAGTAAAACAATGGTTTACAGTGATTATCAATCTGTGCAAATTTTTTAGCAGTCTTATTGCCGCTTGCCACTCCTCAGTAGTGTGTCGATGGGTAAAAAACGGCTGAAATGTAATGGATAAAAAATTTGTTAATAAAAGTCTATTACCGTATCTGAAAGTTTCATATTTTAAGGAAAACACTTAAAGTCGTTGAAGCAACTCTCATTGTTGGATTATTTCGGGAACAGCTTATCGTTAGTGATATTTGATAGAACAGGCTTCTTTCTGTTTTTTTGGGCTGTGTGTTTCTTGTTTCTTGTTTGTCTCCTGAAAATTGTCTATGGGCTTACGGTTACGGCTTAATTGAGCAGTGTCTGAACAAATTGAGATTATATTCAAGTTAAATCATTATAGCAGTCGTGACAGGCACTGTACCTTCTTATGAAATCGGTAATACTTTTTATTCTTACCTAAACGACCCCAACTTGTTTATTTTTTGTGTTCAAATTCATTTTATTTGCATTAAAACGTGGTATTACATGTGTTATATTAAAGTTAGTGCTCACATGTTTTGCTAAGGATACATAGCATGCAAACTTGTCAGTATGCGTTACCTCACATAATGTTAAACTATTGTTGGAGCATATTTAGTCTCTACAAATTCTTAAATATAATAAATATTTTGTGTATTTATCCATTCATATAATTTGTGCTTAAATGCTCTAGAAGTCAACGGTTTTAAATTGTTTGATATATTATTATAAATACGTACAAATATTGCTAAACAGTTCTTATTGTATTTTGTAGATCTGGGAATGTCATTTAGTACGAGTTTGAATAGATCTCTACGATTTCTGGGATTCACATCATTCGCAGTTCTAAATAAATCTTTGTTGTTTGATACGAACATACATGTTTCATATATGTAAAAACTACACATATTTTCTTTCTTTTTTTTTCTAAACTAATCCGACTTCAATAAAAAGGAGGAGGTTCTCAATTTTGTTGTTTATGTCTTTATATTTTATTTTAATATGTTTTATTTTGTATGTCCGGATATAATTCCGTCATATACATTAGACGTATTTGCTAAATTATTTTCTGTTTGCATGCATTTCAATTATGTTAAGATCTGATGACGAGTTTCGTGGCATTGAGTTATACTGTACTACGTAGTGCATTATGGCTCAATGTTTCGAAGTCGGTTGTTAATTGTTTTCCTTTTACTAAGTTTTGTGTAAATCGCAGTAGAACAGTTAATCTTTTGTTTGCTTAAGATTGCTTATACCTAATTATGATTTTATTGTATTATTATGCGGATAACGGTGCTGGTTGCGTTATTACTCAAATGTTCTAAAATCTATCTGTACTAGTATTTAGCATCATTACGCAATTGTTTGTTGTCTTGAAGAAATAAAAATAAATAAATAAAATAAAATAATAATCCCTCACTGTTGTAAGTCACCTAAAAATTAATATTAGGTCCCCACTTTTTGCTTTCGCAAAAGTACCCACTACGATAGAAACAACGTAATTTGTATCAACTAGGACATGAAGCTCATTTATTCTGTTTAGGTCGAGGTCACTGAATGTCGCCCTAATGGGCGCATTACGCGATACCTATTTTGTATTCCACTTGACAATAATCATAAATCCATAAGGCGATGACATGTGTAGTAAGTGGGGAAAACAAGTCGATAAGTAGCTGCCGGAAAAGGTTATTTTGGTTCTAGAAAACACTTCTTTTAAAAAATAAAGTTAAAAAACTATAACCCAACTACGTAAAAAAGGGGTCTAAAACATACAGTGGGTGCGACCACGGCTCTACCTTGACCATTTCCGTACCTATGCATTTTAGATTTTTATTTGAATTATTTTCTTGTTTCGTCCTTTTTAGATAGACCCCTTTTTTACGTAGTCGGGTTATAGTTTATTTAACTTAATTGTTTATTTAATATTTTTCCATTTAGACTTGAACAGTTTGATATGTACAAGGTGGAACAGGACGATTGACATCCCTTTTAACCACGTGAAGAGAATCATCTTCTTTACCCGTATACAAAGAATCAATCAAATCCAATTAATACTTTAGCCACAGGAAATTATTTTTCATTTTCTTATTTTTCAACATGATATAGATCTGAGTCCGTAATAATAGGTGAACATTGCCACCGCCACGCCCCGCACCCCGCACCGCATCGTTGGTCAGTGACTTTTCGTAGATAAAGCGTGTTTACGTTGTATGCAGTTGATTGAAATTGTAATTTTCAAACAAAGTAAATAGCAGACTACTTATTATGTATGAAAACTGCAATATTTTAATTTTCCATTAACTACTAATTTTCGTGTTCTAAAATGTTTTGATGGACTAGTATTGTGCTCGTTTTAATTTAGTGTCGTACGTCCAGATCCACATTATACAATACTTATACAAATATGTATACAATGTGGATCTGGACGTACGACACTTCCACGACATGGCGAGCGCATTAAAAAATGTGTTCGCCAAGACCTTTCTTTTGATACCAAACACGTGATGAATATCTCAGTAAAAATTTTTGAGGTTAGAATCATAGATTTAAATTCCGTCATATAAAATTTTGATAAAATGTATATAGCCTTTCCTTTTTACCCGGGCCATTATTAAGAATTTATTGACACCTCATTCATTAAAATTGGTTCAGTAGTTTAGGCGCTACGGTGGAACATACATACATAGAATGCTAAAGTCATTACCCTTCCTTTAGGCTTCACCGTAGTCGGGTAAAGTAAATGACAAGAATAAAACGACGCCAAACATTTTAATCAAGATTTATTAAGTTTAACAACAAGTACATAATTTGTTAATATGAAAATAATAAGTAAATGATTTCATCTGTCAACAAACCAAAGGTATTATTTTGAGTTAAAAATTCGACTACTTATCTACTTGATTCAGCCACCATAAGCTATAAGGTTCCTGCAAACAGGCGCGACCCGTGACGCGGCACAAAGGCACCGAGTGTCGTGCGACGAGCGGTGCCTTTGTGTCGCGTTGCGTTCGCGCCTGTTTGCAAGAGCCTTTACAGTCCTTCTGATTAAAAATCTGACGGAAATGAGTTTTATTCAAGAGTTTACTGAGAGACTGGATGCAGATCTCAACAAAGTTAGGTCTGAAAAGGCAATGCATCACACATACAAGGTGTAACATAATTAACGCACAACCTCTTAAGGGCTCATTGTAAAGTTGTTCATAATGATGAGTATAATGATCCCTTAAGAGGTTGTGCGTTATTTATGTTACATCTTGTATAAGATCTAGAAAATCTGACGAAGTGCAGAGTCACATACATTTAGCTATAAGATCGTCGTTTAGCAAACGCCACACTGAGACTGCGCGAAGAATGTCTGGAGCTATGCGAATGATGTGTCCGATGCGTTTCAGTAGAACGGATCGAGTGAAGAGAACGTATGTCGTCTTTCCCTTCAGCATTGGCCAGCTCTTCGAAGCTACCTTCCACGGCGTTCTTCTGCGGTCGCTTAACTGGTTTAATGTTGCCACTGAACTTTAAGGCGAATTTGAGCTCTTCTACTAATTCGTATCTGAAGGTCGTCTGTATGAAATGGAAGCAAGATATTAGTGATCGTTGTCAACGGTGGCAGACCACTTTCCGTCATCGGGATCCACAGTTGCTTCAACTTCAAAAAGTGGCCAATGTAGGCATTACTGAGTGACTGATTAGTAAATAATTTTTCGCAGGAATGAACGCTGAAATACCTGTCTACCTTAATCAGGGTTGCCAACTTTTTTATATCAAATATAGTTTTTGAAGGCATTGCCTGTAGAAATATAGTAGATGGCGAAAAATTTTAAAAAATATAGTAAGTAGGTCATGTTTCAAAAATATAAATTTTTTTAAATGCATATTTTGCTACTTTGAGCTTTTATTAACAGGTTTCTTTGTTGTCTCAATTGTCGGTAACTATTATTACACTCTAAACTATTAAGGTCACGAAATATCATGAATTCAGCTTTTATGAGATTAATACGGCTATTGTGCTCATCTCGCCATTTTGTGTTCATCACTGAAATTATGCGCTCAGTAATTCTGAAGTTGCTGGTTGCTGGAACGAAGCTTGAGAAGCTTTGTTCAAAAACAGATAACGGCTGCGTTTCGTTGTACACATGTTTCAATATGTCAGGTTATATGTATAATATCACACCATTGTCGCCGTAGACATTTGTAGACTGAGTTCTTTCATGCTTGTTTTTTGGAAGTATTCCCGTTTGAGCACCTATTTTTTTGGGCACCAATGCATTAAGCACCAAAGGTATTAAATGGATTGGTGCTCAAATGGGAATACCTTCGGTGCTCAATGCATTGGTGCCCAAACAATAGGTGCTCAAACGGGAATACTTCGTTTTTTTAATATATCGATGAAAATTAATATCCTTACTAGCACCTTAATCATGATCATGCTATTGCAGCTATAATTCATAATATTCTGTCAACAGGAAACAGTTTCGCAGTCATTTGTGAGACAACAATTATCAACACAGTGTGTCATGAGTAGGTTTGTGTTGTCGGAGACACTCTAGAGTGTCTAAACTAGTTTAATCAAGTGCTGTTACAAACACTTGTGAACTTAATATTGTCGTCATTGTACAGATAACGAAGGTGGTAAGGAAATGTTTTTTTTTTAAGAATTTTGGAGTTAAATCTTAGCTGACATTTTGATCAGATGATAATTTTCTCACATTATTCAGCCACCAGAGCGTCATTTGCATAGTCCATTGCTTACCAACTGGTAAGAGAGATATTGTTGATTACCAACTGGAAAGAGTAACTCGTTCGGGGTTCTTATTTATGCACCACGTCGTAAATATTTTGTTCAACAGGTTTTATTTTCGTCGATAGTACAGCAAAAAGTTTTACTTAATTCCAATTTCCATTTTTATTCCTGGCTGAAAACTAAATCTTCAGAATATTGTTGAGTTTCCTTGTTGCATTTAATTTATTATCCTTTCCTCGAGTTGGAAGCCGGAAATAATCAAGAACTCAAGATTCCGTAACTTTTTAACTATAACGAGATTGTTAGCCACGATAAAAATAGGAAGCACAAAATTCAGCTTGAATAGGGAAAATAACACTGACTTTTAGATTTTAGATTAGATTGTGGACATTTAGTAGTCTAAGTAGACACTATTACTTATTGTACAAAATATAATACTTTCCAGCCTTCAAATATCTTGAGCCTACATGAATGAATTGCACCGACGCGACCCCAGCGTGGTTTGACCAGACTCGATTTCTCGAATGAACCCAAAAGATTTACACTGGCTCCTGGATCCTCATGCTTTATGGGGCTACAGAGACACAGTAGACCGGTTGCGCGTAATGGTAAGGAACAGTGGCGCAGCTACAATTATCATTAGAGGGAAGCTGAAGAAAAAATTGTTCAGTTCTCATGAACTCAGACAAAAATCTTATGATGTATTAAACTGGTAGGTATTAAATATTATATGTAATGTAATGTGACACACAGTTACACATACAGGTGTACCATATCATTTGGAAATAGTAGACATTAAGAAGAGTGATTGTTCCCAAGGGAAGCCGATAGGAATGGGGTTGGATGAAGGCTACGCCCCTGCTATCTATGATTTTAACGTCCCAATAATCTATAAGAGATTATGGAATCTTACCAGCCTGACATAAGGACAGATAGAATTATACTGTCTACCATCAATAGTGATCTGTCTTTTACTGAAAATAGGTTATTGGGTTCGGCCGTTAACGAGTGCGAAATTCATCTGCCGAATCTCGCATGGACATCTTGCCTCTTGACGGTCGAGAAACTCTCCCCGTGTAAATGAGCCCATGTTCTCGTGTCAAAATATTAACCTTTGTTACAATCGGAGGGGCTTATATTTAACCACCCTTTACACCAAGACTCGTTAAGATAAAGTATCGTTATAATGAGCCCTCGCCGACAGGTTAACAAGCTCTTTCATCTGGCATAGCCCGTCAAATGCTGTACTTTTAATTATATTGACAGGTGATGATGTTTTGTACACTCGGATACAGGAAAACACAACCACCCTATTTTTTCAGCTCGATATATGACTTTATTGCATTATTTTAAGCTTGTTTATTCAGTTGTTGGATTATTTCGGGATATCAACACACACTTTATAGCTATCTGTTAACGTGTTTTCTCTTTTTATAGAATACCACACAATAATAGAGACGTATCATTACATAATAATTGTGTATAAATATTTAGATATCTTGTATACCTACAGGTTCGTATAGTATCTATTTGAATTAAACTTTCTATTTTCGGCATTCTGTCTAGTCAGGCAGGCTACAGCAGGCGGATGCCATGTCACGTCGCATGATAGGCGGCAATAAAACTAGCTTGATAGATGACAGTCAGATAGCCGGAATAAAATATTCACCTCCTAAATTTAGCGTTCAAAATTCGGACTGCATTGATTTTCACATTTCATTCGCTCGTCGACTGACGTGTTTGACTGTACCTACCAGTGGCGCAGGTACAATTCTCATTAGCGGGAAGCCGAAGAAAAAATTGTTCATTTCTCATCAACTCAGACAAAAAACTGTAGGTTTTGAATCTTATGATGTATTAAACTGATATTAAATAAAATTATGTAATGTGATGTGATACACAGTTACACATACAGGTGTACCATGTTATTTGGCAATAGTAGACATTAAGAAGAGTGGTTGTTCCGAAGGGAAGCCGATAAGAATCGGGTTGTATGAAGGCTGCGCCCCTGGTAGGAAGTCGATGGAAGGATTGACGGATATGTATCCTAATGTAGGCAATGGAATTGTGGGTAGACGGGTGCATATCTATGGGTGATCTTTTAAAGACGTCGCAGCCAGTTTCACCGGTGAATCTTTTGGCGGGGTTAAACTGCTTAAACGGATACTTACAGTATTGTGATCCTTAAATTGCAAGCCTTACAAAAAGTTGTGGCAATATACTACTGTATAAAGAAGAATGGCAATCACTAAGTAAATATACAGGTGGCAATGCTACCAAATGTTTATGTATTATATTAGGTAGTCAGTGTACTCACGCTGTATTTGACAGATCTCTTGAACACTCCCCACAGCATATCTATGATGGATATGAATATTCCTACGAGGCAGCCGACGCCAAGCACCACAAACGCACCCAGCATGTTCTTCATACTCAACTGTTTCTGTTCCTCGTCACGTTTCTCCTATTATAATACATGTTTGTTTATTAAATTATCATAATTCTTTGGCTTAATGTCCATTTTATTTTGTAAATTTCTCTCACTATCTTTTTTTTCTTTTCACTACTACCACTTTTTGTTTTGAGCAATGGAAATATGAAATATGTCTGCCTATCTGTTTGTTTGTTGTGTGTATGTCTTACAGTTCGGAAATAATAATTATGACTTATATTACCCCGCACTTTCCACCGCCTCTTTTTTCCTTCCACCATAAATTTTTCATTTTTTCAATTTCCCCATTTTCCTTCATGTGTAGCAAAGCGTCATCTATATATTTCTTGTATGGCGATTCTACAAATACAAACATGGAAATATTAATGTGAAATGATTAAAGGTGCATCTAAGCTACGTTCAAGACCTGTCAGTGTCATTATTCCGAAGAAAATATGACACTGACAGCTCTTAAACGTGGTTCCTGTGCTGATCGCGTTCAGTTTCATTGGTGAAATCACCCCTAAAAATTAACCTAATAATCGACGGATGGACTGTGTGAAAGATGATGTGGCTAGAAAAGGGGTGACTACCGAGATGACGACTAATAGAGAAGTATTGAAGAAAAAGACATGTTGCGCCGATCCAAATTAATTGGGATATAAGGGCAGGAGAATGATGACGATGAAAAGTTGAGTATAAAAAAAAAAACATTCATACTCTTCTTCATTCCGATGCCATAACTCTTGGAGTCGAGCAATCCGCCGACTTGCAGTAAGTCACAATGTCTTTCTATATAATATTCTAGAGACGTTGATTCCATGAAAAACGCATACTGCTCGTTTTCAGCCCTGAAAATATATTTTATGAATTGAGAATTTTGAAGCTGTTCAAAATATAAGTAAATTGTATTTTAAATGATCATTTGATCTTGTGAAACTAGCGACAATCACCCTAATTGCGTAACACACTGTCAATCACAATCTGAATGATTTTGAAGCAGATTGCTAATTCATTGCTCCATATGTTCGAAAAATTTGTCTGCTCAACAACGTAAATAACGCAATGAATGTTGTTAAACTGTCAAATGAAACTGATTCCTACTGTGTGTGTTACGCAATTAGGGTTCAGCTCCTGGTTCGCACGGTTTTCACGACTTTATAAAATGGTGTAGGTAAGTTTAATGTTTGAATGAACATGAACACATGAACCTTTCGGAATAAAATCTCTAAATGATGGTGAAAAACCGCATCAAAATGCGTTGCGTAGTTTATAAGAATAACGCGGTCACACAGACAGATACGAAAAGTGACTTTAATTTATAATACATATGTATACATAGGTAGTTCTGGTAATAGGAACTAACAATGCCACTCCTTTATCGTTATTATCGACGAGCCAACCGTGTTGCAACATTTTCTTGTACATTGCCTGATATGTTGGATTTGTGGAATCCTGTAAGAAATGTTAAGTAGTTTAGTTTTATTTTTTATCAAATAACTAACGTAAGTGTCTACAATAGGGAACATGCAAGTAATTCAAAACTTTTTCATTATACAAGGTGATTTTTTTTATATGTCATAACTCCAGGGTATGAATGAACCATATCAAAGAATCAACTGGCATATGAATTATCTTTCAATTATATATATTTTATTTTGTTTTCATTTTTTATACAAAATAATTCGGCAAAGTCACGATTATTAATGTTAAACACCCTTACGTGAACTATGACAACGTCGCTTTTTCTTAGCTTTAATTATAATGATTGGTATGAATTAAAATGAATTACTCGTATTTATCAATGAGACTTAGATACCTACACACATCGAGAGTCTTGATGATATCTTCGAAACTATGCATTTTTGGACCACATATTCTAGCACTTTTTGTATTATTTTTACTTATAGAACCATAGAGTTATGGCATATAAAAAACACGTTGTATAAATAAATATACTTCAGTACATAGTTTAGGAATAAAAAAATAAACTGCAATTTTTTAATGGATTACTTATTTTACAATTCTTCATTTTATGTTGCGATTTTTGGTGGAACGGAACGCAAGCTCGAAACGCATCGTCTGCGAACACGCCGGACGTGACGTCAAAAGCCATGCGAATAAACATCTATTCTTAGCAAACTGCTGGAATTCTCACTAAGGTAAGTAAGCAAGTCCGATTTCTGGCAAAAATAATTTATATTATTTGTGGCTAAAAAGCAATGTAAACAAAGCAGTAGGTATCATGGATAATGACGTCACATCATGGCCGTCATCATCATTAAATTCAACTTTTAGTACTTTTCTTGGGTTTATATTACTGTCCCTTGAATAACAACAATTGCATGCATATTCCCTATTATTGTAAAATAAAAACCTCAAAAAACTGTTTGGTCGATCCCAGCCTCTTGGCTCCATAGGAAATTGACTTATGTTTGTAGAGCTCTTCAACTGTATTAAAAGGCAAGACATTTTTTTCGACAATAAGGAAGGCGACCAATGTACCGACGTAGGATGCTACCATCACCATTGTGAAGAACCACCACACACTAGTGATCATGCGCGGAGCTAAGGCACTGTAAACAATTATTTTGCTTTACGTTTTCTTCATTGCTTAAGTATACATAAAGAAAGAGAAAATATGATACACACATAACATCACCTCTGTATACCCCGAAGGGTTAGACAGATATGAACCAGGTACCTATAGTAGGTATACCCACAAAGAGAAAATATAAGAACCAAGAAACGTCTACTGCACATAAAGTTCCATACTTATAGTACGACAAAAACATTAAGTACACAATCAATCAATCTTATAGATTATAGCGAATCTAATGTATGTACTGTAGAGGCTTTAATCGAGACTGCTTTCAGCATGGAACCTTCATCGGAATTACAGCTGGCCATTAAGACACGTCATGAGATTTTATAGTAGAATAAGTTCGAAAGATGACATATAGTAAAATTGTTCTATATTGGTTGACTACTAGCTTTACGTTGAACTTGTAACGAGCTTGCCATAAGCCCTTAAAATAATATTATGGGACTCCGGTGTATCATTCAATAATTAGAACGCCCCTTTTACACACATCTTAACGAGTGAAAGTATACATTGCACGTAGTGACCTGCCGGGGCATCCCGGCAGAGTACTACAGTACCTACTTATATATGGCGCAAAGCTACCTTATATCGTATATCCATATTTTTTGACAAAAAAGCTATTGAAAATTAACTAATAATATTAGGTTGGGGAAAAAGTCTTTTCGCATTATAGTATGTATGAACTTGTAATAAAATCTCTTTGGCTATACTATTTGTATCTGGCTGGTTTTGGTATCATTGAAAGTTTAAATTTTAAAGAACATAATTCCAATTTCAAATTAGGAAAATGTGTGATTTTCATTTGTTTTTCGTACTGTCAAGATGAGTGAATCTAATGAAGAAATTCGATACATTTTAAAATTTTACTACAAAAAAGGTAAAAATGCAACGCAAGCCGCGAAAAAAATTTGCGATGTTTATGAACCTGGTGCAGTGTCTGTGAGAGTAGTACAAATTTGGTTTAAGCGTTTTCAATCCGGAAATTTTGATGTCAAAGATGCACGTCGCTCTGGTCGCCCTATTACGGATAAAATGGATGCCATTTTTGAAAAAGTGGAGCAAGATCGGCATATCAGTAGTTACGACGTAGCTGAAGAACTGGGAATTGACCACAAAACAGTTTTGGCGCATTTGAAAAAAACTGGGTACACAAAAAAGCTCGATATTTGGGTAGCTCACGAGCTCACTGAAAGAAACCTAATGAACCGTGTACTCATTTGTGATTCTTTATTACGACGTAATGAAACCGAACCATTTTTAAAGAAGCTGATAACTGGTGATGAAAAGTGGATCACGTACGACAAGAACGTGCGAAAAAGGTCGTGGTCAAAGGCCGGTCAGGCTTCACAGACTGTGGCGAAACCCGGGTTAACTCGCAACAAGGTGATGCTGTGTGTGTGGTGGGATTGGAAGGGCATTATTCATTATGAGCTGTTACCACTAGGCAGGACCATCGATTCTGAACTCTACTGCGAACAACTGATGAGATTAAAGCAAGAAGTTGAGAGAAAGCGGCCGGAATTAATCAACAGAAGGGGTGTGGTTTTTCATCATGATAACGCTAGACCTCACACATCTTTAGCCACTCAGCAAAAATTAAGAAAGTTTGGCTGGGAGGTGTTAATGCATCCGCCGTATAGTCGTGACCTTGCACCTTCAGATTTCCACCTGTTTCGGTCTCTTCAGAATTCTTTAGGCTGTGTCAGGTTAACATCACGAGAGGACTGCCAAAACCACTTGTCGCGGTATTTTGATCAGAAGTCCCAAAATTTCTATAGCAATGGGATCATGTCCCTACCTACAAGATGGCAAAAAGTTATCGAACAAAATGGTACCTACATACTTTAGTTAAATGTGAATAAACTATATTAAAAAATGTTTTGAATTTTCTTAAAAAATGCGAAGAAACTTTTTCCCCTACCTATTATATCGTATCACTGTATTTTCTGTGTGTATATAAATAATAAAATAAATAAATAACCTTTCATAGTACTATATTATATTATTTACTTACATTGGCGCAATTTCAGAACCTTGCTGCATAACAGAACCAATAATCAGCCACACTGAGTTGGCGAAACTGAACTGATTGTTAAGTTCCTCGGGAGACTCGATACAGGGCACCGGATTCTGCCATTCCTTGTTAGATATACGGCCAACGAAGATCATCGTCACACCCAGAGCAAACTGAATCAGCATCATGTAGTACCACACCTGATTACATTGATAAGAATTATGCTATAGACTAGGTGCATATATATATCTTCAAATAATGCAATCTTTTAGAAAGAAGATGAAAAGGTTTATTGTTTAGAATCATCATCATCATTTCAGTCGAAAGACGTTCACTGCTGGGCATAGGCCTCCCCAAGCATCGCCACTTCGACCGGTTCCGTGCTTCTCGCAACTCGCGGATTCCTGCGGCCTTCACCAGGTCATCGGTCCACCTTGTGAGAGGTCTTCCAACGCTACATCTTCCGGTACGCGGCCACGAAATTCTTTGACCAGTGCGTGTTGCCAGTGGCACTGAAACGTGGTCGCTCGCAATGTTCCTCATTAGAAGGCCCCAAAATCACCCAAATGGCCTCTCCATTTCGGTGATTGGAGTATATATGACTAGACTATGCTTTGAGTTTCCCTACGTGGTCGAATCAGAAATGAAGAGATCCGTAGGAGAACCAAATTACCGACCCCAAAGAATTGCCAAACTTAAGTGGCAATAGGCCGGCCACATTGCTCGCAGAACAGATGGCCGATGGGGCCAAAAGGTTCTGTTTAGAATGATCTTTCTTAAATTCACGGGCTGGTGACAGAAAGATCGTATATTCAGTCCCTGCGAGTTGTTTTGCTGATGTGTACTCACTAGCATAAGAGCGTAATAAGCTTAGTCGGAATTAAAGTAATTTGTTACACAAATACTTAAACATACATCCGAATTAAATGAGAGCCCCAAACAAGCAATGGCAACGAAGAATAAGGTCAAGTAGAAACTATACAGAATTTAAAGAGTCCAGTTTTTATGAGTTATCGTCAACATTGACTTGACTGGTTGTCAGACTTTATGAGTATCTACCTATGTGATAAAATAATGCAGAGACAAATATAAATATAGTAGTTCATATAAAATACCTCCTTGGAGAAGACAGCCATGAAGGAGAACATCTCAGGTGGCTGCTTACTGGGCTGCTTGTAAAGGATACCGATGCCGAGAGTCATGAATGGCGTGGAGAAATCGATACCGGTCTGTCGCACCGCCGTCATTGTGAAGTCGCATATGGCTAGGTCAGCTTTCTACAAAATTATAGTAAAATAAGTGTTACAGTGATTGATTGATTGATCAGTTTTGTGCACTAAGGTTCACGGACCTTATTTCCGCGCAGAACAAATATTTGGCTTAGAGTTAGTTTGGCTTTGTAAGGTTTATGTTTACCACAATACTTAATACTTATTAGCGTCTGGAAGTTTTAGAAAAACCCGTGTTATTCAAAAGACAAACGGAAAATGTTTTGCTACAATATAAATCAAAGTGTATTTTATTAATATCAATACAAAACTATGATAAAGTCGTTTGTACCTACTTGTTACATAGTAAGCTATGAACTATTTTAAACCATAATATAATTATTAAAATTATGTTTATCTACTGTCATATCGTAAAATTCGAATTATAAACTTCAAAACGAGTTTATAATGACATACTATAGAAACACAATAATTTACCGAAATTTAAAAATAGAATCGTATTATAACACTTTTTTTCTAACAAAATATTGTCTTATTACAATTTTTTTACCAGTACGATACAGGGCTAATCCAAGAAGTTAATATCACCAAAGAGTTCCATCCATTATTTTTTTTCCAATGGAACGCATAAGCGAGGCGCTCCATTTTTATACCATTACAAAAAAGTTTTGATTCCAATTTTTACTTGTCTGTCGCAGCGCCCGCTTTCATTCATACGTTTTGCTGTACCTACTGAATTTCGTGGGAAATTTTTATTCTTACTTAAAAATGTCTGTTAGCAGTGATGTGAAGAAAATTTGAATCCACCCGATATTTTAGATGCGGCGACGGAAATGACTCATAAATAATCTATTACCCGCAAAGTCGAGAAAATTATACATACTTATGATAAATGCTATATGGCATGGAAAATGCAAAAAAATGGCTATGATCTTTTATTTAATAGGTTCAATCCCAATGTATGAGAGTAGTGTATGAAACTGCACATAACCAGGTATTAAACCACTCGTTTGATACTAATAAAAACCTCGCCTACGCCTCGGTTTTTAAACATACTCGTGTTTAATATCCCTTATTATGCAACAGTTTCATAAATTGCAATTATTACATACCTCTTCTATCAGTTGTAAGGCCATTCCACTCCAGACATTTTTCTTTAGAGTACCATAATCTTCCTCAACATCGAATTCGTAACTGAATCCTAAGAGTTCACTCAGTCTAATAATTATATCAATCGTGAACCCTTCATATCGATCGTTACCTTCTAGTTTTTTGTGAGATTCTTTTAGGTACCCGTATGGTGGAGCCTGGTGAAAAATAAACGTAAAAAGTCGGCTTAGAATCAGCACTTTAAGAACGTCAAAAGTACATAAGACAGCCCTCCGAAAACGCCCGCCCTTCACCAATTCCTAGTGCTTTAGCTGGGAAAACAGTTTCAAGTTAAAGCCAAGTTAAAATGATATGCAACGAATTTAAGGACGAATAAAACGGGCACTAAGCTGCTGCAAGGATTTTTAAACACATTTAATAAAAATATGACAATGTAAGTTTGGGGTGCACCTACACCCCAAACTAAAATTACTAATAGGACTTACCGCGGTTGCTATGAGTACTCTCAATGTTTTGTTCCTCATGGCTGATTCTTGTGTAATATCTGCATCGGCGACGAATGGCCTTTCTATTTTTAATTTGTTGTTTTTCCATGATCCTATCTAAATGGAAATAATTAGTTATGACATTTGTGGTAATGCAAAATAATAGTTTATCCTTCTATTTTAATTTTAGTGCGTATTTTATTTTTGAAAAACTCAGAACACTTTTTGTTTACAAAAGTTTAAGTTAATCTTTTATCGATCGATATAGGTAATGTTGAATAAATAATCACTGCGCTACATACCTATGTACGTACTGACTTCGATAAATGCGGTGCCAGTCAATGTACTTACTGTCTGATTGCCAGCAGAAGTTAATTCTAGTATATCGAAAGTGACATCCGTACGCTGTCCCAACCCGTCGAATATTAATGATCTTGAAATTCCATACACCTTGTTCTGTAACAAGTTAAAAATTACTTTTAAGAACACCAACAACCGTCTCAGAGATGCAGACCGTGCACCGTGCGAAGTCGAAAGACAAAAAAAACCGTCTCAGAGCAACGTTTGACAGAATTAAACAGCTGTGCTGACTGTGTCGTAGTTTCTTGGGAGCAAGCCTATTGCATTGTCACTAAAAGTACCTACCCTTTGCGCAGTCATCGTAGAATTATCATGTTATTTCTAAGGGACTCATTTAAAGCCAGAGCACGACATTCAATTGCGATCGTTTTGCAATAACGTTATAAATATCTCACAGTGATGATGATTTACGATTCATTTCGTAAAAAGGAGGGAATATAAGGCCCATTTACACCACAAATCGCTAAATACGTTTACCGCTAAACGTATTTATTTAAAATATCGCTCTGTTCTGTCAATCCTTTGAAAGTGAGAGACAGAGAATGTTTAGCGCTAACGCATTTAATAATTCGTGGTGCAAGCGGGCGTGTGGTACAGGTTACCGTCTTCATAAAATTTAGGAGAGTAGATCCATAATCCCAGGCTATATAATTTTCGCAGCTCAGTGGTTCAGCTTCCACGTTTATTTTCTTGATGGCTGCCGCGAATACTTCCACCGCATCGTGTATGAGGAGCAGTTGTGTTTTAAGTTCCTCCGGCTCTAGGGTCTTCCCGGTTTCTTGGTTGAACGTTGTCGTAAAGTTCCACAACTTCTCATTGTCTTTGTTCTCCAGTTCTACTATACGAAATCCTGAAAAAAATGGCTGTTATTAACAAGTCGTCTTTTTCAGGATTTGAAAAAATCTTCTGAAATTTTCAGCAGTACTCGCTTTACATTTTACTTTTAATTATAATCTGTCCTAAGTTAAGTTATTTCCATCGACCATAAACATTATTAGATATTTCTGACGTAAAATTGAAAAGTGAAAAAATATGTAAAAAAAAAATGTGGGGTAAAAGTTCTTGGGAATGTGGATTCCTGAGGACTTTTGCCGCGCATTTTTTTAACTATCTGAATTATGTTACTATATATACACAATAGAACTTACCGGTCATATTAACCCCGCCGTATTGGTACCGACTCATGTCCAAGGTGAAGAGATCGGGCGACACGAAGATATACGAGTGCTCTTCGGCCATCATGCCCACCTGTTGTGCGTGGAGCAAAACCTGTTCCAAGTTCTTAGACGGACAATCCACCACGAAGTTCGTATAGCCGTTGTGTTTAGCATTTATTAGGACTTCTCTGAAACGTGAAAAAATATTTAACTAGTATTTATTACTGTTAAAACTAAAAAATACATGACACTTTTAGACAGAAGATGGGCGGTGTGCCTTGATACATGCCCACATCTATGTATATCTAAAAGGCATTCTACATTTCCAGCTTAGACCGAATAGTTCAAATACGTAGTAATGAGCCTTCATAGATATTCGAAACTAAAAAATAATTACTTATTTACGGATGCTTCATGCCCGAAAGCTATTTCTGTTCTATTTCACGTACTTACACGTTGGAAGCAACATCCTCCTTTGGTATACCAGAATTAAAGAGATCAGACAGTTTTTTGCGGTTCTCTCTTTATAGTTTTACAAGTGTAAGTATAAAATGACGATCATTGAAGAAAAATAAACGCTGTAACACGGCGCAGCTTGCAGAGTGACGTCCACACTTGACGAATACAAAGAGAGAGAGATTATTTTATGTTTTTCAAATCAAACTCAAACTATCTAGCCAAGTCTGAATTCACGCATAAACTTTTAAACGTAGGTGTAAAAGTATCATAAATCTATTTGAATCGGTGTATCATTGACGTGTCTAATGTAGTCGTGATGTGTCGTATGGAAAGTTTAGTGGAAAAACCAGCCAAGTGGGTGTCGGACCACGCACAATGCAGGATTCCGTAGTTGGGATGAATTTATCCCAAGAACAAACTTAATATTTTAGTTGAAAAACATGTTCTCCCTTTTTCCAATTGTAAATGTATGTTTGTGTGCACAATATTGGGAGATTTGTCATATTGTTATTTTAAGACAATAGACTTCTAGGTTTTCCTGTAATCTTTATGTACTTAATGAAATTGATATGTGTACCTTTCAACTTAATCGGGCCATTTGATTCGGAGCAAATTCGCTGTGACAGAAAGACAGACAGACACACGAGTGATCCTCTAAGTGTTCTTTTTCATTCAGTTATATTGAACCTTAAAAGATGTATATTTTGTTTCTGGAGAAAATCCAAGACTGTTTTGTTGGGCACGCCACAATTGCGGCGATAAGTCCCCTCTTTGAGGAGTGGCTGGAGAGGCGCCACGGCGTCCTCACCTTCCGCCTGACGCAGGTCCTCACCGGACACGGGTGCTTCGGGAGGTACCTGTTCCGGATAAGGCGGGAGGAAACGCCCGGGTGTCACCACTGTGTGGATCGCCCGGAGGACACGGTGGAGCATACGGTGGAGGTCTGCCCGGCTTGGGCGGAGCACCGCCGTGTCCTCGCGGAAGCGATCGGCGGCGGCGATCTCTCGCGTCCGGCCCTGGTCCAGGCCATGGTACGGAGCGAGAGTGCATGGGAAGCCATTACCTCCTTCTGCGAAGCAGTAATGCTCGTGAAGGAGTAGGCGGGACGTGTGAGGGAGAGGCAAGCTTTGCATTCTCACGCCCCTAGTCACCGCAGGAGACCCTGGGCGTCGGGAATTGGCAGCCGATTCCCGGCCACCGTAGGCGCGGGCTTGCGGACGGCGAGCAATGGGTAGCTCGCCGTCCGGTAAGGACCAAGCCCGAGTCGACGGCGCGTCGTGTTCCACGCGCGCCTCAAAGAGATATCAGCACTATTGACGGGGTCCGCTAGGGCCGATGCCAGCTAGGGTTGCGGGATGTTCGAAAGAGTTACCGTGGCCCCGGCACAGGCAACAGAAGGAACACGGGTGGGTTTTAGTCAGTAAAAGTCTGACACGCCCTCCCGCTCCGCCCAGAGCGGGAGAAGTCATTTGATGATTTCCCATCCAAAAAAAAAAAAAAAAGCCGTCAAAGTACTCGTACGCATCACTGTCATTCGGAAACGTGCTCTGAAGCGGGCAGTATCGCCACGTTGAATGGCAATACTAACTCTTTGGCCAAAGAACGAGCCAACCCGCTGGTCAAGTGAAGTGTCGCAGTCGGTGAGAAATTTCCTTAAAGAGGAGACGCGCTCTCGGGCCCCATGACTAGAGCGTTTTGACCCCAAACGACTCAGAACTGTAGTTACCTTTAAGGTATCGTATTTGCCGTGCTTTAGGGTCTCAGCAGCCACAGCAGCGGCGCCAGCACAGCACGCCGTGCTTGGACCATGAGATGGCGCAAGGGTGTCGACACAGGTTGCGTCCCACATGCCGACAGCTTCACCGCAGTGACACCGATGCGGAGCAACACAAGGTGCGCCCAAGCGGAGACACGTAGCGAGCCGAAACGATGAATCATCCATCATAGCACCTATAGTGGATGACGTGAGCGTCTGAAGCCACAAGCCTGACTCCCATTCTCCCACAGCCAGCCGACGAGCACGCACAACAGTATTTAACTAAACTCCTTATGTTAGTATAATCCTCAAATGTCAAGATTTCATTAAATAATCATTCAATAGGATTGTATGTGTATTGGTCTTAGAGAGTTGTATTGATGACTTTAATGAATATTAATCTGTAAATACATATTTGTTACGGTCGCAAATCATATTCTAATCAACATACAGCCTAATACTGACTTGCAAATAGCGAAATTCGTAAGAAAATTAGAATTTCGCGGGCTACCCTGGCGCTTTCACTTTAAAAAGTAAAGGTTACCTGTAGTCATCGCCGCTAAGTTCTCTCAAAGTGACAACGTACGGGTAAGTGTCGTTGCCTAGATGCAACAAGTCACTCATGCGCAGGAGACTGTGTCCCTTTACGTACAGTAACGTAAAGTTTCGCCATTCCTTGTGCAGTATCAACTTTTCTAAAACCTGGAAAATTATGAGATACAACAATTAATATTTTCTGCGTATTTTGTTTCTGTAGATAAGTTTATTCTTACGTAACCTTCTTTCCGATGCCAATATTATTCCTGTCTTTGCTGAAAACTAGTCAAAGAACTGTACAATTCGTTTTTATGTCGTTTGAAACTTTTGTAGAACAATAGGATTCAGGTAGTCTAGGTAGATGCTCGTCTCCAAATCTTCGTAATGACATCAGAGCTCTAGCTTTATAACAAATGTTTTAGGTATGGCATAAATGCTTCAGGTATCTACGTAGTTCATAATTATAATATCAATGATACCACAGTAAATATACTACATTTTCAGCTGTTTATCCATGAATTTAAAGGTCACTCCTATATGTGATAAAATGTAAATATACAATATGAAAAGGAAATAAAAATAACATCCAAAATATGGCTAAATATAAAAAGGCCCCCCTAGAGTTATTACGACTATCAAGTGACACGTATAAGGAAATGCTTTTACCGAGAAATAGAATTTGGTGACACCCATGTGTGGTGACAATAGTATTAGTTTTCTTTTTGTTACAGCCTTCTATCTTTCCCATTTTCAGTATACCTTATGTACATATACATACATCGATCGATAGACGTACACCATTAAACTTATTTATTTATTTATATAACAGTTTATGTACCTACACACATAAACAGACAAGAAGAAAGGAACAGAAAAAAGAAAAATACGTACAAAGGTGATGCTTATTTCTAAAGAAATCTCTTCCAGCGTACCTGCGATACGAGAGTAGATAAAGAGATGTAGACAACGTGTGTAAGAGTAAAAGAGAAAACCAAATACATAAAATCAAAAACGATACACTAATATGATGTGACTTACTGATTCAAATGTAGAAATTTTACAAGGATTGACACAATGGGCGGTCTTATCGCTAAAATCGATCTTTTAAAGACAACCTTTGGATGCATTGAGGGAGAAGGAAAGACAAAACTGCAGGTAGTCTGTAGTGTACCATTTACATATATACTTAAGTATATTAATAAAAATGAAATGATGTTCATTGGTAAGCGTGTAACTTGAGAACGGCTGAACCGAGTTGGCTATTTTATATTTTCAAATGTTAACACACCTGCAGTAGGAATCGGTTTACTTTTGACAGTTCAACAACATTCATTGCGTTATTTATCTTGTTGGGCAGACAAATTTTTCGAACTTATGAAGCAATGGATTAGCAATTTGCTTCAAAATCATTCAGATTCCGATTTATGATGAGTTACGCAATTAGGGTGCAGGTTCTTATGGAAAGAAACAATTTGAAGTTTCCGGTAAAATTGGAAAATTCGGGAAAACTGAAAGTGCATTTTCTATGAGAATTTTGTATGAATTATTGAAATTTGAAGACGACAATGTCTGTTGGGTCAGCTAGTACTTATTCAATCAATACATAAATACATACTATCATACATAAAACATATTACTTAGATTATGTTACCTATACAATAATAATCATGAAAAAGTAGAAATAATAAAAAATATAATTAAAGGGACAGATAGGTACTGTTTTTATTTATCTTAATTTACCTTAATAGTAAATAAGCAAACTATAATAAGAAAACAACACAAAGATAACTATAGTAAGTACCTGAGGAACTGACTTAACAAAGTTTCTTTGTTTCTGATTCCTTGAAATATTTATCTGCAGCTACGGAGAGGATTCTAGGAAACGAGTGATCTAGTAACTATTGTTTACCTACCTACTTATTTCTGCCTTAGACCTTGTCCAGAAGAAGCGAATTCGTCGCGAAACGTTTCGCGCGAATTCATTCGCGCGCTATTGAAATACTAGGCACGAATACATCGCGTCCACAAGCATCGCGCGAATTCAAAATACGCGCGTAAATCGCGTGCATAACGCCAGACCCTCGACTCGCGCGTGATTCGCGCGTGATTCGCGCTTTCTGGACAAGCCCTTAAATGTGGCGTTAAGGGGGATAAGGGGGGGCCCTTAAGGGGAAGCGCTAAGGTAGCGCGCGAAATTCAACTTTACTTACGATTTTTGCAATTTGCAGCTCAGTGTTTGGGTATACTTTGTTTAAGGCAAGATTCGCCACCGTAAAGTGAGAATCAGTAATACAACTGCTTAGGATAGTACAATCCTCAAATGTCAAGATTTCATAAAATAGTCATTGAAAAGAATTACTTGGTCTTAGAGAGTTGTATTGATGACTTTAATCATTATAATTCTGTAAACACATATTTGTTACGGTCGCGATTCATATTTTAATCAACATACAACTTAATACTGACCTGCATATTGCAAAAAACTTAAGAAAATTTGAATTTTGCGGGCTACCCTGGCGCTTTCGCCTTAAGTCATAACTCTATCAATTAACTTGTGAACTTTTAAAATATCTTACTACGGTTACAAACAGAAAAATTATTTATCTAACAATTTTGGCTACTGCTAACTCCTGCCCTGATAACTGCTGACTTCATAGCACAGTATGAACACTGCTGTCCACAAACGTAGAAAAATCATCCTAAAGTTCTGTTATGGGGGAAAAAGACTGAGTAACATATTTAGCATGAGGCACTTAATTTTTGCTCAGGTATACATGTAAACTGCTGAAAGCGTTTAATATAAAACTCATACCGTAGATCAAAATCGAAAAAGGAATACTTAATTGAAAACACGGCTTTCAGTTTTCTTTTCAAAAGGCAAAGCTTCCGAGAAGCGAATATCAATATAAAACAGCTGCTGGCTATCATTTCACGCGAGATACAAGAACAAATTAGTTATTGTTCTCCAAAGTATTTCCCTCAGCGGCGCACTTGTGGCGTACCTGGATGTTATTCGCTGAGGTTTCTATATAATGTACGACGATTGCGATACTCAGACTTTACTTACGTGGTAACAGACACAATACAACACTATTTTCATCTCTGTAAAAAAATCACGGTAGACATGTCCATATTCCGAGGCTAAACACGCGCACAGAAAAAA
Source organism: Fissipunctia ypsillon (assembly GCA_947568875.1). NCBI lineage: Eukaryota > Metazoa > Arthropoda > Insecta > Lepidoptera > Noctuidae > Fissipunctia > Fissipunctia ypsillon. Next base: position 11,943,926 of record OX387643.1, read on the forward strand.
AAAACTTCTAAAATTTTACTTTAATTGTGCTTTTGTTTTACTTAGCTTAGTAATATTTCATTTTAATGGCATAACATTTCTGTTTTGCAAATTATTACGAGGCATTACGAGGTTTTTGAACAAAAGTTATGTTATCTAGGATACATACCTACATGTTTTTATTTTCTTTTTTTGTAGAATAAGTACCTACCTACATTGAAAATAAAGTATCTAATGGGTTATCATAAAAAATTAAAAACAAATGGCCAGTTCTCTTATAGGTGATTCGTCAAACATAATTATTATTATTGCTTGTCGAAGTAAAAAGGTTTCATTACATTTTTATTCAAAATACAGGCAACTTTTTCACTAAAAATAAAACGAGAATCCATTTATTAAAAAAAAAAAAATAGAAAAATAACATATGGCATCTCGTGATTTTCTGAAGCTCGAACGGCCAGTTAGCACGCTAACGATAAGGAAAAAAGGTCGAACAAAAAGTATTTTTTTTTATATCCAACTGTTGGAAAATAATCTGAAAATGATTTCAGTTTAGTAAAGGTGCGCAGTAAGTTGTAAAATTGCTGTTGTATTTCTTAAATAAGTCGAAACTTTTTTGTTGAACTGTGAACATGCTTATCAGATTTGGAAATATTATTAAGATGTGTCAAATAAATACATAAAACCTCACCATATTATAAGCAGAAGGGCTGGGGAACATGTTCAGTATGGACCAATCGTCATTACAGAGATCGTTGTGCTGTATACTGACATGAGGCAGTTCTAGCATGTCACATAGAGCCTGGACGTTCTCGCTGGCTCGCCCACCGATCCCATCTATGATGCCGATCACGCCTTCCTAGAATTTAGATAGGGTATTTTGTTTCAATTATAAGAAGAATTTGGAAAGAAGTTTGCAATAATACTTTGAGTGTATAAATAGCAATTTAAGAATAGAAAACCTTGCTGTGAGGTATACAGGCAAACGTAAATAGGTTTCCATGTAGGTATACTACTCCGAAAAATATAGTGGAACCTTGTGTAATATAGTGAACCATCACCCCTTGTATTTTCGAACGAAGAAGACCAATAACATAACGGAAGAGACTAAAAAAAAAGTTTTAAGAGCTAAAAAGTTTTTCTGTTTAGGATGATTTTTTTTTTCCTGAAAATATAATCATAGCCTAGGTTACGCCCTAATCATATTTCTTTTAGTTTCCGCTTCCAAAATTGAAGGAAAGGAGAAATCATGAGTTCACGGAAAATACTGTTTTCACCTCAGCAACTCAAACAAGCAGGTTTTTCTATTTAAAGACAGTGAGCAAAATTCGATTTTGCTGCGAGCGTGAGGTACTTTGTCTGATGCTCATAAAAATAATTAAAAAGTTACTTTGACCTTTTTTAATGCTAATATCAGTGCTGGGTTTACTCACAAAATTTGAAAGATTTGAACTTCAGATTGTCTTGTCACTTTGACTTCGATACGAAAAAAGCGAGAGATAGAAACAAGTCGGTTCGTAGTTCGATTTTCAATTTCCATACATAATAGGCCCAAAAAGAAACAAACAAGAAAACATTCGGATGTGTATCCGAACAAGTAAACCCAAGTAAGTAAGTAAGTGTGTATCCGGTTAAGTATATGTGTATATACTTAACCGTAAAATTGCAAATCCTCTGTTAAGAGGGCTGTCACATTTTGTCACCTCTCTCGCTCACACGGGACCAAATTTTGGTCAAAATATAATTCGATTATTTCGAAAAAAAAAATGATAATTACACACTGTAATTATCATATTTAAAAAAAAATAATCGAATAATATTTTTAACTTTTAACTTTTTGATGTTGTTTGTTTTACAAATATACATGTGGTTAAATTTTTACCATGATGTATTTTTTTACCTTTAGGTAATATGTTCACCCTCTTGAGGTGAAAAGCTGTATGTGTGATACAAAGACATGAGACCAAAGTTATTTGCATCTCGTGTCTTTGTATCCCTCGCTGCGCTCAGGATTCTAACTTAGAATCATTCACTACGCTCGTGATTCAATTATAGTATCCTTCACTTACTCGGGATTCAAAATCAACACTTGTTGCATAAATAACTATTTCTCATTGATTATTTTATGATTTGAGGTACCTGCCTGCCTAATATTTTTTTTAAACTTCTACTATAAAAAGAGTTAAGTAAAGTCAAATAGATAAACCTACATAGTTAAAAGTATTAAATAATACCAAATCCAGCCAAAGCCAGTTTTTTAAGGGATCGTAAAATTGTAGCATCCATTTTCCACTAAAAGACGAAATTCAATTTGAATCTAAGATGAACACAAAGAAAGTTTGGCGTCCTGAACCCGAATTATACCAAACCATGTAAAATAGGTGGGCAATGAAAAAGAAAAGAACAATTGGAAAAAGTCGTAAAAAAGTTGCGTTTTACAGTCAGATCAATGAACAAAACTGAAAAGATAGAAGCAAAGAAAATTTGAAAAAGGAATCCATATCAATCGCAGGATCACATTATTCTTCCACCCGAGTAAATTCAAACTAAATGAGCAAATTAAGTAATTTCCTTTAATTGTAATGACAATTAATTTTATTTGCTTTTCGACTCATTTTGCGTTTCATTTAGGAACCTGCTTTCATTTGCGTGTGTGTCTCAAAGGCTCAAATTTAATTTACCAGTGAAACTGCAGACGTGATGCGTATCGGTAACTAAACACGGTAAGATAAAAAAAAAAAAGATTTTTTTTGGGGGGTCAACGACCGCTGGTAGTATTATAACTTGAAGCATGAGTTGAGAAAATCAGTTTTCTTTTATTTTGTCATGTTTAGATATCGATACCTTTCAAGTCTGTGAAGTTTACCCAAAAAAATTATAAACTGATAATTCAAGTGACTACACCAACTGCGGTCGAATGACCCCACAAAAATCTAATGAAATTAATTGTTTTTTTTCTGTATAAAGCAACTATTAAACCGTCTTTTATTTGGTTCTGGCACACTTCTATTGAATTCGATATTTATGTAAATGTCTATTAACTGCTCCCAAATTACTTTAATTTAATTTATTTCATTGTTTTTTTTTTTTCATGATTCCATGATACAATCTTTTCTAATCTATTATTTTACATTATATAGTACATTTTGACGAGTTTTGCGAACATAATTCTACAATTATGTCAATCAGCTGCGGAACGGAACGGAACAGCTGATTTTTTTGAGGTCTACTGTTTCAAATCAGCATATATGGCCAAATCCGAAACTATAGGTAATAGCGAAAAATACTTAAAGGAGTTTCTTAGTCGAGTCTTCGATTTGAAAAACTAAACCTACCATCAAGCAATGAAATTTCGTTATATTTCCCAAAAGGTTCCCTTAATCCGTCAGATAATAATACTCGTAAATTCACAATCAAGATGATACACTATTGCACAGAATCATTCATTATTTTACATTATATAGTCTTGTCTTATAAACAGATTCTTTTATATTTTGGGAATGTGAGAACGTTGTAGGCTTAATAGACTAGATTTGTAGACCACTTTCTTTTCTGTTAAGTACCTAGTACCTGTTGACAGGCCTTCTTTGTTTCCTTTCGTGATGCTGTGTGCACTTGTGGCATGTGCCACTAAACGTTTTTTCTTTCTTTCTTTCTTTCATTCTTTCTTACACTGTCCTCCCGTACTTAATAACACTGTAATTTGAAAACATTGTAAAAGCCAATTATTTTTAAAAGCGTAACCGTGGAATTTCTTGCCGGTTCTTCTCCATAGGAAACGACCAGTTTGGAACCGTGCACCTAGCTTCTGACGTTTTATAAGTGCCCATGTAGGCTTATGTGAAATAAAATATTTTGAATTTGATATTTTAAGTTTATCAACGAAATACTGTATTTTTTTAGGTCAATAGCAAATACATTGCAGTCTGTAGGTACGTACCTCCGCCAGTTCGCATACATATTTACTTATTTCCAGAACTTCACCTCTTACGGATACTTCCTTTACGGAGGTCCTGAAATTAAAACTTTTCGCGCTCACTTCCAGCGCCACTTTCATATCATCAGAGTCTTTGTAAAATATTCCTCCTGAAACATAGAAATTACCAACATTTCAATATTTCACTTTTGTACTGAAAGAACAATAGGACTCATCAATATTATAACTATGTAAGGTACTTACTTCCAAAATCTTCTAGATTTAAAAATATTAGCTATCTAGTCAACACAACTACGCAAAAAAATTTAAGGTTGGTAGGTACTGTGTGTAACCTTTGCCCCGCAGTTTCACCCGCATAAGTCTCGATCCCGTGAGGATATCGGGATAAATATCGGTCAGGTTATAAACTATCTGTGTGCTAAATTTCATCGAAATCCTTTCAGTAATTTTTGCATGAAGAGTAACTAACTTCCATCCATCTATCCTCACAAACTTTGGCGTTTATAATATTAGCAGGAAGTTGGATAAACAAAGGTTACACACAGTAAGCTACAGTTTTTACTTAGTTAGATAAGTGCAACGAGCCATGTTATAAGAATGGGTTTCCATTCTTATAACACGGCTTCAAACTCTCGTAATTTCCATGCAAACGCATGGAAATTACGAGAGTTTTAAAATTGACACAATTTCAACCTAGTTAACTCCACAACTGGTTATGTCCACAACTAATTAATAGAACAATAAGTTTGAAACTAACCGATGATAGGTCCTTCTTTCTCTTCCTGTCCCAGAACACATTGTGATAACAAAACCAAGACTAACAGTCCCAACACATACATATTTCTAATAAAAAATATGTCACAACCACATCATATTAAAATAAGCACAATCTCGAAAAATCACAACACTGTCACCATATCACATTTCCGCGTTTGCACGAAGTTTACAGACTATAAAAGTAAATGAGTTTACAATTTACGTCTTAACACTGTAATTGCCTTAAACTTTACAATTAAAATCAGTGTTTTAAAACATTGTCGTAATAAACGTTCAAAGTTTGGGCGGTGTGTCGGTAATGTGTTTAGATTGATATTGGACGGGCGCACGGCGGCGGCGCGCGACACGCCGCTTCAGAAATAATCCCGCGCCTATATTTAGGACGGGTTTTCCACAAAACGACATACTTTATCTCGATGCCGTCTGTCTCAGTCTGGAGCGATGTCGCGAAAACCGATTTACGAACAAAAAGTATTGCTTTTTTCAGCTTCTTTTAACTTATGGCGATCTGATACGAAGTTTCCAATCTGTTTTTTTGCAGAACTAGAGAATAAAAATGATTGGGAGCAATACGAATATAATAAGCAGGTGTGTCTGGCCTAAATATGATTGAATAGTCTGTAGATCATACATTCATACCTGATTAGTCTTGTTCTAAAGACAATTTTCTCTCCTTATCTTAGGGCAGGATATAGCCATCGCGAACATTTGCGACGAACCAGTTTTCAACCTTAGTAATAAGGTGGAAAAGTGGTTCACATCAGTGGCGAGGCTTTTTCGTAGGAGGGAAGCCGAAGAAGAAATTGTTTAGTTATAAATAGTCATACAAATACGATTATCACGTTGTGGCGCTGGCTTATTTAGAGCAATTTGTGTTGTTGTTGGAATATATATTACTTGGCAATTGTAGACATTACTGAATGTACTATTTTTCAATGGTAGTAGGTAGGTGTAGTTACTCTTCCGATCGGCCAAAGGGAAGCCGGTAGGAATGGAGTTGTTAGCGCGCTTCGCCTCTGGTTCGCATTATTTTAAAATACATACATAGGTACATGAACTCTCGCCTTCTTCCCAAGGGTGTAGGCAGCAACACACATTGACAAATATTCACATTTAAAAAATACATTATTTTTAATTAGGAATTAGGGTATTGTAACGCCTCGATTTAATAGAGCAAACTCATATTCAAATCACTATCGCATTCAAAATTAATGATCAAACTATTTAGCATGATGCATCGTGAGATGTGAAAATAGCCCGACTGTATAATCGTGAATCGACAGCTCAGCCATGATGAAAATGACCAATCAGCATGATAGCTCTCATCGGTTGAACAATTTTCGTCCAAGCACTTCAGATTGAGAGTAATTCACAAAGCGGAAAAAAGGAATTTATAAGCAATCATCGGCTTAACATCGTGTATTATTTGGACTATTGTTAGAAACATTAATAGGGCGTTTACTTTATGCCAAAATTGGCTCGGCAATAAATTCATACTCAGCACCCTGATTGTCTAACACACTATCAATCACAATCTGAATGATTTTGAAGCATATTGCTGATCCATCGCTTCATATGTTCGAAAAATTTGTCTGCTCAACAACGTAAGTAACGCAATGAACTGTCCAAATGAAACCGATTCCTACTGTAAGTGTGTTACGCAATTAGGGTGTAGATCTTTGTAAAAGAAACGTTCATAAGAGAATCGGTCATTAGACTCTGTGTTGTTGAAAAAGCAGCAACTAGGAATGAAATGATCACAAGAAGTAAAAGTTGAGAAAAAAATAATTTTGTGAAAATTGTATCGTCAAACAGCAAAGTTATCTTTAGCCACTATAAACGTTTCATCGAACTTCTGACAGGTAAACTCTACGTGTAAAAGGTTTGCACTTAGTGGAAACTAGGTCATCATAACACGTCTATAAGGAAAAACGCGTAGTGGTCCCCGTTAAATGAAACCAGAATCCAATTGTTCTACATTTCGTGCAGATTAGTTGGTATGCACGAGAGTGCCGACCATTGGATCTCAGACGTGCCGTATGTGCTTTAGGAATAAGACAAACTTGCTTTTGTAGGGCAGAAAAGTCGCAAGTTCAGAAAATGCGATTTTTGTTTGAAATACAGAGGGAGGATGAGAAGCCAGGGTTTTAGTTTGAAAAGTAAATTGTATTTGCAATTAGACAAAAAGACCGAAAAAATAATCTATACAAATAAATATAATTGAAGTTTTTGTCTGTAATGTCAAAATAACAACTTTTTATTAAATGCATATGTTCGTATATACGGTACTTATAACAAAAAACAATTTTAATATTTTGTCTGTCTGTCTGTTTGTTCCGACTAATCTCCGAAATGGCTAAACCGATTTTGACGGGACTTCCACTGGCAGATAGCTGATGTTACGGGGAATAACTTAGGGTTTTATGTTAGAAAAATAATTAGTGTTCCGCGCAAAAAAAATAAAACCCATAAAATTGTGAACAAAAAGTCGGATTTGAAAAATTCTTTTTACATTTGGTAGCCCACTTCTTGAGGATAGTTATAGGCTATTTATCATCACGCTACGACCCTTAGGAGCCGAGCAAAAAGAAAAAGTCAGAAACAACACTACATAAGCGAAAACTAAGTAATAGCGCGGGCGGGCGATGCAACGCGAGACGAGTCGGGGACGAGACAGTTTTATTAAAATGTGGCTGTTATTTTAGTATATTGTGTATCTTATGACTTCCATGTGAACGAAGTTATGGGGCACAGCTAGTAAAACAATATAGAAATACTTAAAAACCATTCTAAATTGCATTGAAAAACTGGTGAAATAATCCGATTAAATGCAGCCGTAGATTTATGCATTATTACGGGTGTAAAAAGCTAAATAAACACTAGTTTATTCACTTTGTTAGCTAATTTCGTCGCACACTACGAAAAGTCGTTCGCGTGGATTTGTCCTAAATAAACACCAAATGGAAATTTACAATGGCGCGATCGATGGAGCCCAATAAAATGTTTACGAGCATGATTTCCAAACTTCTGTTTATGAGCGAACCTATTGCTAAATACAATCTGGATATTACGATAAACAATTGCAAATTCAAACTATTTTGGACAAGGACTGAAAGTGAAAACCATTGAAGCCGTTTAAACTCCAAAATTATTCGTTTAATGTTTTCATAATCTGAAATTAAGTTATTTAAACTCTAGCTCAAGAGTCGGTAAATGGCGGACCGTGGTCCGGACCCGGACCGCCAACCAATTTTGTGCGGGCCGTAAACAGTAAAATTTATAACTAAAAGTTTAATTTAAAAATATTAAAACAAAAATCCAGGATTTAATGGTTATAGCATGCACCAACTTTACTCCAGACTACAGACAGATATAAGTTCAAAGTAAAAATGTCATTTTTCATATTGATTACTTACTTTGTTATTTTTGTTCATAGAATTTGTTTATTACTTAATAAAAAAATATTCAGGTTTGTTTTCATTTTAAATCTTAATTGATATTTTTAATCTTGGTTGCTAGGCATCTACCAAACGGACCGCGACAGTAATATTATTTTTAACAACGGACCTCGAATGAAACTAATTGGTGATTCCTACTCTAGCTTATTTGCCTATGCAAACCAGTTCAGTGAAAACTTGTTATGAAATTTAGTTATGACTACAGTACACCTTTTAGACTTATTTATTTTATATTATATTCGCCACTTCGCCGCAATATGTTATAAAGAAATTATCAGAAAGCGATACCTTGGGTACAATACAGACGCTCAATTTGATGTGTAAACAAGATACGCAGCCCGAAAGTATTTGGACGTTCGCGTTTTAACATTTGTTATTATTTTTCAAACGCTGTCTTGTATTTTTTGGATAAAATCAATTTGTCGGTAAAAAACCATGAAAAGAAATGTTCGTTTCCAGGTGAATTGCGTTTGGGTGTAAAGGATCTATAAACGTGGAATGAGCAATTTGGCAGAAAAGCAATTTATGGCAGCAATTAAACCCAAAATCATTTAGACAATGGCAATCGAATGGCATGTGGCAAGGTAAGACATCAGGAAAAATGGACCACCACCCAATGGACACAAGGGACCAAAAATCTCATACAATCGAAAAATAATAGGCAAAAACTGAATGAATGAGGAAAACTAAGCAGTCAGGGGACTGGCGTGCAGTAGAAGATCCCTAGATTCAGCATAAAATCGTCAAGAAACGAGACAGAAGGCCAATAAAAAAGAAAATAATTGGTTTACAGGTATAGTACCATTACTATACCTGTAAACCAATTGTTTTCCATTGGTACCATTACCACTACGATACTAGGAGGTGGATGGGAAATCATCAAATGACTTCTTCCGCTCTGGGCGGAGCGGGAGGGCGTGTCAGACTTTTACTGACTATAAAACTCACCCGTGTTCCTTCTGTTGCCTGTGCTGACTGACAGAGTGAAATGGCGACTAGAATCAATTTTTTTTTTTTTGGAAATGTTGACGATCAAAAGGGCCATAAAAATGCCTATTTAAAATAAATGTTTAGACTTTGACTTTCAGACAACGGTATAGTCTAAGCATACCTTAATTATAACAGCGGGCATCATACAATAAATTGACCCAAATACATTTTAAAATAACTTTCCTTTAAATATAAACATCAAAGTTTCAGAAGTAAAATGAAAATATGAAATGGCAAGAATTTCGTTCGGTTTGCAAATTAGTGTATTATGGTATACATGTAGGACCTGAATGAGCATCTTTCGTGGATCCATTCAATTCTATTTCACGAGAAGCGCTCCCACTTAAAAGCGTGGAGGTTTTAATATCTTTTCACAACGTTAATTTCTATCTGAGTAAATATTATCTCCTTTATATATTATTCTGCTTTGGAATTAGGGCAGGTGTTTGTTAATACTACTGCATTATTAAATGTTAGAACTTAACTTAAATAAATGTATTATGAAACTAAATTCTTGGCCGTTAATTATTTTACTTTTGAGTGGTCTAATAAAGTATTCTTTAGAAATAGTACTGCAATTATGAAGTTTTTAATTTATCATTGCTGTAACAATGAAGGGTACTTACCTACTTGGAATAATTCAATAAAATAAGGTTAAGCTATTCCTTTATGAAATATTTTCACAAGAAAATTAAGTATCTATTTCCACTTATAAATTCTTTGTAAAAAGCAAAAAATTTGACCTTAACAAAATGAATAGTCGGTAGAACAGGGCAGTAAAATTATAATTATTATTCATCGGCATGCCTATCCCAAAGAATAATAACGTAGCCATTTAGCCGGAAGAAAAGAAAATTGAATAACTTTAATAATGGAGACAAAAACATTTCTGCTACCAGCCAGCAGGGCCAGGTGGATAATGTTCGTAAATTAATGACTATCAATGACTTTTATTTATTAACTTCTATGAAAATCTTGTCGTTGATCACTGAAGCCTGAAAATACAATTAAAGGTGGGACACCCCTGAAGCTGAGGACATAACAATAATAATATCCCCACCGCCGTATCTCTACGTTGACGTCGTAGTGGGGCTTGCGCGCTCCGAACTCTAGGTCTGTACCGGTAGACTTAACTTTGCCGGAACGGGTCCAGGATAAGGAGCCAGATCATCCAAGAGAGATACAGAAACCCGCAGGGCACCATATGTGAGCTGTTAGGCAGAATCCACCCCCCGGACCTTATTTCCTGGGAGAAGTCTTGACCCTCATCTCTGGCTTGCCTTTATTGACCGGCTGGAGTGAACACTGACGAGGAACAAAGCTCCCACCTCATTCTGGCCTGTATTGGCCGGCTTGAGTGGAGCAAACGTGCGCAGAGGGAGGAAGTATTCCAGTAAGTGCTGGTAGGGATCTTGACCATCTTCCGGGCTTTGGAATTGTCCTGATAGTCGTGGAATACCTCTTCACTACTCAAGCTCTTCAGTATATGTTGCCCCCTTGTCGCTACGTTACTAAGTGCTATCGACAGTTTCCGGGGGCCTATTATTAAGCCTGTCATTTTTTCCGTGTATAATAAAACATTGAACGGGCAGGGGCATAGTACTGTAGAGGTTTAAACCGAGCGTGCCATAAGTATGCAACCTTCGCTGGTTTAAACGTTTGTTAGTTTACTAGGTGTACCCCGCGACTTCGTTCGCGTGAAAGTCGTAAGATACAGAATATATTAAAATAACAGTCACATTTTAATAAAACTCCCTCGTCCCCCGACCCGTCGCGTTGCATCGCCCGCCCGCGCTCTTACTTCGTTTTTGCTTAGTGCTCTTTCTGACTTATTTCTTTTTGCTCGGCTCCTAAGGTTTGTAGCGTGATGTTAAATAGTCTGTAACTATTTTCGACAATTGGGCTACCAAATGCAAAAATAATTTTTCAAATCCGACTTTTTGTTCACAATTTCATGGGTTTTTTTTTTTGCGCAG